>QLTV01001686.1:910287-945766 GCA_003457575.1 Thermophis baileyi | reverse complement strand
TGGTCCAGAATGCCGCCGCGCGAGCTGTCGTGGGTGCACCGAGGTACGCCCACATTACACCAATCCTCCGCGAGCTGCACTGGCTCCCTATTGGCCTCCGGGCTCAATTCAAGGTGTTGGTCATTACCTTTAAAGCCCTACATGGCTCAGGGCCAGGTTATCTTCGAGACCGCCTTCTACCTCATAGTTCCCAGCGACTGGTAAGATCCCACAGAGTTGGGCTCCTCCAGGTCCCGTCAGCTAAGCCGTGTCGGCTGGCGGGCCCACGGGGAAGGGCCTTCTCTGTGGCTGCCCCGGCTCTCTGGAACCAGCTACCCCCTGAGATCCGGACTGCCCACACCCTATTGGCCTTTCAGAAAGCATTGAAGACCTGGCTTTTCCGGCAAGCTTGGGGCCGTTGATCTCGCAATTTGCGAGGTCCGGCCTTGAATGATATGTATGTATGTGACTGTTAACTGGTTTTCTTATATTTTATGATGTTTTAAATGTATTTTCTATACCCTGTTGTAAGCCGCCCAGAGTCCTTCGGGAGTTGGGCGGCATAGAAATACAATTAATTAAATTAAATTAAATTAAAGAAGCTGGTCTGTTGTGGAGATCATTGCCGAGAGTCAGTGGAGTTTGTAATTGGGATCTTACATTAGCACCTACACTATCTTTAGCCATGAAGGATGATGGCTTAACCTTCCTTCAAAGATTGTCATTTGATTGTTGTGAATGTCTGAACAAAGTGATCCCATCCCGTTCATGTCGGAGGCACCGCATCAGGTGCTTCCGGGTTAAAAGGATTAGCTGGTGATATTACCATTGGCTGGGGGACACCCGCAAGGGCTCCTTTCATGTCCCCGTCAAGGAGCTGGAGCGAATGACGGGAGCTCACCCTGCCACACAGCAGCACTCGGGTCTCGAAAGTGCGCTTGCTAATCTCCAACCCAGCGTCCTAATCCTGTGAGCCCTCACTCTTAACAATGTGATGGTGTAAAATATGGGAGAACTGGCTTTTTTAAACCTGGATTTGAGAAAGGTTTGCAGTGGTGGAGTAGAAAAAAAATATTATTTTTGGTTCTTTTATTTAGAGACTGATCTACACTTGTCTGGGTTTCCTGCCTCTGAACAGTAGAAAACCATGATATTGTTTTTTTGGAAGTTGTGATTGGAAGGACCTCTGTGGACAGAGATCACATCAGTGGTGAAATCTACTTACTTTCCCTACCGGTTTGGAAGCATGCGCTTTGCGTGCGCTTTTTCACCCTCTGTGCATGCGCAGAAGGCTTTGCGCATGCGCAGAGGGTTAAAAACAAGAAAATGGCGACGTCCGGGCGGGTGGGCGGAGCCTCGTGCTGCCGCTGCTACCGGTTCTCCGAACCACCGGCGGCCGCCACTACCAGTACGCCCGAACCGGGCCGAACCGGTAGCATTTCACCCCTGGATCACATATATTCCTCAGGCTGAAGGCTACCTAGTCCCGATCTAAATGAAATCTTTCCTTGTTGTTCAATAGTCACTAATAAATGTCTAAGGAAACTCAAGTTTAGCCAGGACACAACTAAACATTATCTACAGCGGCTTGCTTGATATATGGTGCTATTCTTTACTATTATGTGATGCATTCTATTTTACAGCATTTGATGACATCCTCAAGGAGCTGGCCAGAATCAGTAGTAAGTTGCTGACCTTCGGACCCTCTTCTGGTGGCATTTATTGTACCCAAAGCACAGGAGATAGGATTCCCATTCCACAAAGTGTCCTTCTTTGGATTTCAGTTTGGATTTGGACTTCCATTCTCATCAATCCCAGGCAGCTAAGGATTATGGGAGATAGACCCAAAACATTTGGAGGGCCCTTGGGTTCCTGTCCTTACTGTAAAGAACTAGAATTAGTTTACTTTATCAGGCCAGGCCTAATTGTCTTCTGAAGTCTCTCTCTCTCTCTCTCCCTCTCCCTCTCCCTCTCCCTCTCCCTCTCCCTCTCTCCCTCCCTCTCTCCCTCCCTCCCTCCCTCTCTCTCTCTCTGACTTTTTTGATTAGTTCTTTCCGCATCACCTTTGAAAGTGCAGCCAACTGTAGAAGGCATCAAGATCTACAGTGAAGTAAAGTACTACACAGATGCCATGAAGACCACCTGGTACCACAAGTATGTGCTTTTATCCTGTGACTCTAAATTTGTAAGGTAAGGTGTTGTTATGGGGCAGACAGAGGAGGGTCTCTGACAATTCGCCACAGCCAACTCACCATGGCCAACTCACTGTGGGACAACTTGCCATGGCCATCTTGCCACAGGACAGCTTGCTGCGGGACAAGAGTTACACTAATACCAAAGAAATGGTGGAACAGAATCATTAAAGAAAGGATGAAAAAGTAGGGACAGAATAAAATGTGAATGGCAAAAATTAATATAATTTTTATTTATTTTAAATAATTAAATAGAATAGTTAAATTGTCCCACAGTGAGTTGTCCTGTGGCGAGTTGGCTGTGGCCACTTATCCAATGGTGAGTAGGCTGTGATGAGTTGGCTGCAGCAAGTTGGCCATGGCGAGTTGGCCATGGTGAGTTGGTCGCAGCAAGTTAGCTGTGGCAAGTTGTCCCATTCCTGACAGAGGATGCAAAGGCATAAGCTAAGCTTAAGGAGATGGACGCCCACCCAAACCTTGCCAGGGCCCTCCCTTTTTGTGGGGTCCCTTTTCTCCTCCCTGCTCAACATCCTGTAGATCATCCAGGAAGCCTTCAGCCTTGCAAAGTTATTTGTTTCAACTGATTCCGGTTCTTAATCCTACTTTGCTCCAGAGCTAATAGTAACTAAAAATTGTCTCTGTCCGTGGTTTTGTGGTGGATGTAGTCTGGATTCCCAGGAGGGAGGGGCTGCATTCCAAAGGACCAAAAGATAGCAAAGTTTAGATAGTTTGGTTGGGAAGGAAAGGATCAAGATTGCTCCTTCTTAGAAATTCTCAGAGTCTCTCTTTAATGACACAAGTAGTTGCTTTAGTTTGGCAAGATTTCTGACTATAGGTGAGGAACAATAAAGTAAATTGTTTAGAAGCGTGGTTTTTTTCTTTTGGTTTTTGGAGCCTGACATCTTTCGGAAACTTCACAACAAGTTTAGAGCGCAGGTGAAATATCCACAGTCCACCTGTGGCTCATGGTGGCCGGCCTTGGGACAAGCAATGGCTCATGTGGTTAGGAAGCGGAGTCAACAGACCATTGGAGGTCGACAGCTCAGCAGTTCAAAACCCGAGAGCAAGCCACATGATGGAATGAGCTCCTGTCGGTTTACTCTAGCTCCTGCCCACCTAGCAGTTTGAAAGCATGCAAATGCAAGTAGATAAATAGGTACCACTTCGGTGGGAAAATCAGGGACATGAAAGGAACCCCCTCGAGTATCCCCTGGGCAACAGTGATGTCACCAGCTAACTCTTTCAACCCGGAATCACCTAGGTAGGCAGCTTTATAGAGCTACCATCATTAAGCAGTTTATAGCATAACTTTGAACACAAGATGAAAGAGAGATGTTGTTTAAGCAGGGATATCCAATCTTGGCAACTTTAAGACTTGTGGACTTCAACTCCCAGAATTCCCCAGCCAGCATGGCTGGCTGGGGAATTCTGGGAGATAAAGTCCACAGGTCTTAAAGTTGCCATGGTTGGACAATTATAGTTTAGAAGCTGTATATTAACTGACGACTTAATCTCCTGCTGTACCTTCAGTGACAAGCATCTAGAAGGAGGAGATCGCTTGAAAATAGGAACAACCGTAGACCAGGTTTGGTTGCACATCCTTGATCCCAAGGAGTCTGACCGAGGCAAATACACCCTGGACCTCACTGATGGGAAAGAGATGCGCAAATTGACAACTGACCTATCTGGGAAAGGTAAACCCCACTCCCTTCTGATGATGTTACCAGTTGGGTAATGAAACATCTTCAAGAAAACCACAAAGCTGAGAGAGCACAAGGACCACACATTATAGACTCCTCAAGAGAGCATAACAACATCCAAAATATTTGTGCCACTTAGGATTGATTTGTTCTAGATCAGGGGTCCCCAACAGAGGTGGGTTCCTCCCGGTTCGGACCGGTTCTATAGAACCGGTAGTAACTTGGCGGTCTGGGTCGCTGGAACCGGCAGCGACCCAGGCCTGCCACACCCCCGAACCGGTTCTTTCGGCAGCGCCATAGGCGGTGCCATCTTGTTTTTAGCTTCTGTGCATGTGCAGAAGCTTTTTTTAAGTACTGTGCATGCGCGCATGAGCACACAAAGCGCATATGCAGTGCGCAATTATTATTATTATTATTTATTAAATTTGTATGCCGCCCAACTCCCAAATTTGCATGCACACCCCCGCAGCACACCACTGAGTGAACCGGCAGCGGGAAAATCCAGAACCCACTCCTGGTCCCCAACCTTTTGGACCTCAGGGACCACTAAATTCATAATTTTAAATCCCGCAGACCACTAATATGATCTGCCTAATGACTGGCTGGGTGGGCGTGGCTAGGTGGTCATGTGACTGGGTGGGCGTGGCCAACTCAATGTCACTCACGTCAAGGGGTGCCTCGCCGGCCTCTACTCGCCCCTCCCCTCCCAGCCATTCCTTGCCTGCCCACCTGGGCTCCTTAGGGCCCCAACAGGAAGCAGTTGTTGGAGCTAAGCAGCCACCACGAGAAAGAGTTGGCAAAACAGCTCAGTTCAAATTGGATCTGACCGAGAAGGAGGCTCAGCAGAAGCACCTCACTGAGGACTACGAGCATAGGCTTTCCAAGCAGAGGGAAGACCTGCGGGAGTGCAAGGCCAGGTACCAGCCCCTGGAGGCTCAGTGGGTTGAGATGGTCAGCCAGTTCCAGGCCATGATGCAGTCCCACTGGAATGAGGCCCTCTGGCTCTTTGCCACCAGCAGCGCTTCCCTCCAGCTGTCGCCCAAAGCCCCGCACCAGGAGGCTGAAGCAGACCCCAAGTCGGAATTTCTGCCCCCCTCTGACCCACACAAAAAGACCCCGAAGGGGGAGACTCTCTGCAGCAACACAAGCGTTCATTGCACGTATCCATCCCAGGGGCCGTAGTTTGAGGACCCCTGATTTAGTGCAATATAAAAAATGCAAATAATTTTTCTGCGGACCACCAAAATTTTCTTGCGGACCACCAGTGGTCCACGGACCACCAGTTGGTGACCACTGTTCTAGATTCCATTTGTTTGTTTTCTTGGCTGTCTGTGATCTTCTCAGGAGCCTTCTCCAACACCGAGGTTCAAAAGCATCAATACTCTTTCAAAACCCAACTTTTCCTTACATAGAATGTCAATTTATTTTTACAGATTATTAAAAGATTGCCATTTACATAAGCTTTAGCTAAACCCTTCTATGTTTCCCTTTCATTCTTTTTTACAGGAAGTCCTCAAGTTACAACAGTTCATTTAGTGACCATTTGAAATTACAGCGGCACTGAAAAAAGTGACTTATGGCTGTTTTCACACTTATGACCATTGCAGCATCCCCATAGTCACATGATCAAAATTTGGATCCTTGGCAACTGACTCATATTTATGACGGTTGCAGTGTCCCGGGGTCACATGATCCCCTTTTGCAACCTTCTGACAAGCAAAGTCAATGGGGAAGCCAGATTCACTTACCAACCACGTTACTAACTGAACAACGGCAGGGATTTGCTTAACAACTGTGGCAAGAAAGGTTGTAAAATGGGGCAAAATTCAGTTATCAAATGTCTCACTTAGCAACAGCAATGCTGGGCTCAGTGTTGGGCTTGGTCGTAAGTTGAGGACTACCTGTATTACTTTTGATTTTAATTTCTAATGAAACCTTTTCTTTTCAAAACAACCAGAGACGTTCCCATTCTATGCGGTAATAGTTTATATGAGGAGTGCTTCTATTTCAGAGTATAACAAAAAAACCAACTTTCTTTTTCTGTTTATTTCAAATATATGACAAGCATTGTTTACTAGCAATGTACATTTCACCTGAGTTACATATGGTTGTAGTTTTGTTTATTGATTAGCCCATAGACCATATCAAAATATAGAGTTCCAAACACAAATCATTACTAAAATCCTATAAAAACAATTTAAAATGAAATTGGAATAAAATTCAATTTAAAATGAAATTGGAATGAAATACAACTTAATATATAGATAAGTAAAATAAGATAAAATTATATTTCAGTATCACCCCTACAATCTACCCCAATCAGTCCCACATATGCCGATCTCAACCGAACCATTTTACTCAAGTACTGTGCCGTATTAAATGTTGTTTTCAAATTCTAGCCGCACAGAAGGTATGTTGTTTTAATATGGTCTTCCAAATGGATCATTCGTTTAGTATATGAACCAAGGTACCCACTGGTGGGATTCAGCCGGTTCACACCGGTTCGGGTCAACCGGTTGTTAAATTACTCACCCACCCCCGCTATCAAAGTGGATCCTGGGCGCTGCACTGCAATGGAGAAACAAGCAATGGAGTGGCCGGCGCGAGGGAAGAAAAAGGCCGCTTGCCCTCTTTCTTCTCCCTGCTCCTCCTCCTTCCCTCATGCTCTGTTGCCCATTCTCCATTGCAGCGCAGCGCCCAGGATCCACTTTGATAGTGGGGTGGGGGGGAATTTAACAACTGGTTCACCCAGGGTCAGATTGGCCATCGTGGGAGGCTTGTCCCACATGTGCGGCGAAGCTGGAGGACGGGGATGGGCCACACCTCCCACAACAGCCGACCTGACCCTAGGCGAACCAGTTGTTAAATTATTTGAATCCCACCACTGAAGGTACCTGTCTCTCACCCTCTTATACAGACAACAATCAAATAGCAAGTGAGCCAAGTCTTCTAGCTCTGCTGCTCCGCAAATGCAGATATGTCCATTTTATTTTATTTTTCTGGTATAATTCTGGGTTCTAATGGCAATTCCTACAACTGCATTCATATATAAGAATAGATTTAAAAATGGAAGCCTCTGGATGAGAGAAGAACCAAAGAACTTTTAAAACTCCACTTTTTATTAGCTCTTCTTCCCCACTGCAGATAGTTACCATTTCGAGCCAACCCTTGTCTTTCTTGCTTCCTTTCTCTAGCTTTCGACGATGCACTCGCCGAACATCAAAGGCTGAAGTAAGTAGGGTGGGGTTGTTGTTATTGTTTGCTCTGAACAGCTTCCTTTTTAGAAAACTGCCACATCTGGAGAATCAATTGTGTAAGACAACAGTCTCCGATGTTTCCGGCTTTGTGGACCAGTGGCGGCGATGGCAGGGTGGGTTCCACAAGCAGTTCTGAATGGGCCACGGTCTGGTACTGGGCTGTGGCTCAGGGGTTAGGGACCCCTAATGTAAGATCTGATGGATCGATGCTTTGGCTAAGAAAGCTGAAACATGCAGTACTTGGGATTGTTGTGTAGCCTAAATGTAGTGACTCCTGGGGTGGGAAAAGGGTCTTGCATTTAATCCTGTGGTTTCTTCAGTAAAATTTAGGTAAACACTGTATGTGACATAAAAATGCCTTTTGTTTTGTTTTCATCGTAGGCAAGCAGCTATTGTGGAGGAGCGTGAGTATAAAAAGATGCACCTTTTGCTGGGTTTTGGTCTGTTGCATTCTTGGGAGATTTATTTATTCGTTTGTTTGTTTAGAAAATTTATATAGCCGCCTATTCACTCTCAGCGACTTTAAGCGACTTACAAACAGTAAAAACACAAACTCTTCTTCTTGTGCCATATCCGTCATCGGACGTTGGCGATCATGTTGGCGATCTTATTTTTATCAACAGCCGCACGAAAAAGTGCGGCTGAGTTTTGTCCAAACCGGTCCCTTAGATTTTGAAGCCATGATGTTCTTCTTCTGCCTGGACCTCGTTTGCCTTCAATCTTTCCCTGGAGTATTAAGTGAAGTGTGCCGTATTTTTCCTGGTGTTGCATCCCATGTCCGAAATATTCTAACTTTCGCTTTTTTATGGTTTTGATGATTTCCCTTGGCTTTCCCAGGCAGCTTATCACCTCCTCATTTCTGATTTTGTCAACCCAACTTATACGTAACAGCCGTCTGTAAATCCACATTTCAAATGCTTAAAAACACAAAATAGAAAAATAAAAAATAAAAAATGCCCCCGTTTTGTGAAAAATGAGCCATTTTTCACCCATTTTTTGCAAAAATGGGGGCGTTTTTGCCTTCCCCCAGCCCCCAGGAGCACTCTGCAGGCCTCCCAAACCCTCTGCGCACCCCGTTTTTGCGAAAAACGGGCCCATTTTTCACAAAAATGGGATGCAGGGGCGGGGCTTCGGGAGGCCAAAAATGGCTGTATTCGGTGTATAAGACGCACCAACATTTCCACCCTCTTTTAGGGGGGGGGAAGGTGCGTCTTATACTTCGAAAAATACGGTAATATACCGTATATAAGTGACAGGTAAAAATTTATTTATTTTAAAACAACTTCACAACAATCAGGTAAACTCTATTGCATGAATCCTGCCTTAGCTATAAAAACTGGCTGGGTGACTTTGGACCAGCCCACCCTACAGGGGTGTTGTGAGGAAAATAGGAGGAGGAAGATACAGTATGTTGGATATGTTCACCGCCCTGAGTTATTTGTGAAAATAATGAAGGTGGGAAAAGAAAAAGAGAGAGAGAGAGGGAGGGAGGGGGGAGGGAGGCGGGGAGGAAAGAAGAAAGAAAGAGAAAGAAAGAAAGAAAGAAAGAAAGAAAGAAAGAAAGAAAGAAAGAAAGAAAGAAAGAAAGAAAGAAAGAAAGAAAGAAACTGCCTGTTGCCAAAAAGTGGGATTAAAAACTGAATAGCTAATCATGATGTCTACTCTCCCTCTACAGTCCGTGCCAAAGTGGTTCGTGGCCTTCCAGATGTTGCAACCATCATGGAAAATAAGGTAATGAATTGTCTTGGATGGTCTCCAGCTGTGCAAGTGAGGAATAACTGCTGTGGGAACCCTGAATTATATAAGGGACTCTTGCATTACCATTTATATTAGCAACTGATAAGGCAGGCGTTGTGACATTCCATTTCTGTGTGCCTTTGTGCAATCCTTCCAGGCCCCAAATTCATTGCACAACTCCAGATGTCTCTCCTCTTCTTCCCCAAAGTATAAGATCCTCAATGTTTCCAACAATCACCCCCTGGTTCCCACAAGATCAGGTATGAGACCAGTGGTGGGTTGCTACCGGTTCACCCCGGTTTGGGCGAACCGGTAGCAGCAGCGGCAGGAGGCTCCGCCCACCTGCCCGGACGTCATCATGGACGATCTGCGCATGCGCAGAAGCGGCGCGCGTGCACATTTCCGAACCAGTGGCAAAGGTAAGTGAAACCCATTACTGTGTGAGACCCATGAAAACTCATGCAAGAATGCTAACATGGCAATCTTGTAGCATTGATTGTAAACTTTCTAAAAAGAAATACCTATTTTTAATTTAATTTCTAGGAATTGTAGGTGCCCTTTGGGGGTTCATAGGAATACTCTAGCATGGGAAACAATAGTCAAAGTATTTAGAACAGTATTCATTACATTAGTAATAATTATAATAATGTTGATATTAATAATGACAATAATATTTGTTTAACCAATTTAACATACCTTCCTTATATCACTGATCCTTCCATACATTCCCCAGTTTCTAGCTCCTGTTTTTGTCAGTTAACCATTGGTAAAATAGGTCCCAAGTCAAAAAATATTCAGTTTTTTCTTTTCCTTAATTATAAGTGTTAGCCTATCTATTTCTGCACATTCTAGTATTTTTTAATCATATTTTTGTCCGTTGGGATCTCTTCACTTTTCCATTGTTGTGCAAATACAATTCTAGCTGCAGTCAATACATGTAAAATCAAATATGCATTCCCTTTATTATACTTATCTGGTAAAATGCCCAACAAAAATGTCTCTGGTTTCAAATCAATATGCTGTTTTATCATTTTTTCCAGCCATGTATGTATTTTTGTCCAATATTTTTTCGCTTTTTGACATGTCCACCACATATGATAGTACGAACCAGGTGTCTGACTATTTGTACCCAGACAACACACTGTTCAATTGAAACTGGAATTTTTATATGTTATAAAATAAAATAAAAACTTATTTTTTAAAAAAAGGAATACTCTAGCATGGGGCAAGAGGGACGGGGATCCTAGAGGGCATAAAGTGGGCTGTCTGCCTATACATTGGTACTGTCAGACCTGCCCCAGTCCGATCCCTTAGGAAAGAAAGACCCTGGACTCCATTTGTTTGAAGTGATAGGTTCTTTTACTGAAGGATGTTGGTTGCAGTAGTGTCAGGCTAGAACTACATTTCCTGCATTCAAATGATACGGAAAGTTTCCCCCCATCTCAGCCCTCTCCTGATGATCAATCTATGTTCGGCCAATAAGAGTCTGCCTAGGTGTTTTGAGAATGCTGAGATGTTTAGGGGAATCCACATTCTTTCTCAGGGTGTGTGGCCTTGATTGTTGGCACAAACTGGTTTCGAGCTCCCTGTTCTTCGTCGAGCTGTCATTCCCCCCTCCCAGTTTCCTATCACATATACATGCAGATCGATTGCCCATTTGTTCCCCCCCTCCCATGTCTCCCTCCCCACTCCTAGCCTTTGATGGCAGGATGCCAGCAAGGCGCCAAGCTGAAGATGGCAGACCTGACAGGTACCGATGGGCACTGTCTCACCTGTCCCCCGGCTGTATCTGCCTTGTCTAATTGCATTGCCTTTCACTGTCCAATCTGAAGTCCTACAATGAATCCTTTCTTTGTTTCCAAAACAGACTTTGTGCTTGACCTGCATCATCTCTGGAGACCCTTACCCAGAAATCACCTGGTACAAGAATGAGAAGGTCATTACCTTCAAAGATCGGTACAAGATGGAAGTGAAGGGGACTGTGATCACAATAACCATTGAGAACGTCAACAGTGAGGACACTGGGAAGTTCAGCATCCTTGTGAAGAACAAGTGGGGCTCTGAAACTGGGAAGGTGACGGTCAGCGTCTACAAGCAGGGGGACGAACCTAAGGAGCTGAAAGAGGAAACCCCCTCTATCTGAGCCCAGGTTCAGTTCAAAGGGCTGGGTCTGGTCCAGAGGGCATCACCCAATAGAAGAGGGTGGTCCTTATTCATTGCAAGGAAAGACCCACTGTTAAGGAATTGTGCAGAGTAACCTCTGGGCCCTAAAGGCGTGCACAGTGAACCGTAATGTTGCAGTAGATATAAGTAATGATTCAGTCAATAAACAGATACGTTAAAGTGTATAAAAATAGTTTACTCAAAGAAATAGCACAGTCCGAATCATACACGTTCAGTCAGTCAGTGTTTAGAAGTACAGCAGTCTCCTTACCAGCCTTTCTTTGTCTTAATCAGCAAAGATTTCAGCTTTCAAGCAATTCTATACTATCACAGATAGCTACGCTACACACAGAGCTTCCTCTCAGACACGAAGTCAATTAAACAATGGATCAGCAGAAGAGAGAGAACTAACCATGTTCTCTAGCTCCCTCTTATGGCCATTACTGCAACAATGCATTTAAAACTATATTACATATATACATTTAAACATTGATTTGTGACTTGTTTATATTAACCAAACCAACCGTTTGGACAGAGTCCTAACACCCACCTCCCCATCTCCTGCCCTACCCTCGCTGCTTTCTGAGCAGACTCATAGGCTTATGATACTTATAGATATTTATAAAAATCAACCTCCAGCCCCATAAGAGGATTAGCATCAGGTCTCTTGGCCACCTCTCAGTGTTTTTCAGTGCTTTCAAACATATATATCCAGAAATAGCAATAGCACTTAGACTTATATACCACTTCACAGTGCTTTTACAGCCCTCTCTAAGCGGTTTACAGAGTCAGCATATTGCCCCCCAACAATCTGGGTCCTCAGTTTACCCACCTCGGAAGGATGGAAGGATGAGTCAACCTTGAGCCAGTCAGGATCGAACTCCAGGCTGTGGGCAGAGTTTGCCTGCAACACTGCATTCTAACCACTGCACCACCAGGACCAAGGAAAGGAGGGGAGAAATAGCAATAGCACTTAGACTTATATACCGCTTCACAGTGCTTTTACAGTCCTCTCTAAGCGGTTTACAGAGTCAGCATATTGCCCCCCAACAATCTGGGTCCTCATTTTACCCACCTTGGAAGGATGGAAGGCGGAGTCAACCTTGAGCCTGGTGAGATTTGAACTGCCAAATTGCAGGCAGCCGGCAGTCAGCAGAAGTATCCTGCAGTACTGCGTTCTAACCACTGCGCCACCGCGGCTCGTGTAGGGTCTCCTGCTTGGGCGGAGGGTTGGACCTATAAGGTCCCTTCCAACTCTGTTAATCTGTACTCTGTACTATCTGTACTAGCAAAGGAGGAGCATACAGGTTCTACCCAAGACCCATACAAACAGGGGATTAAGAGAAGACAAATTCCAATTCAATGCAAGGGCAACAGATTGAAAAGGGTTAGTCTATGTGGATTGAAGAAGTGTAAATTATACTATGGGTAGGTGCTACTGCACAGCCCTCTTTCATTTCAACACAGTTTCCTCATTAGAAATAAAATATCTGATGCCTTCCCCTCATTTGGATTTCAGAGTTATGCCCGGAATCCACTGGAGTTGGGTGGCCAATAAATATTAATAAATGAATGAATGAATACAAATCTCAAAATCCACTGGACTGACAAGCTGGGCCTGGCTAGTAAGAATGAAAAACAGCTGGAAATCATCAGATTGCCTAACCCTAGCTTGAGAATTTCACTGACTAATGGCCCTCTGAGTTAAAACGTCCCAACTTTAATATCGATATCTGTGGTGGAGAGTCTCATATTGAAATTCTGGATAGTAATAGCAATAGCACTTAGACTTATATACCGCTTCATAGTGCTCTAAGCGGTTTACAGAGTCAGCATATTGCCCCCCAACAATCTGGGTCCTCATTTTACCCACCTCGGAAGGATGGAAGGCTGAGTCAACCTTGAGCCTGGTGAGATTCGATCTGCCAAATTGCAGGCAGCCGGCAATCAGCAGAAATAGCCTGCAGTACTGCACTCTAACCACTGCGCCACCGCGGCTCTTAAAGAACGTCAAGAGCCGGTGAAGATACAGCCATTACTGGTCTTAGCTCAAAAGGCTAATGAGTTCATACATTTCAGTAAGCCAGGTGATTCTCACCATTTTGTGGAATACAGGTAGTCCTCAACCCAGAACCATTTATTTAGCAACTGTTTGAAGTTACAATGGCAATGAAAAAAGAGACGCACGAGAGGTCCTCACATCTGCAACCATGGCAGCATCCCCACCGGTTATGTGATCAAAGTTCAGGCCCTGGGTACCTGATACTGGTAGTCCTTGAGTTACGACCACAATTGAGCCCAAAATTTATGTTGCTAACTGAAACATTTCTTAAGTGAGTTTGCCCCATTTTACGACTTTTCTTGCCAGAGTTGTTAAGTGAGTCATTGCATTTGTTAAGTTAGTAAAATGGTTGTTAAGTGAATCCGGCTTCCCCATTGACTTTGTTTGTCAGAAGGTTGAAAAAGGGATCACATGACCCCGGGTCACTGCAATCGTCATAAGTATGAGTCAGTTGCCAAGCATCTGAATTTTGATCACGTGACCATGGGGACGCTGCCATGGCCGTAAGTGTGAAAAACGGCCATATAAGTCCCTTTTTTCAGTGCCCTTGTAACTTTGAACGGTCACTAAATGAACTGTAGTAAGTCGAGGACTACCTGTATATATTTATCACAGTTACAACATCCCGGGGTCATGTGATTGCTATTTGCCACTTTCCCAGCTGCGTTTCGAGAAGAAAAATCAGTGGGGGAAGCCAGATTCATTTAACAACCACATCATGCACTTAACAGCTGGCGTATTCCTTTAACAACCATGGCAAAAAAGTTCATAAAATTGGACACGACTCACTTAACAACCACTTCGCTTAGCAACAGAAATTCTGATCCCAATGTGGTTGTAATTCGAGGAACTGTCTGTAAACCACAGTAGGAGGACTCCCGTGCTGTATAATACTACACTATTAAACAGGATGAAGTGTGTATTTTGGAGTGTGATTCACATTCTTAAACCCAATGGGTGGGACCAGGTGAATGGTTAAATTGGGCTCTATTTCACATCGAACAATATTGAATTAAAGTTAAATATACTGTAGTCAAAATGATTAGTTTCCAGTTAATATTCAATCTATTTCCCTTTACTTTCAGGAAATGTTACAAGTTGGTAATTACTGTGGAAAAATTCTGGAAGTCATTCCCAAGCTTCCAAGGGGTGCATGGGGGCCACCATAAAATCATGACTTACAAACCAGAACAATTAGGTTCATATCAGATTCTAAATCAAAACAAAATAGTTATGTGGGTGCTGCTTGCCATCTCCATGTAGCATAAAACCAGACACAGTGATTTATAAACCACGGTTTATGGCTTAGCACTATGAGCAAACCCAACCACTGTAGCTTATTCAACAGAACACAATGGATCCAATCTCATGAACGAAGGCAAATATACATTTCCCAGGATAATATTGCAGAATCCAGTCTGGGTTGGTCACCGGGACCAAAGATTTAGTCTTCCGAACTTTTGGACTCGTGCTGGAGCCCATCCTCGGGGAACTTCTCTCTGTCAGAATATGTGCTTTGGCCTAAATATTATGGGCTCCAGCACGAGTGCAAAAGCTTGGAGACTAAACCTCTGGTCCTGGTGACCAATCCAGATTGGATCCTGCAACATTATCCTGGGAGATGTACATTTGCCTTCATCTATGAGAATACAAAGGAAATAAACCATAGCTTAGGAAGTGTTGGTGAACCTTTTCGGCACCGAGTGCCGAAACGGGAGTGCACACGCGTGCAGGAGCACCAGAAACCCGGAAGAGCAGTTCTCCGGCACACATGTGCGTGCCGGGAAGCTGAGCTTCCAGTTTCCGGCGTGCACATGCATGCCGGTCACCTGGTCTTCCGGTTTCTGGCACACATGCGCGTGCAAAGACCAGCTGGCCGGCGCGCCAGAACCCGGAAGAGCAACGGGCGACGGCTGGCGTGCCCGGAGAGATGGCTCTGCATGCCATTTCTGGCACACGTCCCATAGGTTCGCCATCACGGGCTTAGGATGATGAATATGAATGGAATCACTCAGGCCTAGACTGCAAATATTCACAGATATTTTTTCACACTTAGATTCAATGATCTCCTGGAGCTACTATCTTTGCTGACTTGCTTTACCGTTTGCTAAATAAATAGTAGGATTTGGACAGCATGATTACGATTGTATTCATTTAAGAAATATGCACGGCTGCTCAGCTCCAACACTGTGCCACTGGGCAGCTTACAAAAAAGCAGAAATAAATAATGATGGCATTTTGCAGTGGCACCTGCATTTTTCTGTGAGACACTCCAAATTGTGACCGCTGGATGTGAGGAGGCTCCCAAGACCCTGATTTCCTGTAAGAACAAGCATGCACATTGGTGCCCTCTCTTCCCCCGTTCTGTGGACGCAGCAGAACTTTGAAGAGATTAGCTTAAATTTTAGCTTCCCAAGGTCAGGACAGGAAGACACTGTGGTATTGAGCAAAAGGTGCTGAAAGTCACTGAACTCTTTGGCATTTCCATTCAATGCGCCCCATTGCAGCTCAAGCCAAAGTATTTGCTATCACGGAAGAAACATCCCGAAAGGATCCCCAATGACAAGTCACAAAACTGGGTTAATACACCACAATTGTGTTTGCACACAGGTTTTATTAATTTATTTATTAAACAAATTTATATTGCCGCCCAACTCCTACATAGGTGACTCCAGGTGGCTTATAACATTTTAAAAAATATTCACCCCCTCCTAAGGCAGCAACAACACAATCAAATTAGCCACTGCATCTCTGTTTGTGATCCCTGGACCCACTAACAAAGCCACAATTTTAGGGCCTTTCAGAAAAAGCAACAGGATGGGAGCAACAATACCTCAGGAGGAATGATGTTCTATAAAGAAGGGGCCACTTTTTAGTGGTCCCACTAGTTGATAATCCATAATCGATGGGACCCATAACATGTCCTGCCTTCCCCTTTTGGTGGGCCAGGTAGATGTAATAGGGGAGAGGCTTTGCCCAAACACAGGTAGTCCTCGACTTGCAACAGTTCACTTAGCGACCATTCAAAATTACAAAGGCACTGAAAAAAGTGATCGTTTTCCATGTTGCAGCATCCCCAGGGTCACATGATTTACATCTGGATGCTTGACAACTGACTCATATTTACGACGGTCGGGAGTCACGGGATGACCTTTTGCAACCTTCGGACAAGCAAAGTCAATGGGGAAACCAGATTCACTTAACAACCGTGTTACTAATTTAACAACTGCAGTGATTCACTTAACAAATGTGGCAAGAAAAGTCGTAAAATGGGGCAAAACTCACTTCACAAATGTCTCACTGAACAACATAAATTTTGGGCTCAGTTGTGGTCGTAAGTTGAGGACTACCCATAAACTGATTCAGAGCTCAACATGATGGTCTCATTCACTTATGATGCTAAGGGAATTGTTGGCTAGCTAAGGGAACCTGGTGTTAAGAACCCAATGTCCACACAGACAAAACTCTTATTTCTACACAGAAGAAGAAAAAATCTCCTCTGGGTTTCATACCCAAAGAGAAATCAGGCACAGTTATTTTTGTACAATTTACTACAGGAAATAAATACACCATAAGAAAATTGCTGATTGGTTACAAAGTTCCATGACAGTCACACATGCGTACCAGGGGTGGGTTCTAACTTACCTTGCTGCCGGTTCGCTTCCTCCCGTGCCACGTGGGCGCACCTCGTGGGCACATGCGCGCATGTACAGTGCAAAAAAATAAAAAAAAAAAATTTTTTTTAAAAAGCCGAAAACAAGATGGCGATGCATGCACAGTGCCGGAAACTTGGCTTCTGCGCGTACGCAGAAGAAAAATAAAATTAAAAAAAATATTAAAAAAGATGGCGGCACCCACGGACCAGCACCGACCGAACCGGATCCGTGACGTCATCGTGATGTCACCAGCGGGCCACTACCGGTTCGGGCAAACCGGTCTGAACCGGGAGGAACCCACCTCTGATGCGTACAAAGAAAAAGCATCTGAGAATATTGTATACTCTGTATACAATACTCTGTATACAGTGCTGTATAAGCACTGTAAAAAAACATACCCAAAAGTAGTCAACTTGTATAAGATGGCGACCGCATGCACAGTGCTGGAAGTCGGCTTCTGTGCATGCTCAGAAGGAAAAAAATTTTTAAAAAAAAATTCAAAAAAAGATGGTGGCCCCCACGGACCAGCACCAACCAATCCGGCTCGGTGACATCATCGTGACATCACCAGCGGGCCACTACCGGCTCGGGCAAACCGGTCTGAACCGGGAGGAACCCACCTCTGATGCGTACAAAGAAAAAGCATCTGAGAATATTGTATACTCTGTATACAATACTCTGTATACAGTGCTTATTCCTGATCCTTATCTGGATGCCTCCAACTGCTGCTTTGGCTAAATAATGTGTCACTTTCCTTCATTCCAGTAACAGGAATTCATAGCTTACAAAAGTCCCTAATTGTTTATTGATAAGCTAATAAGCCACCAGGCCTTCAAACTGGAGGGGTGTCATAGCTATAAATAAATACCAGGCAAATTTCCACTCCTCCTGCAGAATGTCTGGGTTTCTCTTCCTATGAGACTCAAATTACTCAAATCCTCAATTTTAACTCAGTCTCGCATGTTTGCAAACTCAGACTTCAAGACGTGCAAAGGAAGTGGGCAAGATTGCTCTCTGAATCTTTGCCAGGGTGAGCAGCGTTGATGGCAAAACTCCAGATGTCTCTCCTCTTCTTCCCCAAAGTATAAGATCCTCAATGTTTCCAACAATCACCCCCTGGTTCCCACTCTCTTTCTCAAAGAAAGAGAGAGCCACTTAACCGTTTTAAACACCTAAAAAGAGTTAAAGTTGTGAATTAACTCTCTGATTTTCTGTCTAAGATAGAGAAGATGGTGTCAGGTATGAGGAATCAGAATCACAAAGTTCCAGTTAAGCTGATTTGTTGCTCATGCCAATACACCAGAATCTGATCAACTAATAGTCGGTACTAAATTGATGCTAGATAAGAGTTAACAAAATTCAAGTTGGACTTATCCCACTTGTGGGAACACAAGGGCTCCAGGCTGATTCCTTTCTTGACTCCACCCCCAGGCTCTGCCTGTCCTTCTACTACACATAGCCTAGCTTTGGTGATGTATAAACTAGATTTGTTTAACTTACGCATTTAGGAATTCCTGAGACACATTTTTAAAAGAATAATTATTGTCTTTTCCTTTTAAATCATCACTCTTTCATAGTGTATGGTAAGACGTATCTCACACAAACATGAACATTTTATTTTGGGAATTTTAGCAAATCTTAAGACATCAAATTTAAACTCATCTGAAGGGTGGAAATTACCCAGGATGACCTCTGTTATAATCCTCCCTGCACAATGGTTTGAAGGGTTTACAATTAATATCACTAAAACAACATGAAAGCATCAAATAAAACAGACTATAAAAAAAATAGAAGGGATAGAAAGAAAGTCTGTCCTTATCATCCCTCAGGGAAGATATGGAAAAAAGTTGGACCCTTAGCAAGTGCCAAGACTAGTTTTCTCAACCTTGGCAACTGTCAGATATGTGGACTTCAACTCCCAGAATTCCGCAGGGCTTAGGGGCCACACCAGTGATGGTATTCTACTGGTTCGCACCAGTTCAGGCAAACCGGTAGCAGCGGCGGCGGGAGGCTCCGCCCACCCGCCTGGACGTCATCATGGATGCTCTGCGCATGCACAGAAGGTTCTGCACATGCACAGAAGTGCTGCGCGTGAGCGAAGCAAGCGTGCACGCGCGCTCCCATGTCCGAACCGGTAGCGAAGGTAAGTGATACCACTACTGGGCCACACATCTGACAGTTGCCAAGGTTGAGAAAAACTGACCTAGAGCTGGTAATGCCTCTTTTAGAGGTGGCGCAGTGGTTAGAGTGCAGCACTGCAGGCTATTTCAGCTGACTGCTAGCTGCAGTTCAGCGGTTCAAAGCTCACCGGCTCAACGTTGACTGAGCCTTCCATCCTTCCGAGGTGGGTAAAATGAGGACCCAGGTTTCCCCTTTTTTTTGTCTACTTGCTCTACTTTTGTCTCCACTGTTTTGATTCTCTGTTCATTTTTGAGGATATTTTGCTGGATACTTCCAATTTTGTCATCCATTTTCTTGATGTCTCCCTTCATTTCTCCCATGTCACACTAATAAGGAATGAAGATCAGAGGCACCACCCCCCCTTTAGGCATAGAGATGGGCCCAGTGAAGACATGGCAAACCTGGACCGAGTGCAGGAGAGCCCGGCAGAGCAGCGTCAGAATGGGATGGACAAGGGGGGGTGAGGAACGACGCAGACCTGTTACAAGATCATGGGCTAAACAAATGAACTTGGGAGTGTGCCTGGGAGGGAGAGAAAGTCCCTGGGGAGAGAAAGTCCAAGCAATACACAATAGGGAAGGAGGCAACAGAAACCACAACTCTGTAGGTCAGCATGACTAAGGCAAAAACAACAAAGTTAATTACAGGCAAGGGTGTGGACCCATCACGCGTGCAATTACTAACGGAACCCCCCCCCCCCCCCCCGGGGAGAGAAAGTCCAAGCAATACACAATAGGGAAGGAGGCAACAGAAACCACAACTCTGTAGGTCAGCATGACTAAGGCAAAAACAACAAAGTTAATTACAGGCAAGGGTGTGGACCCATCACGCGCGCAATGACTAAATTGATCAGCAACACATAAAAGCAAGCAATTCCTCAATGGTGATTTTACACTCTGACGATGTCAGCAGGGGGCTGACGTAAGCTTAGAAAAAATAAATTTTTAAAAGTTCCGGAGATCGTGAAGTCTGTCATTTTTTCTTCTTCTGGAACTCCCATTTTTAGGACAATTTGCAATATATAAAGATACATATATATATATATAAAGATATATATATCTTTATATATAAAAGATATATATATCTTTTAGATATATAAATCTTTATAAATCTTTTAGATATATATATATCTTTTTAATGTGTGGCAATGCCCTAACAATATAACTGGCTTCAATTACAGAGACACAAACTGCATCTTGATGTGTGTTTTTTTTTAGAAGAACCCACTGAGAATTATCACAATATGACACTTGCAGCTTGTACCCTATTCCGAGCAGTTAAAGCAGGGCAAAAGTCCTGATCAGCAGATTTGTGCAAATAAAACCAGGGAGAGGAAGTTTAAGCACTCTTTCAAAATCGCACCCTTTTTCCTGTTCAATTTATGAAGCAAAGGGAGAAAAAAAATCGAATGGCTAACCCTATACTTCTCCTGTCCTGGTTAAGGCTGTTATCAGGGACACAAAGTCAGACTTTGTTCCCTTTTGTAGGTCAGTATACCTCATTTTCCAGGAGTGTGGTTTTTTTTTTCTTCTCAATTTTCACAATGACCCAGACTGGAGCACAAAAGCAGGACAATCCCATGTATGATAAGCCTGACCATTGGTGGCATCCACAGGTAGTCCTTGACCACAATTGAGCCCATAATTTCCATTGCTAAGCAAGAGAGTTATTAAGTTAATTTTGCCCCATTTTACGACCTTTCTTGTCACAGTTGTTAAGTGAATCACACAGTCATTAAGTGAATCCAGTTTCTCCCATTGACTTTGCTTGTCTGAAGCCAACTGGGAAGTTTACAATAGTGATCACATGACCCCAGGACAGTGCAACTGTCATAAATACATGCCAGTTGCCAAGTGCCCCAATTTTGATCACGTGACTATGAGGATTTAAGTGTGAAAACCAGTCTTAAGTCCTTTTTTCAGTGCCATTGTAACTTTAAATGGACACTAAACAAATTGTTGATATCAAGTACTACCTGTATTTATAATAGGGAAGCTATCTATTAGAGTCCTGGTGTTGTTTAAAACATAGAATCATAGTTCACTCAATTCAAGAAGATTCTGAGTAGACATTAATCAGATTGCATCTTCAATTAAAAAGTTTATTAAGTGTAATTCATCAGGTACAGAAGCTATAGGGAAAACTTCTGATTCATCTCCTTTGTTGTTGGTGGTGGTGGTGTTCTTGTTCTTTGCCTATTTATACATTTTCTT
The DNA here is from genome assembly GCA_003457575.1 of Thermophis baileyi. Taxonomy (NCBI): domain Eukaryota; kingdom Metazoa; phylum Chordata; class Lepidosauria; order Squamata; family Dipsadidae; genus Thermophis; species Thermophis baileyi. Next base: position 924,626 of record QLTV01001686.1, on the reverse strand, counting down.
TGAAATGTCTAAAATATTTTTTTTTAAAGAAACTTCATACCAACTTTGTGGAAAGAGAACATCCTGCCAATACAGTCTATTCTACCTAGGGCCGCGATGGCGAACCTATGGCACGCGTGCCACAAGTGGCATGCAGAACTATATCTCTGGGTACATGAGCCGTCGCCTGTTGCTCTTCTGGGTTCCGGTGCACCGGCCAGCTGGTCTTCATGCACGCAGGAGCACATGCGCACCGGCCACCTGATCTTCTGGTTTCTGGCACGCATGCACACGTGAAGACTAGCTGGCCAGCACGCCAGAACCCAGAAGAGCAACGGCCGACAGCTCACGTGCCTGGAGAGATGGCTCTGCGTGCCATTTCCGGCACACGTGCCATAGGTTCGCCATCATGGCCCTATACCATTGTAGACAAATGGTTGTCCTATCTCAGCGGTTCTCAACCTGTGGGTCGCGACCCCTTTGGGGGTCGAACGACCATTTCACAGGGGTCGCCACGCACGTTAGCCCGCCATCTTGGTGCCACCGTCACTGCAGGGGTGAAATGCTCCCGGTTCAGCCTTGCCTGCGGGTCGCCGGACAGCCGGTAGTGACAGAAGCGGGAGACTTCCCCCACCTGCCCGGACGCCGCCATTTGGGTTCTTTTACCCTCTGCGCATGCGCAGAACGCTTTTCGCATGCGCAGAGGGTAAGGATATATGTTACGATTTTATTTTGTTTTCTAAAAGTATTGGTGCAGTTTTGTGTGCGCATGCATGGGGAGAGGCATTGCATTATGGGTGTGGGCATGCGCGTGCGCTGTCATGCGCACGCACGCACCCTTTTGGCACCCAAGCAAAAAACGGTTCGCCATCACTGCCCTAGACCATTGCAGACAAATGGCTGTCCAATCTCTTCTTAGAAGCTTTGAGTGATGAAGCTTAGGAAGAAGCAAACCTCGCGGTTGAAGCGAAGATGCTTCAGGTGAGACCTAAAGACAGGTATCTGTTCTTCCAGTTTCTGGCGCATGCATGCGCACCAGCCAGCTGGTCTTCACGCATGCATGCATGCCAGAAACTGGAAGATCAGGTGGCCGGTGCGCATGCGCACGCCAGAAACCGGAAGAGCAGCCACCCGGCGCACACATGCACACCAGGTGGCTGCTTTTCCAGTTTCCGGCACGCGCACACCCTCACGCATGCGCACTCCCATTTCGGCACTCAGTGCCGAAAAGGTTCGTTAACACTGACCTAGGGTTTATGATTCTATTTCTCTTACATAAACAACTCAAACGTTGTATCCCACGGGAACTATTAAAAGCAAAACTGCACCGTATTCTGACATGACAAATATTTAGACAACAGTTCCTGTAAAAAGATGATTTGATAAAGAAATTGGTAAAGCCTAAGAAAAGGTTGGTCTTCCTTGTTCATTGTTTTCTAAATATTCTCACGGAAGAGAAATGGAAAATCAGAAGAACGTTGGCTGATTTTGCAGTAGTATCACGGACATCTAGAAAGTTGGCTGAAGTGGCTCAGCTATGACCAGGTACAAATTGAGTAATGTCCTGTCAAATAAGGTTGCTGCATATTGATTCTGATAAAGTTACTCAACATTTGTGTCTAGCTGAAGAGTCATCACTATGATTTGTCTCTAAGCCAGAATACTTAAGCATCCACTGCCAGGTCTTCGGTGACTTTCTCTCCTTCTGCCTTGCACAAATCTACCAATAATTGCAGACTTGACGGCTGCATTGAAAGAATGAAGCACTCCTGTGAATTGAGCCCAGGTCCAAAGATGTCCACGTTGCATTCATGGCAACGAAATGAAACGGTTGCACTGCTATCCTTTGTGATTTATTTTCCCCATTTTACACCAGTGAAATTCAATACAGTACAGCCTTTGGATTTTCTGGTGGCCTCTTCAAATACTCTTCAAGTACCAGAAGAATACTGTACCAGTTTCAGAGGTGGGTTTCAGCAGGTTCTGACCAGTTCTGGAGAACCGGTAGCGGAAATTTTGAGTAGTTCGGAGAACCGGTAGCGGAAATTTTGAGTAGTTCAGAGAACCGGTAGCAGAAATTTTGAGTAGTTCGGAGAACCGGTAAATACCACCTCTGACTGGCCCCGCCCCCATCTATTCTCTGCCTCCCGAGTCCCAGCTGATCGGGAGGAAATGGGGATTTTGCAGTAACCTTCCCCTGGAGTAGGGAGGGGATGGGAATTTTGCAGTATACCTTCCCCTGCCACGGCCACCAAGCCACGCCCACAGAACCGGTAGTAAAAACTGACCAGTTTGGTATAGTTCCCACAAAGGTACAACTGAACAAAGGTTAAATGCTCCTTGGGCCTGCTGGATGATCATTCCTAGGATGGATGAAGGAAATCGAGCCAGTTATCCTAAAGCAGGGGTGTCCAACCTTGGCAATTTTAAGACTTGTGGAGTTCATCTCCCAGAATTCTCCAGCCACGCTGGCAAGTTGAAATCCATAAGTCTTAAAAGTTGTCAAGGTTGAACACTCCTGTTCTAAATTGGGGAGGAAGCCTGACTTTAAAGCCAGCTGGAATGAAGGCAGTTAAATGTCAATATGACTTCTCAGTTTTCTATGGTGTTTATACAACAGGCTTCACATTACCAAGTTAATCTGTGTTCCACTTTGCACAATGCTTGGTGTTAACCAGTTAGGTTGGGTTCATACAACACTATTAGGCAGAAAAAATACACTAAGGTTAAAATAAACCAAGCCTAGCATTGTGTAAGTAAGGGTTCAGTGTAAGTATGTTATGTGGCTATAGGAAAACTGTACTTTGACAGCTACTTTAAGAAAAGTGTGAGTGAAATAATCCCACCCAGGAAATATTGTTTGGTAGTAACCCTTTTTCCCTCTAGTAGATAAGTTCAGGCTGAAGTTCAGGTCATCTACACTGTGTTGATTTGGCCATGGTTTCTTTCATAACCACAATTGCTCCGTTCAAACATTGTGATATACTTTACAAACTACCATGGCTGAGTTCACGCCTGCTTAATCAGAACCCATCTAACCACATTATTGTTTAATTTGTTCTTGGGTTCATCTGAATGTGTTTCATGAACTCTGTCAACTGGGGTTTATCCAATAAGCCAAACTTAAGCATTATGAATGCTTAAGTTTAGCTTATTGGAAAGCTCAGCATTATGAATGAATCCAATCAGACATTTAGTCCCCATTTCTTCCTTATAGTCCTGATGGTCCATTTAATTCAACCTGATCTTGACATCTTATCCAGATTCCACCAGTTGACATTGACATGCTTTATACTCTGACTTAGATCAACTCTTTATTAACAAATCTTTATAAATGTGATTCTACAGGATTTAGCCAATGTGACTAACCATTAATTAATTAATTAATTAATTAAAAGATAAACAAGCCAAAGAGCTGCTTTTTCAGGGAGAGAACTATGGGTAAGCCTCAATCAGAAATAAAAATAGACTGATGTGGTTTTCAAATATAAAATTTAGAAGTAGAAATAAGAGAGGGGTTTTTCTTACGGATGGTTCCCTGAACTTGGCCATGGAATTTAGCAAATAATATTCTTCTATGGAGTCAGCCAAGGCTTTTTCTGGCATGATGAACGAGAGGTTATTCTCACAAAGTACAAATGGAAGATTAATGATTGATGGCTCAAAAGTGCACAGCTCAGATTTGGGCAGGGTAAAGGATTCCCTCCTGTATAAAGGCAGCCATTGCCAGGAGATGCCCCACTGGCCTTTCCCAATAGGAAGCATCCAGCGGTGTTGCCAACATGGCATTTGATGGTACCTGGCAAGTCTACACTCAAGAGAAGTATGAAGACTTCCTGAAAGCAATTGGTAAGCTACAGGCATTTTTTTTTTTTTTTTGCCAAAACGGACAGAATCTCTGAAGTAGAATCTGAGGTTTTTACTGGAGACCTGATTCCATCTTGAGCATAGTGTCCTCTGGGTAAGAGGACAACTGGAAAGCTAACTAACCTACAATGAGGAGCAAGCAGTGGTGAAATCCTACCGGTACGCCCCGGTATGGGCGTACCGGTAGCGGCAGCCGCCGGTGGTTTGGAGAACCGGTAGCGACAACAGAGCAAGGCTCCGCCCACCCACCCAGATGTTGCCATTTTCTTGTTTTAAACCCTCTGCGCATGCGCAAAGCCTTCTGCGCATGTGCAGAGGGTGAAAAAGTGCACACGACGGTGGCACACGCATGCGCGTGCAAATTCGCACGCTTCCGAACCGGTAGGGAAGGTAAGTAGATTTCACCACTGGGAGCAAGACAGATATTTAGGATAGTCCTACAGAGCAGTTACTCAAACTCAAGGAGGAAGGAATGGTCTTTACCTGTAGCTAGTGTTTCTCAACCTTGGCAAGTTTAAGATGTATGGACTTGGCTGGCTGGGGAATTCTGGGTTCTATCATATTCTCTCCCATTTTCCTCAGCCCTATCAGATGATATCATTAAAACCGCCAAAGACATCAAGCCCATAACTGAAATCCATCAGACTGGGAATACTTTTGTGATCACCTCGAAAACTCCCAACAAATCTGTTACGAACACGTTCATGTTGGGAAAAGAAGCAGAAATGACCACCATGGATGGAAAAAAAGTCAAGGTGAGTCATACTCAACTATTTGACATTTTATTGTACACTGCCCAGAGTCCCTCTCTAAGAGAGATGGGCAGCTCAAAAATATGAAAAGATGAATGAATGAATGAATGAATGAATGAATGAATGAATGAATGAATGAATGAATGAATGAATGAATGAATGAATGAATGACTCCTTGCCTTTAAAATCTTAAGGCTAGCTATGGAGACTCCAAACCTGGAACCGGTCATCTTATTTTTATTTTTTTAATAATTTTCTGGACAGACTATAGGAAACGTCTATGGAGATTCTCATTCATCCAGGTCACGGTTGTCCAAAAGGTGCTTTTTCCAAAAGACACCTGGACTTTCTTACTTTTTTCCTTTGAAAATATTTTGTTTCTCATCTGAGTTAGAACTGAAGAAACTTCTTGAATGTGAAGCAAAACATTTTCAATGGAAAAAAATCAAGAAAGTTCAGTTGCCTTTTGGGACGACTGCAGGAAACCTTTGCTACTGAAATCTATGGCAAAATATCTCTGCATTTTATTAACTCAAGGTTGTAACTGCAGCACTATTTTCTTTTTTTCCCCAAACATTGATCTTTTTATAACATTATCTTTACAGTTTCTGGTGGCTTGGACCTAGTTGTTTTTAGCCATCTACATATTTCTTGCTGTTTGATCCATGTTCAGTAATGGTTTCATTGTTTTACAGTGCACAGTAAATCTCACGGATGGAAAATTAATAGCCAAGTCAGACAAATTCATCCACGAGCAACAAATTGTAGGCAATGAAATGGTGGAGGTAAGTCAATGTTATAGTTTAATAGACAGAAAGAGTAAAAAATTAATTTCCCCCAGGAAGATAGGGTAAGAAGTTGATTCAAAAGGCTGTGGTTTGCTGACACAGCCCTAGCGAATATGGAACCCATTTCCTCAATTAACCCAGTTTTCTCAGTGTGCATGATATACAAGCTGAGATTTTATCACACACTAGGCCGAAATGTGTGTCACTCAGAGGTGGGTTTCAGCAGGTTCTGACCAGTTCTGGAGAACCAGTAGCGGAAATTTTGAATAGTTCGGAGAACCAGTAAATACCACCTCTGACTGGCCCCGCCCCCATCTATTCTCTGCCTCCTGAGTCCCAGCTGATCAGGAGGAAATGGGGATTTTGCAGTAACCTTCCCCTGGAGTGAGGAGGGAATGGAGATTTTGCAGTATCCTTCCCCTGGAGTGGGGTGGAAATGGAGATTTTGCAGTATCCTTCCCCTGGAGTGGGGTGGAAATGGAGATTTTGCAGTATCCTTCCCCTGGAGTGGGGAGGGAATGGAAATTTTGCAGTATCTTTCCCCTGCCATGCCCACCAAGCCATGCCACGCCCACCAAGCCTCACCCACAGAACCGGTAGTAAAAAAAATTGAAACCCACCACTGGTGTCACTCTCTTGGGCCTGCAGGAAGAATGAAGTCAACCCTGACTGTTCATTGGAAGCACAAATTGTAAAGCTAAAGCTTAGATCACGGTTTCTCAACCATGGCAACTTTAAGACCTGTGGACTTCAACTCCCAGAATTCCCCAGCCAGCCATGCTGGCTTAGGAATTATGGGAGTTGAAGTCCACAGGTCTTAAAGTTTGCTATGGTTGGGAAACTCTGGCTTAGATGTTACAGATACATAATACAAGTCAAAGAATAATTGGTGATCATGATCATCCAGTTTTGGTTACCACACTATAAAAAAGATGTTGAGACTCTGGAAAGAGTGCAGAGAAGAGCAACAAAGATGATTAGGGGACTGGAGGCTAAAACATACAATGAACGGTTGCAGGAACAGGGCATGGCTAGTCTAGTGAAGAGAAGGACCAGGGGAGACATGATAGCAGTGTTCCAGTATTTGAGGGGTTTTCACAGAGAGGAGGGGGTCAACCTATTTTCCAAAGCATCCGAAGGCCAGACTAGGAATAATGGATGGAAACTGATCAAGGAGAGATTCAGCCTGGAAATAAGGAGAAATTTTCTGACAGTGAGAACAATCAACCCATGGAACAGAAGTTGCCTTCAGAAGTTGTGGGAGCTTCATCACTGGAAGCTTTCAAGAAGAGACTGGACTGCCATCTGTCAGAAATGGTGTAGGGTCTCCTGCTTGGGCAGGGGGTTGGACTAGATGACCTACAAGGTCCCTTCCAACTTTGTTAAATCTGTATGTTGCAAAAATCAAAGGCAATTGAAAAAATGGCTAGATACTCTCTGTCAGCCCATCTCCCCAAACAGACCAGATCAGGAAGGCTAAAATTACCTGCATGGACATTGGCTATAATAACAGAATCTTACAAGTCCATTCTATCTCTGCCTTCTTTCATTTTAATGAAATAGGGAAGTATCTGCCAGAGTCACTTGCAGATATAATCTCATTGTTCTGGATTTAGAAATGTTCCCCTCCCTTTTGCTTGGGTAATGGTTTTTGCAGATTTCCAGCGAAGTCAACTTCCTTATTCACTGCACTCAAACATGCAAGAAAACTGCATGGTGTATTCACATAGGCATCAGGAATTGGGGTTCACTTAAAGTGGTTTACTACCGTAGCTATAAAACAACTACCATTACTTGTAAATTGTAACCTCCACCTATACAGGTGATTTCTTTTTTTCTTTTAATGAATCCAAGACAAACCTCTAAGATAGGTAAAAATAGTGTTCAAAAGTAAAAGGGGAGGGGCACACAAAAAATTAGTGGAAAGAACCAATCTAGAAATAAGAAGAAATTTCCTGACAATTAATCAGTGGAACAGCTTGCCTCCAGAAGTTGTGGGTGCACCATCACTGGAGGCTTTTAAGAAGAGATTGGACAGCCATTTGTCTGATGGCTGTCTACACTCAAGCATGCAAGTTTTCTTGTATGCTTGAGTGTAAAGAATAAGGAAGTTGACCACTGGAAATCTGCAAGAATCATTACCCAAGCAATGGGTAATAATTTAAACGGGGTTGGACTAGAAGACCTCTAAGGTCCCTTCCAACTGTGTTATTCTGTTAAAAAGAGAAAGAAACAAAAGCAAAGATTTTTAGCATCTACGCTTGTTTGATGTAAAAAGAAGGGCCCTGGAGAAACTTTGTTACTGAAATTAAGAAACAGAAATAAGAGTGGAAGTAAATTCTTAAATAAATAAAATTCCTGTGTTTTATCAACTAGTGCAGTTCCTCACCTTTTCAAATGCCATTGATTCAAAGATATATTCATTTTCCTCCTAGTTCTTGCCTGCTGCAATTTAAAAGAGCTATAGTTGTGGTGAAATACCGTAATTAAAATGGCTAATTAAAAGTCATTTTAATTTCAAAGGCCCCTATCTTCACTTTTCTCCCACAGACTATTTCCTGCGGCTCAGCCTCATTCACCCGAAGGAGCAAGAAGATTTAAACCAAAAGGGAGAGGACTGTATTATTATTTTTGTAGGTGCTTTTGTACATGTGACATTAAAATAAAAATAAAAAAACCAGTGTCCATATCAGTTCATGTTTCCTTTTATTCAAAAACAACAGATTTTAGAACGACCAAGCATGTCCTTTTATTCATTTTGATACAATATTGAAGAAAAAGTAGAAAAAGGCTGGGGCAATAATTTTATTTATTATTATTATTTTATTTCATTCATTTTGATTCAATACTGAAGAAAAAGTAGTAAAGGTGTATTTATTTATGTATTTATCATCTTATTAAATAATCTATTTATTTACATGTTTAAATGATTGATATGGCCTCAGAACTGGGAGCGCAGTTGAGAGGTAGCAACATCTGCAGCAAACCACAATGGCACAAAAAGGACCATCCACATGCTGTGAAATCATCATACAAATACCACCATTAGGTACCTGCATTGCAGCATCACGTGTAAATACGTTATTGCGCCATTTGGGAAATGTTGTCCTCACATGCGTGTCCATCTTCTCCTTTCCCTTTGCGCTGCAGACGGTCCAGAAATTATTTGCCACAAAACTAGCCAAGTGTACCTGCAAGGCAGCGGTGGGTTGCTACCGGTACAGTACGGTTCTACGAACCAGTAGCGGCGGCGGTGGGAGGCTCTGTCCACTCGCCCCGGATGGCGCAGGCACGAACCGGTAGCGATGGGATTTAGAACCCATCACTGCTGCAAGGTTATGTTTTAAAAAGGCAAGAAGGTGGGATTTCGATGGCATCATTGTAGTTTCACCTTCTGGGCCAGACCTTGAGGGTCCTTCTGGAACAAACATATCTCCACTTGAGCCTACTGTTGAATAAGCATATCCTGGTGACTTCCTTTTCAGGTGGGGCTTGTCAGAAAACCCCCAGCATTCTTCTCCTTTCTCTACCACCTGAGGGATGAGGTTCAGGTCCTATTTGTTCAGGACACAGATTAAGAATCTCCCAAATTTTATTATGGGAGCATCTTGGTCTTCATCAGACACACAAGGACACATAAAATGATGTTCCCATGTGAATGCATATACAAGCAAGCTTAGAGACGTAGTTAATTTCACATAAGAAACTTCAAATGGGCAGTTCCTTTAGAAAATTCACATCTGGTCCTTTACACATTTCTAAGCAAGTGGAAAACCCCCAAAAGTTCTTGCAGAAGACACCTCTCTCCGGTGTCTTATCCTGGTTTTGCATTCCATCACCCTGATCCAGGGGTGGGTTCTACTTTACCTTGCTGCCTGTTCGCTCAGTGTTGTGACGCGCAAACGCACGGGTGCGCATGCATGCATGCGCAGTACTTAAAAAAAATGGGTTATGGCGCCACTGGAAGAACCGGTTCGGGGGTGTAGCAGATGTGGGTCGCTACCGGTTCTAGCGACCCACGCCACCACGTTACTAACGGTTCTATAGAACCGGTCCGAACCGGTAGGAACCACCTCTGCCCTGATCTCAACCCATGTACCTGGCCAGCAGACTTTTACAAGCCTTGGCTTCCAGCTGAGGCTACTAAATGCCAGGTTGGCTTGCATAAAGCCTCCTTCATCTGTGATTTTATGTACTACTGAGACCTCCCTGGGTCCAGAAGTGGAAGGGGTGTTCTCCTTTTGGGAATGTGCCCAGCTATATGTTTGTGGTATGGCATCAGCTGAGAGTTCAGGCAGGGGTGATGGTGTGATCATGGTTATTCAAGAATCTCTTAAGACTTTCATGGGTGTCGCTCCATGGGTTGCCGGATATAACAAACGGTTCATTAAATTGGGTTGTAGGCAGGGGTGAAATTCAAAAATTTTCCCTACCGGTTCTGTGGGCGAGGCTTGGTGGGCGTGGCAGGGGAAAGATACTGCAAAATCCCCATTCCCTCCCCACTCCTGGGGGAAGGATACTGCAAAATCTCCTCTCAAGAGCATTTTGTTCTTCTATTTCTGGAAGGAGCCAGTTGGGTTGAGTGATCAAGGCACCAGGCTAGAAACCAGGAGACAGTGAGTTCTGGTCCCACCTTAGGCATGAAAGCTGGCTGGGTGACTTTGGACCAGTCACTATCCCTCAGCCCAAATCACCTCATAGGGCAGTTGCTCTGAGAAAACTAGAAGGAGGAAGGAGTACTGCCACCTTGAGTTATTTATAAAAAGTGATAAAGGCAGGATGAAAATAGATAAATAAACAAGCATCATGCTAGAAAAGGCTGCTCTGAGATTAATGGGAACATCTGGAAGAGCTGAGGTGATCAAATGAGCTCCTCTCTGGTGCCTTTCTCTGGAGCATCTTTAGGTAATTAAAAACTGTAGGTGGCTATAGCCCAATCCGAGAATAGCACATTTTCCAAAGAGGAAGGGTGGCAAAGAACATCATAGGGACTAGGTGACAGAGAACAACCTCTCCAATTTACCTTTTGTAAGTATATTTCTCTGTGTGAGTGATGGAAAGAGAGAGAAAAACAGAGAGAGAATCAGCACCATCAGGGCAGCCATTTTGTGAGAGCACCTGAGATATAGTCTCTACTTGCATCTACTCCTTAAGGACAGTGGTTCAAAGGTCCTTGTTTTCCAGGAACGAGGCTGTGAAAATTTTCCCCAAAATATCAGCTTATGTTTGTTTGTTTGTTTGTTTGTTTGTTTGTTTGTTTATCAAACATGTACAACATAGCAGGTATAAGTATGAACATGGACATGAACGAAGGAAATGAATACAAATAAATGGGGACAGTAGGACAGGGACGGTAGGCACCCTGGTGCGCTTATGCCCGCCCCCTTTACGGACCTCATAGAAATGGGGAATCTTAGGAATCTTCCGCCACTATTCAGCTGGAATTCAGCCTGCAACTCAAACTCCGACGCTATTTGTGTCTTGTAGCCTCTAGATGACATCCAATGCCCCTCCACCCTCTAGACCAGTGTTTCCAACCTTGGCACTTTTTAAGATGTGTGGACTTCAGTTCCCAGAATCCCTCAGCCAATACAGCAGTGTTTCTGCTAAGATGTGTGGAGTTCAATTAGCATGCTGGCTGGGGATTCTGGGAGTTGAAGTCCGCACATCTTATGGTTGCTAGGGTTGAAAAATCCTGGTAGTTCTCGGTTGACTTGGGGAAAATATGTTCAGATTTGGTACCTGGGCTGCCTAGAAAACAGTACTGGTTGGAAACTTCAGTTCTGTGGATAATGGTTGAATGGACTTCAAGGCATTGGGTCAGCAGTCAGAAGTTGTTGGCTGTAGAATATATTTTCTTGCCAGAGTTTCTGTTTCTTATTTGCAGGTGCATTAACAGCAACCATGGGTGAGAAAAAAGACCAATTAATTTAATTTTTAATTAATTAATTAACTTTCTAGTCATAAACATGTTGTCAACCTTGTATGATATAGTTACAACAGCTGGGTTCGCTTGGCCATTTAAAAGAGAGAAATACGATTATTAACACTTCACATTAGAGGCATCCTTGGTAGGGGTGTTTGAGTGTGAGAAGTGTGTGAGTGAGAGAGGGGGGGGAGAGAGAGAGGGAGAGAATGAGAATGGCAACTGCACACACGTCATCATAGCCCAGCTATGGAGGAAAAAGGGAAGGGGAAAATGTGGGGAAAAGAGAAAGAAAAGGTGTTGACTTCCGACTCCCTTTGATGCAGTAGAATAAGATAATAATATCAAACCTCAACTTTTTACTTTTACATAGTAATATTTTTATTTTTTATTTATTTATTTTATTTTATTTATTTGTCAAACATGTACAAGATAGCAGGTATAGGTATAATCATAAACATAATCAAAGTGAATACAGATAGATGAAGACAATAGGACAGTAGGACAGGGACGGTAGGCACGCTGGTGCGCTTATGCACGCCCCTTACAGACCTCTTAGGAATGGGGTGAGGTCGACAGTAGACAGTCTAAGGTTAAAGTTTTTTGGGTTTGGGGAAGAAACCACAGAGTCAGGTAGTGAATTCCAGGCATTGATCACTCTGTTGCTGAAGTCATATATAAACTAGCCATTTCTATAACAACAAACCTATTAATCAAAGTTTCATTTTTTCCCCACCTCAAGCATAAAGTCCAGAAGCAGTTTCCCAAAAATTCAATCTTTCCATCGGGAAGTGTTAAACTTGACTTCCCCTGGCAATACAAGTCTCTTACTTGAAGCTTAGTATATATATGTCAAAAATATGACTGGCACATGTCTATTTCCTTAGGGTTGCTAACGGGGGCTGCCATTGGACTTGGTAAGTTGTTTCTCTATGGATTGCCATATTGGTGGAACAGTTTTGCATTAGAGGAGTTCCCAGGGCAAACAAGATGTTTAGTTTGGGGAAAAGAGAACACTAGATTTTTGGATTCTTCCTAGTGCTGATGGAACTTAAGAATGTTCGTCCTTTTTTCCTTAGCTTGGTACACATGCACCAAGAACCTCTAATGCCCAAGTAACTTTTGTTTTAACAAAAATGATTTGAAGATCTACAGGGAGGTTGGAAGCTTCAGTGATAAGTGCAGTCTTCAATCTGTACCAGAGATGGGCAATAGTTGCAACAGTTATAAAAGTGTGAAAAATGGTCATGTCACTTTTTTCATTGCCATTTTAACTTTGAATGGTCACTAACAAATGGTAAGTTGAAGACTGCCTGTAGAGGTTCCATTTTACCCAAACGGATTCCTGTATTCTATGCAGTGTGATGCAGTCAGCGTGTTATTAATGTTCACAGAGCACAACACTGAGAAACAGCTTTTTTTGTTGAAGGATTAGTTTGCTGCCTTCCGTGAGCAAAGCCACTACTGGGTTAGGTTGTAGCTGTTTCTGTTTAGAGTAGACCTTAAAGGATATACAGGCAGGTGAATTTAGAAAGCCAGTTTATTGGTTAAAACGCTGGATTGCTTTAAGGAGACATACATTCACTTTAACTGTGCAGCTGATTGAATGACTCTGGTGAGAAATAAGGTGTGGAGAGAAAAATTGGTAGAAAATGCAGTAAATAAACAAGTGATAAGAATTTACTTCAGATCTAGGTTATGTAATTAGAGCACACTTTTCAGGAACTGCCATCATCGGTGCTCCGCTGGTACTGAGTGCCGTGGGGTTCACGGCTGCCGGCATTGCTGCCGGATCACTGGCAGCGAAGATGATGTCAGCTGCAGCCATAGCCAACGGTGGTGGTGTGGCCACTGGAAGCTTCGCTGCTCTCCTGCAATCAGCTGGTCAGTATCGCTTTTCAGTTTTTTGCTCTCTTGCAACAAAACCTGTAGTGCCTAAGCCAGGGGTTTCAAACTCAAGGCTCAGGGGCCCGCGGGGTACATCTGACCCATGGAGCCGTCCTGGAAACAGTGAAGGACCAGCCTGCGGTGCTTCTGTCAGCAAAAACGGGTTCCCGAGCTCCGTTTTCAGCTGCCACGGCCTCCTGCAACCCTCTGCCAGTGAAAATGGAGCTCGGGAGGGCCGCATGCAGCCGCATGCCATTTTCACTGGCAGAGGGTTGCAGGTGGAATGGGACTTTTCGGCTCCTACCCTTGGCCGCGCCTGCTTCTCCAGTGCCGTTGTAACTTGAATGGTCACTAAGTCAGTCACACAGTCGCTAAGTGAATCTGGCTTCCCCGAATCTCCATTGCTAAGAGAGACAGCTGTTCAGTCAGCTTTCACCACCTTTACGACCTTTCTTACCGCCGCTGTTAAGTGGATCGTTGTTTAAGTCAGTCAGACGATGGTTAAGCGAAGCTGGCTCCCCCAGTGACTTTGCTTGTCAGATGGTCGCAAAGGGGAGATCACATCACGTGACCCCAGGACACTGTGACCGTCATAAATGTGAGTATACAGTAAGTCGAGGGGTGCCCTTCCCCTTCCCTTCTTTATTTCCATATAGACTACCCTTTTAAACCATCTTGGGTTGCATTTACAACAAGAAATTGTCATCCTTATAAAACCTGGGCTACGCTTCCCTATAGACATTTTATAGACATTTCCCTGCAGACTGCTCTTTTAAGTCACCTAGGGTTGCATTTACAATGCAATTTTCTTTTTTTTTGTTGGCCAGTTTTTAGCAATTTTAGCCATGTTTTGTGTGTGAATGTGGTGGGTTGTCTGGTTTGACTGTGAATGGGAGAGTATGTCTGATTGGTTGTGTTGGTGAGAATGGGGGAGCCGGGGGAGGGAAATGGAGCCCCCTCTGCTGAGTGTACTAACAGAAGCAGATGGGGGCCCAGATCTGACCCTGGGCTTGGTATGAATGATATTGTCGGCCTGCCGGATAGAGGGGGGGGCAGTGAGGTGGGGGATGGGGTCTCAAGGAGGGTGGCGGGTGGGAGCATCCCAGTGGTGGTGGGGAGAGGTAGGTATGGCGGGAGCCG
>QLTV01001686.1:870810-881060 GCA_003457575.1 Thermophis baileyi | reverse complement strand
GACTCGTGCAGTATACAGGTCCTCAATGGAAGGCAGGTTGGTAGCAATTGTTTTTTCTGCAGTTCTGATTATCCTCTGAAGTCTGTGTCTGTCTTATTGGGTTGCAGAACCAAACCAGACAGTTATAGAGGTGCAGATGACGGACTCAATAATTCCTCTGTAGAACTGTATCAGCAGCTCCTTGGGCAGTTTGAGCTTCCTGAGTTGGTGCAGAAAGAACATTCTTTGTTGTGCTTTTTTGATGACGTTTTTGATGATAGGTGTCCATTTTAGATCTTGCGATATGGTAGAACCTAGAAATTTGAAGGTCTCTACTGTTGATACTGTGTTGTTTAGTATTGTAAGAGCTGGAAGTATGGGAGGGTTTCTCCTAAAGTCTACCACCATTTCTACGGTTTTGAGTGTGTTCAGTTCCAGATTGTTCCAGTCGCACCACGAGGCTACCAATAGTTGTTCAACCTCCCGTCTGTATGCGGATTCATCATTGTCTCGAATGAGACTGATTACTGTTGTGTCATCTGCGAACTTCAGTAGGTTAACAGATGGATCGTTAGAGATGCAGTCATTGATATATAGAGAGAAGAGAAGTGGAGAGAGCACACAGCCTTGGGGGGGCCCTGTGCTAATTGTACAGGTATCTGATGTGATTCGACTTAGCTTCACCTGCTGCTTCCTGTTTATTAGAAAGCTTATGATCCACTTACAAGTGTGTTCAGGTACCACTAGCTGGTTTAGTTTAGTTAGAAGAATGTCCGGTATGATGGTATTGAATGCTGAACTAAAGTCTACAAAGAGGACCCTTGCGTAGGTCTTTGGAGATTCAAGATGTTGTAGGATGTAGTGCAGAAGCTTCAGTGATAGGTGCAATTTTCAATCTGTACCAGGGGTGGGCAACTCTGGCCCCTTTAAGACCTGTGGACTTCAACTCCCAGAATTCCTGAGCCAGCATTCTAGGAATTGAAATCCACAGGTGTGAAGGGGCCATAGTTACCTACTAGTGGACAATGAGGGTCCACTGATTATAATTGACATTTTTAAGTGCATCTAAATGCTAATGTACATTATCAGTTTCTGAGCTTTTTAAATCATGAAAATGAAATTATTAATTCCCATTCTGCAGATAAGAGATATCAGCGGCAGAATGAAAGGACTGCCTGAGATCCTCTCTACAAGGGAGTACACGCTAAACGACCACTTGTTCAGCAGCCATTCAAACTTACAATGACATTGAATGAGGGTTACTTATGATGGGTCCTCATAGTTACGGCTGTTGCAGCATCCCCATGGTCATGTGATTGCCACTGGTAACTTTCACTACTGGCTTCCTACAAGCAAAATTGATGGGGGAGCCAGCAGGTCACAAATGGCAATCATCTAACCACAAGACACTGTGGTCTTGTGGTCGCCTAACAGCATCACTTAGCAACAGAATTTCTAGTCCCTGTTACTACCGGTAGCAAGAACTACCTGTAGAGTTGGTGGAAGGAATGGGAGCTTCCTATGTAGTCCAAATTTTGTGCCACAATATTCACTCTTCATGAGCTTCACAAGTATGAAGATCATTTAATAATACCTCGTATAAAAAATGATTTATTAAAAATCTTTACAGGTACATGTAGTCCTCGACTTACGACCACAGTTGAGCCCAAAATGTATGTTGTTAAGTGAGACATTTGTTGAGTTTTGCCCCATTTTACGACATTTCTTGCCACAGTTGTTAAGTGAATCACTGTGGTTCTTAAGTTAGCAACACGGTGGTTAAGTTCATCCGGCTTCCCCATTGTTTTGCTTGTCCAAAGGTTGCAAAAGAGGATCACATGACCCTCGACAGGCCCTGCAACTGTCGTAAATATGAACCACTTGCCAAGCGTCTGAATTTTGATCATGTGATCGTGGGGATGCTGCAAAGGTTGCAAGTGTGAAAAATGGAAAAATGTCAGTTTTTTTCAGTATTGTTATAACTTTGAACAGTCGTTAAATGTACTGTTGTAAGTCAAGGACTACCTGTAGTCCTCGGCTTATGATCACACTTGAGTCCAAAATTCCCATTGCTAAGCAAGGCAGTTAAGTAAGTTTTACCCCATTCTATGACTTTTTTGCCACTGTCGTTAAGCAAATCACCCGCAGTTGTTAAATAAATCATGCAGTCGTTAAGCATATCTGGCTTCTTCCCCCATTGACTTTGTTGGGAGCCTGCTGGTGAATCACATGACCATGGCACAGTGCAACTGTCATAAATACATGCCAGTTGCCAAGCGCCTGAATTTTGATCCTGTGACTATACCGGTAGGAATGTTGCAATGGTCATAAGCAGAGTTGGGTTCCTACCGGTTCTAACCGGTTCTTTAGAACCGTTAGTAACTCAGCGATGACGTCACGGTGCCGGTTCCTTCGGTGTCTCTGTGGGCGCCGCCATCTTGGATTTTGCTTCTGCGCATGCGCAGAAGCTAATTTTTGCTTCTGCGCATGCGCAGAAGCTATTTTTTTATTGCTGCGCGCGCGCGCACGGCGTGACCCTGAGCGAACCGGCAGCAAAAGGATCCAGAACCCACCCCTGGTCATAAGTCACGTTTTTCAAAACGGTTGTAACTTTGAATGGTCATTAAACAAATAGTTGTAAGTCAAGGATTGCCTGTCCTTTTTATCCTAACGGATTCCTGCATTCTACACAATGTAATACAGTCCGCGTGTCGTTCATGTTTACAGAGCACATTAGAAGCCGCTTGTTTTGAGCTGAAGGATTCGTTTGCTGCCTTCCTTGAGTAAAACCACTCCTGGGATAGGTTGTAGCTGTTTCTGTTTAGAAAGCCAATGTAGTGGTTAAAATGTAGGATTGGTTTAAGGAGACATACATTCACAGTCAACTCCTTGACCATGCAGCTACTTGAATTGTCAGAAATAAAGTGTGGAGAGGAAAAATTGGTAGAAAATGCAGTAAATAAACAAGTGATATGAATTTACTTCAGATCTAGGTTATATCTGTGCAGCTGTAACTAACAGCATACTTTTCAGGAGGCGTCGTGGGTGCTCCACTGGCACTGAGTGCCGTGGGGTTCACGGCTGCCGGCATTGCTGCCGGATCACTGGCAGCGAAAATGATGTCAGCCGCAGCCATAGCCAACGGTGGTGGTGTGGCCGCTGGAAGTCTCGTCGCCATCGGGCAAGCAGTTGGTCAGTATCGCTTTTCAGTTTTTTGCTCTCTTGCAACAAAACCTGTAGTGGCTAAGCCATTTATTATGCCATAGCCTTTTGCAGATGATTGTCCCATTTCCTCAAAGGCCTAAGTTGTGATTGGGGGGGGGGAGGATACCTGTATACTTGTGGGAAGGTGCCAACGGGAAGGTGCCACTTGTGACACACACCCCAACACTCTTTGTGGAGACTCAGCTGACTTTGCATAATTGGTATAAGTGGACAACAGTGTCTTATTGTTCCATGGTGGGAAACTCTAATGTAAGTCCTAAAATGGCAGCTGATGGATTGATCTGTGCCTTCAGATCAGTCCTGACTCCTGGTGACTGCCTGGGCAAGTCCCTGCAGTTTTCTAGGCAAATTTATCAACAGGTACCAAAAACTGCCAGGGTGTTTCCTGGATAGGGAAGGCTCTCCACTTAATTCTCACTTAAATCTCCCTGGTCATCTTCCATTCGGACTATTGCAATGTGCTCTGCATGGGGCTACCCTTGCTTGAAAGTATGTGGAAACTTCAGCTGGTTCAGAATGTAACACACAGACTGACACTTTGCCTCACGAACTGCATTGGGTGTCAGTTTCCCCTCCAGGTCCAATTGAAGGAGTCAGTTATGACCTTTAAAGTCCTTCATGGCATGAGGCCAGGCCACCTACCAAACAGACTTGTCCCATTACATCTGCCTGCCCCACCCAGTCTGGCAGGGAAGGTATATGGCAGACCCTGTCAGTTAAAGAATTCCAATTGGCAAAACTCTGAAGAGAGTTTTCTCTGTCATTATTCCCACCAGTGGTGAAATCTAAAAATTTTCCCTACCGGTTCTGTGGGGCGTGGCTTGGTGGGCGTGGCTTGGTGGCCATGTGACTGGGTGGGCGTGGCTTGGTGGTCATGGTCATGTGACCAGGTGAGCTCAAAAACCAACTTTCACACAAACAACACAAAAGCCACACAACTGACTCACACACAATGCAAAAGCAGCTGGACTTCACATAAAATGGCCCCTGCAACAAAGCAGGAACCTCACAGAGTCACAGTTCCAGCGAATAGGTAATTTTAAAAAAAATGCTTTAAAAAAGTAAAAAAAAAAAAAAAAGGTTCCGATGATCCCCCTCTCAGCTGAAGCTGATTGTCAAACAGCTGAGAGTCAGGACTTTAAGAATTTTTTTACTACCAGCTCCGGGGAATAGGTAGCAAAAATGCTTTTTAAAAAGTTTTTTTAAAAAAAGTTCATCAGCTGTGACAAACAGCTGAGCCACGCGATCGTGGAAAACTTTTTTTTTTTACTTTTTAAAAGCATTTTTATTACCGGTTCAGAGAACCGGAAGTATTTGTTACTAACGGTTTAGGCGAACCGGCCCGAACCGGTAGCATTTCACCCGATTCCCACCCTGTGGAATATGCCCCCAAGCTCTGTGGTCTTGTGTGGAGAGCCCAGGCTGATTGGCACCCTGAGAGCCCCCCACCCTGGTTCATCTTTTAATTATTTTTAATAGTGTTTTAAGTCGCCTCTTTTAAATTTTTAACTTTTATGTGTTGTTTTTATATTTTAATATTTTATTGTACACTGCCCAGAGGCCCTCTGTGAAGAAAAAGGCCAGTTTAAAAATGCAATATGAAATAAATAAATAAAATTTTGAAGTGATTTGCCATGGCTGCATTTTTCCTAGGGCTAAGAGAGGGACTGGCCCAAAGATTTAAAGCAGGATTAGAACTCAGGGTCCCCAATTTCTGTCTCGGTTCATTAACTGTTATACCCTACTGACACTTTAAATGGCTCAAGAACAAGAAAGCTTAGGTTTCTAGCCAATCATTTTAGATCGGTCCTCTGCCTTTTCAAATAAGGGTACGTGCAAAATAAAGAAAGTGTTCTATTGGAACTCAGAACCAAAGACTGAGCTGTGGGAGTTCTGTTAACCTGCTCCATGCCAGCCACAATTGGGCAGAAACAAAGCCAGGTGTTCCACACTACAACCAAAACAAACCCGAAATCATTTGAGACTCAGAACCCTAGAGGGCAGCACCTGGATATAAAAGACATTTAACTGAGTTTAAACATGCTTGGGGAAAATACACATCCATCATCTGACAAAAATTAAAAATAAAATAAAAATAAATAAAATGTAAAATCATTTAAAAAATAATACATTAATTAATTAAAAGAAAACAAAACTTAAAGTGGAACTTTAAGTTCCACTTTAAAACTCCATGGACCACTGGGTCTTTTCCTGCCCAGTTTTCTGTTTCTATTATCTCTCTGAATAGAATAGAATAGAATTTTTTATTGGCCAAGTGTGATTGGACACACAAGGAATTTGTCTTGGTGCATATGCTCTCAGGGTACATAAAAGAAAAGATAAGTTCGTCAAGAATCATAAGGTTGCTGCCATCTAGTGGTTTTTGTCCAAATCTGGTACTGTAGCATTAGCACCAGGGTTCCCTTTTTCTTTGGAAGAACAGATGTTCTATTGAAAGGATGCAATGAGAGATAGGATGGCGTTGTGTTTGTGATTCCTCACAAGACACATTCCTTTCAAAAATCAATTACTTCCAGGGGTTTTTGAAGGGTGTAGTCCAAAAGATCAAGATGGTGGCCACGATGGTACAAATGGAAGCTCTGCACGTTTTTTTGTGTAACTGACTTTAAATTAGATACCTAATTAGATAAACCTAATTAGCTTCTTGAGGCCAGATGGACATCCGTGCAGAAAATATTAAACTGATTCTATGAGAAAGCTTTTTTTTTTAAATTCAAATAGACCTCTCCCTTGTTTTCTCCTAAATCTAATGGGATTGTTTCTGTCCATCCAGTATTTAAAGATCTGCCTGCATTTACTTTTTCCATTTTTTCCTGAAAGAAAAACAAATGGCAGTTTCTACCTGATCAAATGAGCATTTGGAGGTAGATGGGAGAACAAAAAAAAAAAAAAGTTACTCAGAGGCCCCACCCTGGAAACACCAAACATTTCTCTTTGCCCAGCTACTCATTTAATCCCCCAAGTAGTATATAGTACTATATGAGCCGAGGTGGCGCAGTGGTTAGAGTGCAGCACTGCAGGCTACTTCAGCTGACTGCTAGCTGCAGTTTGGCGGTTCAAATCTCACCGGCTCAAGGTTGACTCAGCCTTCCATCCTTCTGAGGTGGGTAAAATGAGGACCCAGATTGTTGGGGGCAATATGCTGACTCTGTAAACCGCTTAGAGAGGGCTGTAAAGCACTATGAAGCGGTATATAAGTCTAAGTGCTATTGCTATTGCTACTGGTACTCCAAACAATTATAGGACATGCATTCTTGAAGTTATATTGGAACAGAGAATATACAGGTCAAATCACCAAGTGCAAAGTAGCTTTTGGGTTAAATATAGCATATACTGCATCAACAGTGCTGAAGGATGAATAGACCATATGTCCATATGACTGTATTTTAACAGATGAACATAAAATCTTTTGCATTTTAAAATGTGTTCTGAACAGAAGGGTGCAAGAGAATGAACTTTACACAGCACAAGATTGAATGATAGTCAATCAGCTATCCAAAACCAAAATATCAGTGCCAAACCTTTGAAAAAATACATAACAATAATTAAGTGATGCTGAGTTTAGCTGTTTTTATCCTGCTGAATGTGAAGTTTCAGAGCGCCTTGAAAATAAAGCACTTAATGAGCACATACACACACACACGTATTCTGAACCTCAAAATCTATAGGAACCAAGAACTTCCAGGGTGCAGTTACCCGAGTACTTAAGCAGACAATAAACAACATCAATGTGTAATTGTACTACCGTGTTTCCCCGAAAATAAGACCCTGTCTTATATTTTTTTGAACCCTGAAATAAGCGCTTGGCCTTATTGCCATGCACTCAAAAGCCCGATTGGGCTTATTATCAGGGGAGGTCTTATTTTGGGGAAAACGGTGTGTGTGTGTGTGTACCGTGTTTCCCCGAAAATAAGACCCTGTCTTATATTTTTTTGAACCCTGAAATAAGCACTTGGCCTTATTGCCATGCACTCAAAAGCCCGATTGGGCTTATTATCAGGGGATGTCTTATTTTGGGGGAAACGGTGTATTTACATTTGCAGTACTTCTATATATGTGTGTAGTTTATTTTCCCTAGCTCAATTTGCATTAGATCTGACTTTTAGATTTCCAAGATACCACATTATTGTTTTCAGACACTTGTAGAACGTTTGATAAGTTGTTTTTCATCTTCCTAATCTATTACCTACTTTTGTTTTTCACCCTAGGGGCGGCAGGCCTTGCTATCACTATCAAAGCTGGGATAGCAGCCACTGGTGCAGCACTGGGGCTCCTCGTGTAAGAAATATCCGCAAAGGAGTTCACAATGTTATTTAGAACAGCACTTAAATACTTACCTGTGAACTAAGAAGCTTATTTGCCACTAACCAATAAATGATTTATCTCAATCACAATCTGAATAATTTCACAAGTCTCTTCTTTCTGTTGGCCAAGTATACATATATAAAGCTCCTACATAAAGAAGCATTTGACACTCTCAACTATAAACCATACAGAGTTCGGAGTGGGATTTTTTTGGAATTGTATTTAAAATAGGGAAAACTTTGGTGTATTGGAGCTTGCTTTTTGTAAAGGAGAAATGGTATCTCTTGGTCATGTTAAACTTGGGTTTTCTTTATTTTAGTTACATTGAAATATTGGGACCCTCTCAGGCCTTTTAAATGGATTTTCTTGCAATTAGAAGTGGAGATGTGGAATGTTGAGTGTTATATACATTTATTATTGCAGGAGTGGGTTCCTCCCGGTTCGGACCGGTTCACCCGAACTGGTAGCGACCCACTGGTGACATCACAATGACATCACCGAACCGATCGGTCGGTGGCGGTCCGTGGGGGCCGCCATCTTTTTTTTGAATTTTTTTTTATTATTTTTTTTGAATTTTTTTGAATTTTTTTTCCCCTTCTGAGCATGCACAGAAGCCGACTTCCGGCACTGTGCATGTGGTCGCCATCTTGTTTTCAGCTTTTTTTAAAAAAAATTCTGATTTTTCGTTACTGTGCATGCACGCACGCCCACGAGGCGCGCCCACGCAGCGCGGGAGGGAGCGAACCGGCAGCGAGGTAAGTTGGAACCCACCCCTGTATTATTGTTAAAATCCTAAAAATTTACGTAGACCAGGGGTGTCAAACTCAAGGTGCTTAGATCTGGCCCGCGGGGCCACCCTGGAAATAGCGAAGGAACGGCCCGTGGTGCCTCTGCCAGTGAAAACGGAGCTCCTCCCGGACTCCATTTTCACTGGCAGAGGGCTGCAGGAGGATCCCCCCCCAGGCCCGCCCAGGCCACACAGGTGCTCCCAACACAAGTGACGTCGAGTTGGCCACGCCCACTCTGGCCACACGCACTCCGGCCATGGCTACTTGGCCCCCCTGAGGTCAAACACAACTTTGATATGGCCCTCAATGCAATCAAGTTTGACATCCCTGGCATAGACCTTTCACTGATAACTGGGTTAAAGAAGATGCCACATTTGATTTGCCTATTTATTAAATGTTTATTTTGTTGAATTTATACAGCCGCCCACACACAGTGACTCCGGGTGATGTACATTAAATATCTAGTTAAGAATCCACAATTTAACCCCCATCCCAAGGTGACAACAACAGAATCGGACAAGCCACTGGATAGGGTCTGAATGGGGTCCTCAAGGCGCTTGTAGAAAAGCAACAAGAAGGGGGCCAACCTTATGATGTTCCAAAAAGAGGGAGTCACCACAAAGAAGCTCTTTTTCTAGGTCCCACCATTTCCATCCTACATCCAGGCCAGAATCCCAATCGAAAGGGATCTACATTAGCCATTTCCTCCAGGATCCTCCAGAGCTGCAGTGCAGTTACCTTCTCAACCACCCTCCCCCAGAAAGGGAAAATTAGAGGCAAAACGAAAACTATTGATCTAGGTGGGATCTAACAATGGTTTCTTATGGAGCAACAACAACCTTAAAGGCCTGGAGCACCACCCACTCCTCCAGAGATGTATTAACCAGGGGTGGGTTCCTCCCGGTACGGACTGGACCGCCCGAACCAGTAGCGACCCGCTGGTGATGTCACGGATCCAGTTCGGTCAGTGCCGGTCCGTGGGCGCCGCCATCTTTTTTTGTGAATTTTTTACTGTTTGGAAGGTTTTTCCTGTTCTGCTGCTTGAAAAAGGGGCCTCCCGCCCCTGGGTTTATACTGCCCTTTATTCCTTCGCCCGAAGCGCAGCTGATCAGCTCCTCAGCTGTGTTTCTGGCTGATTGCAGCTACTGAGCATGTGCGGAAGCAAAATTGCGCGAGGGAACGTGCGCGCGCAAAAAGTCACAATGCGAACCGGTGGGGAAGGTAAGTGGAACCCACTCCTGGTATTAACCACCTCTCATACCAACTCACAAGTCAACTTCCAGGAAGGTTTTATTAGCCAGACTGTGGACTTCAGCTCCCAGCATTCCACCCATCTTAAAGTGGCCATGGTTGGAGAAATACTGCCATAGACTGACATGGCTTTGCTCTTACTGTTACCACCAAACTACGGCATCCTGAGTCTGGCGGGCACATAATAAGAATGATCCCTGAACTTGAGAGATTTTTACCTTTGCAAAGTGACTTCTTTGCTCGCCTGAAAATACCAATCACTAAATAATTCAGACAAAGCAAAAAGCAATTTATTAAGTGTCTGAGTACAGAACTTAATCCTGCATAGCTTCTTCTCTGGCAACATTACACTGCTAACTAGAGCATACAAAACGTTCGCTAGACCAATTCTCGAATACAGCTCACCTGTCTGGAACCCGCACTGCATATCGGATATTAATACAATTGAGAGAGTCCAAAAATATTTCACGAGAAGAGTCCTCCACTCCTCCACTCGCAACAGAATACCTTATTCCACAAGACTTGAAATTTTGGGCTTAGACAACTTAGAACTACGTCGCCTTAGAACCGATCTAAATGTAGTTCATAAAATTATCTGCCACTATGTCCTACCTGTCAATGACTACTTCAGCTTCAACAACAACAATACACGCGCACACAACAGACACAAACTGAATGTAT
>QLTV01001686.1:849525-870802 GCA_003457575.1 Thermophis baileyi | reverse complement strand
CTGTAGACCTCACCCCATTCCTCAGAGGTCTCTAAGGGGCATGCATAAGCGCACCAGCGTGCCTCCCGTCCCTGTCCTCCTGTCCTATTGCCCTCATCTATCTGTACTCACTTTGATTATGTTTATGTTTATACCTATACCTGCTATCTTGTACATGTTTGACAAACAAACAAATAAATAAATAAATAATAAAATAGAAATGATACGTACATTTGGTATATGTGATACATCAGAAAACAAGTGAACAATAAAAAAGCACTGATTACATGCGGGACTTGAACAACAAAAAACGTTGGTTCTAAATAACATTCCACAAGTGGCAAATTTATGGTTACATTATTCTTTCCCAGCTGGTTTGGTATCTTTCTTAAAACTTGCAGGCATATTCAAGAATTTTCAGAATATGCTACTATTTAGAGCTTTAATGACAAGTTCTGATGTACCAAAAGAAATTACCATGGCCAAGAGCAAACAACGTGTTTTCCTGACGTTAAAAAAAAGAGACCTATACCTACCAGGTTAAAAGTGCTAATATCCTTTTTTTAAATGCTAATAACGAAGCCTTAAAATCCCAGGCAACATTACCACCTCTTAAGGCAGGGGTCCCAAAACTTGGCAACTTTAAGACTTGTGGACTTCAACTCCCAGAATTCTCCAGCCAGCATAGCATTTATTATAGCTGGCTGGAGAATTCTGGGAGTTGAAGTCCACAAGTCTTAAAAGTTGCCAAGTTTGAAGACCTGTCTTAAAGTGAACGTTATTTTTACAAAACGCAGCCTAACAAACCAAATGACCAAGGACGTTCCCCCAAAACACGATTTTAAACGATTTTACATTTTCTTCTTTCTGCATTTCCACCCCTCACACCCCCCCACACCAATCACTGTTTATTTATTTGTCATGTTTATGTAGTATATATTGGAGGTGGTGACCCTCTGAGAGCAGTACGCAACGAAATTTCATTTTAATGTAGGCCGATTGGTGTACATTCAAAGTGACAATAAAGTTATCCTAAGTCTCATCCGACCACAGCTTCGCCCGCGCACCAAAGGCGGCAAAGCAAATCCCGAATCGACCGCGCAGGCGCGCCCGACCCTACGCGCTCGGCAAATAACGCGAGACCTGCCTCCGTTTACAACGGTTGCGGGCTAAGGCGCAGGCGCCTCGCCATCTCGCTCGACGGCTGAGAGCGCGCGACGCCATCCCGCCCGCCCGCTGTTGGTGCGCGCGGCCCGACTCTCGCGAGAGTTCGCCACAAGGCGGTTGCCCCGATTCGTTCTCTTGTGTGTCTCTTTCTCCTCAGCGCCGGGCCCGTTTCAATTCTCCTTGGCTTCGCCCTTCGTCTCTCGCCCTGCGGGCCGCTTCCCTTCCCCCGGAAGAACCATGTCTCGCTACTTGCGGCCGCCCAACACCTCGTTATTTGTGCGAAACGTGGCCGACGACACCAGGTGTGTGTTAACTAAGGGAGGCGGGGAAGGAAGGGCGCGGAAGGCCTGAGGCGCGACCGGGGGCTTGGTTGCCTCGCTGTTTCCCGCGTCCCGGCCTTGTGCTTCGGGTGGGGTCGCTAGGCGCCCCTTTGCTCCGGGCAGGCCTTCTTGATGGTTTCCTTGCCTTGTGGCCGCCTCACCCGTTCTTCGAAGTCTCCGTTAGATCGCCAATTGGGGCTCGTTTCATTTGTGTGCTAACTTCTCTTTTTGGCGCCAAAAGAGACTTAAAAAAGAGTCGTGTGTAAAATCACGAATATCGCGTCAGTTAGTAAAACGATGAAACCGTGTTTTGAGAGATTATTGGGAGGGGAAGAGTATTTATTTATTTTTCACCCCCCTTTTTCTTTCCCCTTGCCTGCGTTTCTGCCAGCTTCCCTTTTTTTATATATACGTTTTTTGCAAAAAAAAAAAAAATCCTTTCTGCAAGACGCTGCTGCATCCACTACTTCCTTTATTCGAATTTAGCCTCATTAAAATGTCTCCTCGGTAATGATACATAATTCCAATTTTAGCACATTCCAAACCTTCATTTTTTTCCCTTTAAAGTTGGATTACGTTTTGAGATTTACATTAAGTTATATTTTCCGCAAATTCTTCTCTCCTTCCCCTTCCTAAGACTAAAGAACTTCAGAAATTACTTGAAATATACAGCAAATCTATTTTCCTCCCCAATGTTCTTTATCAATTTGCATCTAAGTAAATGGTCAGGTTTCTGATTAAAGTTGGTGCATGAAGTCATACAGCATTATGGTTTGTAGGAGTATTCACACACAAAAAATACAGGTTCCATGCACAAAATAAGTTGGGGTTTGGAAGTCCAGTCAAATGTTTTCAGACCAGTCATGCGGGTTTCAGTTTAATCACAAAGCACCTGAAATCAGCTATTCTGATGCAAGAACTTTTGTGTATCTCTGGCTGGTAGCCATTTACAAGCTTGAATTTATTTTCTCCAAAGGTTACATTCTTAATAATATTTATCATGAATGGCATATTGTGTTAAGTATTGCTACATTATATTCTATTAAAAATTGGGTTCTTGCTTCAAGGTGGCAAGGGAAAGTTTACAGCTGAGTTCATACTCTGCAACAAATAAGTGGGATGTACTTAGCAAAGTCATAGGATTGTAACCCCCCTCCCCCCATTATATATGGGTTGATCAGTATTTTAACACATAAGTATCTTAATTAACGTTAAGTCTCATTGCAGGTCTGAAGACTTACGTCGGGAATTTGGTCGATATGGTCCAATAGTTGATGTATATGTACCCCTGGATTTCTACACCCGCCGTCCAAGAGGATTTGCTTATGTTCAATATCCTTTCTTCAGATGACTGATTGGTGAGAGGGGTGTTGGCGTTTGAAATCACGTTTGTGTATGAGGTAACAAACCTAAATGACAAGGCTGTTTTCTTGTGTTATTTGTAATATGTTGTGTGTGTTTCATTCCTCAGAAGATTAATGCATTAACAAATTTTCATACTTTGAAAACTTTAACTATAGTCAATAATATATTGCATTATTGTAGCACAGGCCTCATATTTAGACTTGTGCTTTTAGTGTGGAAATGGCATTTGCTGCTGCCTCCAAAGTTTATCATTGCAATTCAGCATATTGGGCATTTCTAGTAAATTTATTCTTAATGCTTAGCAAAATGTGACTGATATTTTATTGTTTATTTGATCAAGAACAGACTTGTATAAAATAAGGTGAAAATTCTTGCTCTGATTATTGTCCCCTAATTTACTGTCCTCTGTTGTTGCCTCAGAGTGTAAAGCTGTACAGTAATGGCGACCCCAAAGAAAAAGCATGAAAGAACCTTTAGAGTAGAATTCAAGAATTAAGGCAAGTAGACAAGCCAAAGACCTCTTAAGGATCAGGCTTGAAGAGAAGGGAAAGTTTGGGAAAAGAAAATATAAAGAAAAGCTGGAAGAAGGACAAGCCATAATGGGAGAAAAAGCTTCGCTTTATCTACAAATGGGGGAAAAGGTTGTTTTTCAAAGTGTAAAGATAAAGCCATCTGTCACTTTTGACCAAGCATCTCAAGTCCTTCTGACAAGCACTTAAAGAGTTAAAGGTCAAGATGAAGTTGACTGGTGGCCAAGATAAAAGGAGCCTTACCTGATGTATCCTACAGAATAAGACCTGTCCTCTTGCTGGTTGTGTAAGTGGTTAACCAATACTTTTTATTCTAATTTAGTTTAGCTATGGCCCTGTAATAACCATGATGTCTGTGCATTTAATTGAGAAGTACAATTTCAACTAATCATTACTGATTTGAGATGAGGATATCTGTAATAAGGTGACATTTGCTGCATAGGATATTTGTAATTTGACACATAGGGACAATTAAGCTCACTTAGGGGCTTGCAATATGTAACGCGCTTAATTTTCCAGCATATGTCTTTGTCATAAAATCGTATATAATTTTGCAATGATCTATCTTATTAAATGAATTATTGAAAACAAAAATCATCAATACAGGCAGTCCCTGGGCTAAGAACATCCAACTTAAAGACAACCTCTAGAGAGGAACAGGACTAACTTACAAAATGGCAGACGTGTTGCAAAATCGCTTATTACAGTATTTAAAACGGCAGATGGTTGACTGGCAATGTGATCTCATTCAAGTGGCGGGCAGTGTTCTCCTTTGAGCTGATAAACTGCTGAAGCTACAAAAAGATTTCATGAACATTACAAAGTAGTACTAGGTGTATTTTTAATACATTATATTCCTTTTTTTATCAGTTCTTGAAAGCATTGTGCAATTTTAGAAGGAGAACACTGCCTGCCATTTTGAATTGGATCACTTTGCCTTCAGGACAGTAAGAGATTGAATTCCAGAGGATTCTCCTTGACTTGGGTTCTCCTTGCTGGAAAGCTGTCTGCCATAACTCAATTTTGAAGTCATAATTTTAAACTTTACCAAAAAAAAAAAAAAACCTTTGTAAGCAACTTTGTTGTTCTTGATGTTCACCCCTAATAGGCAGAAGCACAGGTACAATATCCTGTTCCAACCTGAAAACAATTTTGGGTTAAAGACATTTAGGAAATAGAACAGGTGCTTAACCTTGGGATTGCCTGTATTAGCTTCATCTGGAAAATGCTACACTGTTACTATATTAAAGCTCTCTAAGAAAAATACTTAAGGGTGAGATATTTTTTAAACATTGGTAGATGAAACATGACATTAAGAATCCAATTTTTTTAAAATTAAAAATGAGGCAAATGCAAATTGACATTACTGATATCAGCAAATCTTTGTTATGCTGTAGAACATACAAAAAATGAGGACAAGTTAGTTGCAAGGCTAATGGCATTATGGAAAAACAATAATTTACTACTTATATAGTTGCAAATTCTTCAAATTCCCAAGTACCTTAACATCTAGCACATTTGAAGATGTCCGGGATGCTGAAGATGCCCTTCATAATTTGGACCGGAAATGGATTTGTGGCCGCCAAATAGAAATCCAGTTTGCTCAAGGAGATCGGAAAAGTATGTACTGCATTTATATTTAAGTAAAGTTTGTCAGAAAATTAATACTAAAACATAACACACAGAGCTGTATGAATTATTCTGTCATAGCTACAATACACAATAAACTTATTTTTCCTCTACACAAATTATTGAAATGTCATATTTGCTATTTACTGTTAAATGATCTGGTAAAAATTATAGTGCAATATTCTGATTAGAAAGAGCATTGGTGTTACCTGATACGCTTCTCGATGTACTGCCAGAGAATCCAAAGTATGGGTATTGCTCCGCCTTCTTCCTTTTGGAGACTGAATCCATTGAGCTTTCTGCCACGCCTCTCCTGGACATAGCAGATGACTTGACGTTTCTCTGATCTTGCTGTCCACTCCTGTACTCTGGACCAGACGGTCGCCAGGGTGGGGTTGGATTCTCCGGCAGTACATCGAGAAGAAGCGTATCAGGTAAGACCAACGCTCTTTCTCCGATGTACTGCCTTGAGAATCCAAAGTATGGGACATACCAAAGCCGGCATGTCCTAAGGGTGGGTCATGTTCTGGTCCCGGGTCCCCGGGTCTGTATGTACCTTCTGTAGGACCCTTCTGCCGAAAGCCGCCTCAGCCGAGGTGAATGTGTCCAGCTTATAGTGTCTGATGAACGGGGACGGTGATGACCAACCTTACTACCTAGTGTAGAAGGTTGGAATGATAGAAACAGTGACTCCGTTTTTCTCAGAGGAGCTATTCTTTTTATGTAAATGTGAAGTGCCCTCCTGACATCCAAGGTGTGCCACTTCCTTTCTAGTTCATGTTTTGGGCTCGGACAGAAGTCCGGCAATATGATTTCTTGTGCTCTCTGGAAACGGGAATTAATCTTGGGTAAAAATGAAGGGTCTAGTCGCAGTACTACCCTGTCTGGATGGAATATACACAGATCCTCCTTTACGGAAAGGGCTGCCAGTTCTGAAATTCGCCTGGCCGAAGTAATCGCCACAAGGAACACTGCCTTGCATGTGAGGTATCGCAGGCTAGCCTCTCGTAACGGTTCAAAGGGGTTCAGGGAGATTGCCTGCAGGACTTTGGATAGGTCCCAGGTGGGGTACCTGTGTACCACTGGTGGTTTTAAATTGGTTGCTTCCTTAATGAAGCTGCACACCATAGGATGATGCGCAAGGGATTCTAGGTCCCCGCATGACAACACCGAAGCTAGCACTGCGACCTGCCTGCGTATAGTGTTTGGGGATAGTCCCTTGTCCAGACCATCCTGAAGGAATTCCAGGATCTGATCCACCCTTACTGAGATGGGATGGATGTCGCCCTTGGAGCACCAGCTACAAAAGGTCTTCCAAGTCAAGTTGTAGATCCTGTTAGTTGAAGGCCTCCTAGAGGCCTGGATTGTCGTGATCACTCTGATGGATAACCTGTTCTGTATCAGGGCTTTCCGCTCAAATGCCAGGCGGTCAGTTTTAACCATTGTGGCTCCAGATGCACCAGAGCCCCCTGGCTGAGGAATATTTTCTCTTGCGGGATCCTCCACGGTCTGGTTATCAATAGACTGACCAGATCTGCGAACCACGGCCTCCTGGGCCAGTGGGGAGCTACGAGTAATTCTTCCCCCTTCTCCTCCAACACCTTCCTGATTACCCTCAGGATTACTGGGAGAGGGGGGAAGGTGTATAGGAATTCTTTCGGCCACGGGGTTCGGAGTGCGTTGGCTTCCTCCGCTCCCTGTGTTACGAACCTGGAGTAAAATCTCGGCAGCTAGCTGTTTGATGGTGTGGCGAACAGGTCCAGGACCGGGTTCCCGAACCGTTCTGTTATTTCCTTGAATAGTTTCGGATGCAGGCGCCACTCCGCGTGATCGATTGTGGTCCTGCTGAGCCAGTCTGCCTGGACATTCGTTGTTCCTGAGATGTGCTCCGCTCTGATGGAGAGAAGATGGAATTTCTTCACTCTGTATCACTGGCTGTGCAAATAGCAGTGCATTTGGATCTGTTGGGCCCGCGGGAGTCTTTGAAGCCTTAGGGTCATTCCCCATGTTGACTGTGGCCTTGACCTTAAAGAGGAGAGGTTTAAAAAGGGAGGGGCGGAACAGCCCTGTGAATGCTGGTGGATCAGGAGCCGATCCCTCATCTTCTGAGAGGTTCCATTCTCTCTGGTCCTCCTCTCCTGAAATTCCATCTCTGCTCTGTAAGGATGGAGTGGGGGATTGTGACTCCCTAAAATTCCTTAAGTCCTCCTGACTTTGGCGTGCCAGGCGTTGGCTCTGCTCCAGGGCTGAGCCTGATGCCATAGAATCTTTCTGATTCCCCTGTTGCAAGGATGTGACTAGTCCTTGCGTTAAGGATATCAAAAATCTCATTTGCTCAGCAATCTCTGAGCTTTGACTCTCCCCCGGGCGTAGGCCGGCTGCTGTGGGGGTAAAGGTGGCCTCTGGAGCCATACGCATCCTCTTTAAATCAGGCTCCCATTCACTCTCTGCTGACACGTCTGGCTGAGAGGATTGATCTATGGTGCCCTCTGGTGATCAATTTAGAAGACTCAAATGACTCTCATCCCTGGCTGTCTCTGAATGTCCTAAGGGATGGATGATTTCCTTTGCTCCAGGGAACTCTGCTAAATCCCTACGCTCTGCCTGTCTTCTAGCCTTTGAAATCTCCCTTTCCAAGGCTTTCTCCCTTCTGAGGGCGTCCTGCTCCTCAGCTTTAGAAATCCTCTTTGCAGCTATTTTTCCACTGTCCATCTTTGGAGCTGCAGGGCTTCTTTGTTCTATTTGGGGAAGTACTGACCCCCTCTTTCCCCCCACCCCCACTCACGTGAGCCATCTTGTGGCTATCTGATGCAGCAGTATTCTCCATCCTTTGATGTGCTGGGGGTTTTCCAGACCCCTGCTAGGGAGGCGCCAGGATGTCCGCTGAGGAGAAGCGCACCAACTTCGACTTTTCCAGGAAGGAGCTGGAAATGGTGGCTGGGCTGGGTAACTTTGATCTCCTGCCCCTGATATGGTGGCTGCTGACCAGGTCGACTCACCAGCACTAAAGTTTCAGCGGTTGTGCCCTGGAAACCCGCTGTATCTCAGTAGCGGCGCCGGTCAGACCAGTTTAGCCTGCTAACTCGTTGCAGCCGCTACCGGGTTAGACCAATAGTCAGCTGGTGCCTTCTGGCATTGCCTTGCCCTTCCCGGGTGGCAGAGCCCTTCCAGGATCTCTCCAGCACCGAACAAGCAAGGTAATCCAAGCCGCGCGGCTGCGGCTCTCTTCAAAGCCTCTGCGCTAATCAGCTGTTCTTCGGCTTCCCCGCTCTACAGCTGACTCCAGAAACAATTTAGACTAATCGCCTATCTTTCTAACCAGGCACCGCAGAAGCGTTGCTTCCCAAACTCCAGCCTGCCGTTTTTCTCCACTTTTCTTAAAGCGGCAGGCTGTGCCTGTTTTCAAACCCGGAAGGCTGAATCAGGCTGCTGATATGTCCATTAAACTCCTTTCCTGCTCTGAGAATCCAAAGAATATCTCCTTTCCTTTCAATAGCTCAAAAAAAACACGTCTGTCTCGGATGTAAGACTGGATCAAAACTGGGAGGTAACCAGGAGAGGCATGGCAGAAAGCTCAATGGATTCAGTCTCCAAAAGGAAGAAGGCGGAGCAATACCCATACTTTGGATTCTCAAGGCAGTACATTGGAGAATGTATGATACCTGCAAAATTTACAAGAATATATATTAAAAATGAGGGATCAGATGGGCACATATAATTGATGGGAATGCTTATCATGAGCAGTCAGCTAGGCTACATGGACTTTTCCAAATCAATATGAAAAAAATCATGTAAAACCTACCAGTTAAATATAGATACAACTCAATAAGAGTAGAAAAATTGTCCTTTCCATGGCATTAGTCTGTTTATATCCATTTAGTGTAATTGTAGACATAAGTCACTTCGCTACCATGGAAGTTGGTTTGAGATATGAAGCAATTATGTACAAAAGATTGCCCCACTTAACAAACATCTTTTTGATCACTAGCTGTCTGAATCCAGAATACAGGATATAGTGGCAGCATCAACCTTCACTAGTCTCAGAAAAAGTAAAACAGTGTCTAATTTGATTATTACTTGTATTGGAGACCAGAAGGAAACACCAGGGTTTTGGCTAGACTAGGAAGTCATAAAAACCTTCATAGTAGAAAGTAGTAGCAATTAGGATGGATGGATGGATGGATAGATGAGAGAGAGAGAGAGAGAGATGATAGGAATTTGGTCTGCTTTCAATTGACAACTACTTTTTAACAAAATGAAGAAACATTCTTCCCCACCAATGTAACTTTCACATTTAGGTGTTTCATTCCCAATTTTTTCACCTGTGTGATCAGTACCAGGTTACAGAGAGCTGCGGCAGTTAAAAATATCTAATAATGATTGTTAAAAGTTCATCCAAGGAAGAAAGAAGGCCCCAGAACAGGTTTGCACAAGGAACAGAATACATTGATAATAATTTCAGAACAGATTCTCAATCTGAAATTCAGATTCATCCAGCACAGTTGAATTGTAATTCATATAAGAATTTGCAAAACAAATCTCTCATGGCCACCAGTTTGATCGCCTATAGAAGAAGATTTGAGAAATTCATAGTTAAAACTCAGCACTTGTTGCTTGTAAGAAATTTCATACATACTATTGCTCTAAATATATGTTGTAAGTTACTAGGACCTGTTGCAGATGTTTTGTAGACACCTGGCCATTGAAGAAACAAAATATTAGATTACTAAAATACAGGTAGTCCTCATTTAATGGCCATAATTGGGACTGGCAACTTGCGAAGCAACATGCTCATTAAGCAAGATATTGCGTAACCGCAGTGGATTTACAGCCTTACTTTCTCTGCAATCACTAAGCAAATCTCCATGGATTGTTAAGCTATCACGTAACTGGGGATGTTGCAACATTTATAAGTGTGAGGAATGGTTGTAAAGTTACTTTTTCAGGGTCATTGTAACTTTGTGCAACCGCTAAACGGCATTAAACGAGGACTATCCATACTTGATCTGACAGAATGGTTTTTAGGGGAATGCAGAGCTAATGTTTTAAGAAAAAAAATATAAAACAAAGAATGGAAAAGTAAAGCAATAAATAATGGAACACAGAAAGTAGGTTGTGAGGATTTATTGGGAGAGAAAAGCAATATGGATACAAGAGAAGACAGATTTGAAAATACTTTGACAAAGATAAGGGAGATACCGGTAGATGCAAAGAGAATAAATAGACGTGCCGTTTTTTATGGAACTTTCAAAAGAACAGAAGAGCAGAATAAGTTACAAATGAGTGCTTTTGCCCTTAGTGTGCAGTTATTGGGATCTAATAAATACTAAGCTTAAACATTAAACACAAGTTAGCTTACAAATCAATAAGAAAAGGAGCTAGTATAAATAATTCAAGCTCTCAGTTGATTTTTTCTGTTAAAAACTGCTGAGCTTTCCTTGAATTGAGAAGAAATGGAGAGATCATACCCACTTAAATGTGTTCAAAGCCGATCCTAGTTGGACTTTCAGTATCCAGCCTTTATAGAAGTCAAATAAATGAAGTATTGTTGCATTAAATATTAACGTTTAATTAAAAACTGTTTATTTTTTCCCTACAGCACCAAACCAAATGAAAGCTAAGGAAGGAAGAAATGTGTACAGCTCATCTCGTTATGATGATTATGACAGATACCGGCGTTCAAGAAGTCGCAGTTATGAAAGGCGGTCAAGAAGCCGTTCTTTTGATTACAACTATCGCAGATCTTATAGTCCTAGAAAGTAAGTGTTGTACTACCTTGACCTATGCTGACCTGTAATGAAGAGGAAACTCATTGACTGTCTGACACCTAGATTCCAAGTCAC
The DNA here is from genome assembly GCA_003457575.1 of Thermophis baileyi. Classification (NCBI taxonomy): domain Eukaryota; kingdom Metazoa; phylum Chordata; class Lepidosauria; order Squamata; family Dipsadidae; genus Thermophis; species Thermophis baileyi. The sequence continues at coordinate 859,969 of QLTV01001686.1, read as the reverse complement.
CTTAGCAGTAACATGCATGGAAGTTGTTATACCTTGCATGAACTATGAGGAATAGTGCATCCTTGAAGAAAAAAGAAATAGTGCAACTGAAGAATCTTTGGTTGGGGGTGTGTGAGTAATTCTAAAGGTATATGCCACTGTTTACTTTTTCTCATGTACCTTTTTAGCAGTAGACCTGCTGGAAGACATCGCCGTAGCAGAAGTCGTTCAGATAATGATAGGTAAACATTCTTTTATATAACACATTCAAAATCAGAAAAGCCTGTGCCTGCAACAATAAGCCATTTTAATGTGAGATAATACAACACCTAATGAGCTTGACCATATTCAAATGTATTATCTTCCTCTTTCTGATAGGTTCAGACACCGTAACACATCTTTTTCAAGGTCAAAGTCCAATTCAAGATCACGATCTAAGTCACCAGCCAAAAAAGAAATGAAGGCTAAATCACGGTCTAGGTCTACATCTCGCACTAAATCTAGAGACAACTCTAAAATGGATTCTAAGGCACATTATAAGTCCAGCTCAAGATATGAAAAAGAATCAAGGAAAAATGAATCAGCTAGATCCAAATCTCAGTCAAGATCGCAGTCTAGATCTAGATCTAAATCCAGATCCAGATCATGGGCTAGTCCCAAGTCCAGTGGCCACTAAACAGTGTACTTTGTTTTTAGGCATGTATCATCTAGATAAACAATTGAGTTATGATGTTGCAACATTGCTTTAAAATAATTTTGTTAGTTATCCCTGGAGCAGGCAATTATTACTATTAAAAATACAATACAGATAATCTTACACAATAGAGTCCACTTTGTTAAATGTCTTGGGCAGCTACTAAGATTCTTGTGTTTCTATGTATATTTTTGTAAAAAAAAAAAAAAAAGGTATGGTCTTATGCTTCAAATATTAATGGTATCTTGATCATCACGGTTTACACTATTGCTTAATTTCTGCGGTAGTGACTGAGCTAAAAAATGTCAAGACTCAAAAAGGGTTGTAAAGGCTTGCTTGTCGTGGACACTTGTGCCAAAATGGTTGGTTCCTTGGGCATCTGAAAAACACTGAAATACCGATAACCTCTGAACTGATGGTCTTGAGAATAAATTAGAAAAAGCAGAAATTACTCACAATGATCTACTGTGGATTTGTCAAGATCCAGGTGCTTTTTCCCAATACGTTAACCTCCAAAAATAAAATACTCAGTTAAATCGTTAGGTAAATATTTGTATGCAATGTGGCGGGCTTTGAGGTTTAGTGAGCAAATTCCATAAGGCTTTTTGCTGTATTAAATTAAAATAAACTTTCAGATTACACGATGTATAAACTAAACTTCAACACGAAAGTTTTTATAAGTAGTTGGCTTACCTATTTAGTGTACCAGGGTTTCGTTAGCAGTATTTCTAAATAGAAGTGACAGTTTTGAGTTTATACATCAATCTAACTTTCTCTTCGGATCAGGAAGGTTAGTTATTCAATATATGTTGTTTTTGCTTTTGGTAATATTATTTAGACTATGGAAAGATGCCATGGTATAATCTCAAAAGTATTCTCTGGAAGACCATAATATTGTATTAAGAACATAGCTTTTCTGTTGGAAGAATGAAAGTCAGCATCAAACTTTAAAGGCCCTCTACTTCTGTTTAGCAGGAAAATTTAATATCAATGGAACTCTTGTTTCTGTAGAACTAGCTATTCATGTACAGTAAGCTGCTCAGGAGTAAAGACGTCTTTTAAAATGCTGACTGTTCAATAAGCTGAAGGAGTGATTCTAGAATCTGTATATTTGATAGCCTAATTTTTGTTTATTACTAAAAGTTAATGTCCTGCTATGCAATCATTTATTGCTTTTTTTTAAGAGTTCTTCCTAATGTAGTTTAAAACAAAGTGTAAAATTGTGTTACTGTGCAGCTCTGGTCAGAAGAAACTTGTGGAAATAAACTTTATATTTTCTTTCTTATAGAGGCTTCAAAAAAAGGTATTTTTATATGTTTTTTTAAATACCAGGTACTACTTTAAGACATCACTGTTTTGATTAGGAGGACCCGTTTATATTTTGCTTGCTGTAAATCTAGCATACAAACTAATAAAAAAAGGAAGTAGAAACAGAAATTATCTACTGTAGTTTTAACTAGTATTGTTTGAGGATGGATATGTTCATACTTAAAGGAGAAAACCAATGCTGCTTGTTCAATGCAGGAGCATTGATTATTTCAGACTTTCATTAGCCAATGAGAAAGACAAGTCTAAAATATTTTGTTATGCCAGAACAAATTCTGCCTCACATTGAGTCCTGGAGTAGTTATATAAATACTTTATTGGTTTGTGTAACTCATCTTGCCAGTTGTGATTCTGAGTGGTGAACTTAAGAAACAAACAAAAAAACCTCGGAACCTGAGAACTTGCACTAATTTATTGTGCACTATTTTTTACTAAATTTGGCTTTTCACAAAAAAATTAAATTTCATCCATAAGTGAAATGAAATAATAGACCAATGGAAGTTTCCCTCAATCAGGAAGATGTTGAAAATATACCATGCTCTTAATAACCATGTCAAATTTTTGATATCCAGAACAAGTCCATACGGCTTTGAATGTTGAACTATTGGTGGTGCTTGTACAAGATACCTGAGCTGCAAAACAACTAAAATTGTTTATGAATATTTTAATTTTTTTAAATCATCTCATTCAATTTAGTTAGGACAATATAGCCAAATAATGCCTATTTTTCTAACTTAAAAAAAGGCTTTGTGGCTCACCTTTTTTTTATGAGTCATTCTTATGCAGCAGATATATTTCATACTGTAATCAGTTTAAAGCAGAATTAAAATTCATACATCCAATCAAATTAAAATAGATACCTTTAAACAGCACAGCGCTTATTTGGTTCAACATTTATTATTTGTATTTCTATGCCGCCCAACTCCCAAGGGACTCTATCCAACATATCCAGTGTACTGTAATCCAGTAATATACGAAGAACAAATTGAATTTGCTCTCATAGCCATTAGATAGGGCTAATCATAACCCCCTTATGCCCAACCGCACACCTGTACTTTTTATTTTTAACATGATTCACAGCTCAATGTTAAAGCAAATAAAAATTCTTCCATCTAAAGGTTCATATTGAAAGAAACAAAACCATTGGGTTACTTGCCAACTATCTGCAGCTGTTCATATTAAAATGGAATTCATGCACATGCTTGCTTTTTTCTCTTCAACCTCATGTCTTTTAGATCTATGGGCAAGATGCCCCTTAATGCTTACTATATATGCTTTTTTAGTTTGAAAAGAATAATACTATAAATAAAGTAGCAAGTCAACACACTGTTGGGGAGAAAAGGTTAAGGATTTTTATTTAAAATTTGTTTCAAATTCATATCTAAGTATATCAAGCATAGAATTTAGTATCAAAATTACATCTGGGATACAAAGATTTTCAAATGTCTGGGATACATTTGGGACATAAGGTAATATTTTGAGAAAGTTGTCCGATCTCTTATTTGGAAATATTTTAAATGTTCTGATGGTTGCTAAAACATTTTGAATATATATGTAGCTAAAATGTGCAACAATGTACAGCCAAATACCCCTCACAAATTTTTTTTTAAAAAAAATCTTTCATGGCAACTAAATGTTTCATTACCATTGTTGGAAATTTAGCAACATTACACATTTTGTTATGTATAATGTTTTAGTTTACATAATCTATTTACATAATCTATTTTCACCAAGATACATTGTGCCTAACACATCTGAAATTCTACCAAATTCTAAAGTTGCTGCTTCTAAGAAGAGTTCGGACACAAGTAAAAAAATAATAATTATAATGGTATATAATGAAATGACAGCATATAAAACAGCTAAGAAAAGTGCTACAATATAATACATAGTTTAAAAACAAACACTTGTAAAAACATTTTATTATATATCTTGACAAATACAAGATGGGGTTTTGGCATTTTGGACACTGGAACTTCTAATACTTTGTTTCTCTGCTAAAAGTACTTTATACATCCAAAATGAAAGCAACCATCAGAGTACATTACAACTGTTTGCAACAGTTCTAATATGCAGGAATTGAGGTTTCACTGAAATGCAACCTTACAGCCCAGTCCCAAACACACTTGGATGAAGGAGTTTTCAACAAAGTATATTGGGACTGAAATCTAAAGAGTGCATTAACATTTACTGAATTAATACTTTTTTTCTCTTCATTAAACAGAAACGACTGCGCCCTTAACTTCAAAAAGACATTTTTAACTTTAAAAATGGTACATTTTACCAAGTTAAATCCAAATTCTTATCTAAGCAGACGCAGGCTGAGCACATTCTTTCACTGATACTCAAGTGCAATGGCATAGATATGTGCTTTTAAAGGTTTTTTTTAGCATTTTTTTTATAAAAATCATGCCATGTAATTAACATGGACTTGTTTACATTCAGAAGTTTTGTACTAAAATAGTTCTTTTTTGGCAGGAAAGCCCACAATAAATTTACATATGCTACAAGTTTTACATTTATTTACATGGCTCTTCCTTCCCTCCATAAATGATGTTTTTACAATTGTCAAATTCTTTAAACAAGTTCACATAATAGATTACCCTATTATACACTGGCCTTAGCAGATCAGTTTCAGGAAATGATGCAAAACATACAGAATGCATATCAAAAACAGATAAGTGAAATTCACTGAAGAAAAAAAGATACTAGAAGCTTTTGGCAGTACCAGTCATTACAAACATTCAAGTTGGCACATTTTTGGGTATCAGTTTTCAATGCATTGTAAGGATTGTATAAGAATTATAGATTAATAATGAAAATAATTGGCATGCAATTAAACAAGGGTTTATATAGATTGGCATTTCAAATCCAAATTTTGGATTTCAAGTCCCAAGCCTTTGAATGGATATTTGCTTGCCCAACCTATCAGTTCAGTGATAGAAAAATGAGTTACTTGAAGAAATTAAGTTGCTTTTTACAACAATTTTGGGTAAGAGCTCAAAAACATTTGATTTTGAATACTTACAGAATTTCACAGTATAGGAAATAATCATATTTTGCAATTACATTGCCAGTGGTTAGAAATTTGTTTGCCTTATATTACTGCATCCCAAAAGACATACTGTCAAGCACTTTTCTGAGAACGAAAACTATCAATACAATTTGTATAGAGAACAATTTGGTCAGATTTGGTCTAGGCTATCAAATTATTTTAACAATGCATCTGCAGCACATAAAAATGGATACAGTGCACAGTAACACCCAAAAGTGAACTATTTAATTAAGAGTAGTTCCAAGGAGTGACCTTTCACCATCATACACGATTCAACTACTTTCCAACATGGTGACTTAGTTCTGCATGTTGTGCTTTTGTTTGAATTCTGGACTCCAAAATGGATTCATACTGAAAATTGAAACTGAAGTGTCATTTTCTACGGAACTTAAGCCTGTACTTTCAGTAAGGTCTTAAGTTGAAAAGTCATGATTTCTTTATCAGCAGGGTTAAATGAAACAGTTACCCAGTGGCTTGGTGGTTTAGGAAGAACACTTGGGGATGGCGGCTCACTGAATTTTGCTCCAGCATAGTTTTGGTTGGTTTGAGGCATGAAAAGTGAGTGGGATAAAGCTGGATTCCAAGTCTGGTTGGTTTGGAAATGCACTGTGGTTTTTCCTTCATTGTGCATGGCCTGCCATGCTACAGATGATGGGTTGCAGCCATGTCCTCTCTCTTTCTTGTGAATTTTCTTCATATGGGAATTCTGATCTTTACTCTTTTTTCTATTATTCAGTTGTTGATGGCTCTTGGTAGCATTTCTGGACTGGACAGATGGAACACTGAATCTTTCTCCACCTCCCATCTTCAAGTTAAATGTCACCTATCCAGGGATTGGGAAGAGTCAAGAAAAGACAAAACATGTCAGGGAAAACCTAAGAAAATATGGCATGTGATGTAACCATATTCTTTTGTAAAAGAAAAAAAAATACAATGGCAATGCCAGAGTATATTCAGATTGCAAAGGCAAGAATCAAATTAAGTCTTCAAATTATCCTGGTTCCAAAATTTGGCATGTAGGCTGGGTTTTGAGCTACCATATTGATCTAACTATAAGCAAAATTTTGCTTAAAAATGGTTTCAACAATATTTTGGATAATAGCACAATTTATTCAACACTAATACCTCTGGAGGTTTAGGATTGCTATGAAATTGAATTCCATAGTACACTGGCTTGTTTCACATACCACAGTAAATTGTGATTTTTTTTCCCCTAACCATGGTTTATTAAATAAAGCATAACAGATTAGAAAACATAGCACAATAAGCCACTTAAGAGAGCTTTTCTGAAAAAACAATCTTTGAAACAACATTCCATCAGGTTTATTTTTTTTTTACCACCACCACCCTCTTCCCATTTCAGTAAAGTTGCACCTTCACTGTATAATAAACCAGCCGTTTTAAATATTTGTTAGGTCACCTGGCTGGCTTTTGTGCCTAACATTGGGACTAGAACTCGGTCTCCTCAAATTTATACTGCAATTTTCCATGCAGAATAAAACCAAACGAAACAGCCAATCAGATATTTTAATAGGCTGATAAAAGACAAGGATGCTAGTATTTAACTTCTTACTGAATCTTAAGGTACAAAATAAACCATAACTTTTGGACCAGTTTATTTATTTAAAACATTTACATATCCACCCATCTATTCAACTCTGGGTAGCTCCCACTCAACTATTAAAACAACCTCAATAAAGGGCAGAATACATATATCTATTAAAACCACAGACATTAAAAACCTGGCACCAAAGTTAAGTTTCCAACATACTCAATAAATCCTCTTATCCATCTCACCCTATCTCAGCTCTTAGGGGAAAACCAGGTCTTAGTGCTTTTCGAAAGGCTAGGAAAGTAGAGGCCTGCCAAACTTGAAAGGGGATGGGTGTTCCATAGGGCAAGGGCTGCCAGGGAAAAGGTAGATTCCTTAACTTCATTACTTCCTACACAACGAATAAGTCTTCCAAAGAAACAACAGTATATAAAGGAACCCGTCTTACCCAGAGAAAATGTGGTTCCCATTTACCTTTCAGTTCTGTTTTCAGATTCCACAATGTCCACCTCCTGTCCTCTTTCTTGCTGCCAGACTTGAAAGAAAAGATGCTGACTTTTATTGGATCTCTTTTGGCTATGAATGGTAGTTCTCATGGGCTGGTTTGCCGTTTTCAGCCACGAAGCCGAGCCCAACATCAGATTCTCAGCAAGTGGGCTTCAAGGGTAGAAGTCCCAGTTCTAAAATGAAATTTGAAGTAGAAAATCAAAGAAAGTTCCCAATTCCAAATGGTGCTTTATTTATTTTTTAATGTTACTTTTATTTTACTTGTTTACAGAGCTATGCTTTTACAAAAGTGCCTTATAAACAATAATTTGGCAAAGGCAAAATATAACCACCATCTGAATACAAAAATCGATATAATGTTATAATACTGTACCACTCCCTAATTTAAAAGGTATCAAAAGTAGTTTATTTTTATAAACTAAATTGGTGCAGATTATTAAATTGGTAAATCACTAAAATAAATTTTTGTGAAAATGGTAAAAGTACAACATATTTATAAGTCTGGAGGAAATGGCACCAAGAATATTTCTAAAAGCAGAGTACCATAACCAACAAGGCTTCATAAGCTTAATATGTATCTAGAAATTGAACAGGATATGTCAAATACAAATTCACCATTATTACCTGTATCAAATATTGAGTTTTAGTTTTATTTCAAAGTCTGCTTTGAATAGCAAACGGAAAGATAACTAAATCAAGAAAAAAACACCTCAAAATAATAAACCTACAAATATATAAAATATTGAAATTAAACCTACAAATACATACAGTACTGAATGGACAATGTCCAAAACATGCCCATCAAATTCACATCATCAATAACAGCATATAATTGATGGAATAATAACCAGTTGTAACCACCTTCTAAAACCCAGAAAGAAGGAGCAGAATTCCAGAGTATGGGAGCGGTGATCCAAAATGCCAAGGCCCTGTCTGAGATGGAGCCTGAAGAAAGTTTACTCTATTTAACCTGATCAGACAGGGAAATGACTGAGGCAGAAGGTAGTCCAGAATCCTGGAGGTGACAACTAGCATCATGAATTATATCCAAAAGCCAATCAGCAATCAGTGCAGCTCCTCACATAATGAGGTCACCCAAGAATATTGAGATATACTCATCACTGCCTAGGTTGTTGGAGTATGGGCAGGTGCTTTCCAAGGGCAGGGCTGTGCAGACTTCATTATAATAATCCAAGTGGGAGGCAACTTCGGCCTGAATGTCTGTAAGCAGAGTGTCCTGATCCAGGAATGGCCAGACCTAGTCTACAAGATGTTAATTGCACAAAACCTCTCCTAGTCAGAGCTGCTACTTGTTGCTCAAGCAGGAGCATGAACCATCTCTCAAACAAAGGAATGCAATTCCATTCAGAATCAGAGCCGCAATTACTCTGGAAACACTTGGCTCCCAAACCCACTTTTGAGGGATCCAGTCGGAGTCTCCAGACCCTGATCCGATATTTCTACAGTATTGCATTACCAGTCTAACCCAACGTATATCAAAAATATCATACAAGTACAAAAAGCCCAATTCTGCACATGCCTATTCCCAGAATCAGAACCATGACAGAGGAGAAGAAAACATCTAATCCACAAAAACCATCTAATCCAACACTTTACAATATATAAGCAATCAATTAAACCAATGAGTGGCGACTGTCCAGCCTCTTAAAACTTTCAAAGATGGGAGAACTCATAACCTCCATGAGTAAGCTTTTCCACTGTTGCACAGATCTTATCTTCAGAAAATGTTTCCTTATATTTAAACAAACTTACTGCATTCATCTGGATTCTTACCACTACTAAGCCAAAGTATGTACAGAATTGCAGTCTTCCATCAAGCAGCAACAGTGGAAGGAGGAATGGAGCCAGCGAAAGCCCAGTGCATTGTTTCTGTTCTGTTAGCCAATTCATCTCTATTAAAACACCCAGAGAGCAATCTTTCCACAACCACGGAGTGTTCCATTGCCTATACAAGTTTCTATCTGAATGGCAAGTTTTGCACAGCACAATCCAGAAGCGTTTTTGCACAGCTATATCAAGAGGAGCCAACCTTAAAATTAATTCCTGTGCAAGGACATCGACAGCTAACCAAAAAAATCTTTATAAAACATTCCTGAAGGACACCCTTACAACAAAGTTAAGTTCTTAGGAAGTATTTAAAGTGTAAGGCCATTCCTGCCGCCTTCTGGCCAGTGCCCAGATAAACTAGTCCACAACTGCCATTAGCCATAGTAGCCAAAACGAAGTCTATTGTCCTGCAAGACATCTGGAGGGTATAGGCTGGGAGAGGGCAGTTTATACTGGTTGATTATCACTCACCATACTCAAAAAAGTCTTCTCAGCAGCCAAGAAAGAAACCATTTGTAAGAAACGCACCCCCTCGGATTTTGATCTGCACAACTCTGCGCTGCAAGCAATCCAATGCACATATTGCACACCCGTTTCATCAGACTTCATCAGCTTTGCCCCATTGTTAACCCTCTATATCCCAACTAGTAAAAACCATTCATTCCCAACAAGGAAAGAGTTTGCCATCAGGGTTCCTTTCCTCAGATCCCATTTCTCATGCTGACACGTCCACACAACACAACCCACACAGGGGATTTCCAAACACCGCACAACTGGGGAGGGAATTTCCAAAACCACATCCTCCCCGAGAAGGAAACCAAACCAAGCCTTTACCAGCCGCCTACCCCGCAGTCCCCCCCCCAAAAAGCGAACGTCACCTCCTTTCACTCTCGCCAAATAAGCAACTTGCCAAGCTATTCAAAGAGATGGGATTTGTAATCCCCAAACGGGGAGAGGCGTCTATTAAACTAGGGAGAGGGGCTGTTGTAGTCACAGAAAAGTCTTCATTGGAAAGAGAGGGATAAGTAAGTAAAAAGCACCCACAAACCACACAAGTGTTTTCAGGGGGGGGGTTTTGTTTTGTTTTTTTTGTAAAGGCTGCCTTGGAAGGCTTACCCACCCCCACGCTCCAAATGAACTATTCAGCAAAGTCACCGCCAAGTTCGGCCCCCCCCCGCTTCTCTTCAGCCCCCCAACCGGGCACAATCCAGCCTCTCTCTCCCCCCCCCATAAAGGCCGGCCGTGAGGTTTATAGGAGCGGGTCGAAACTTCTGAAGGGCGCCAAGTTGGGGAAAGGGAGCCTTAACCCTCCCCCGCCCCCCATACACACACACACACACACACACACACACACACTGTATTATGAAGGGGAGTTTATCTCCACAAAGAGAAAGGCAGGGCCGACCCCTGCCAGCGGGGAGCACTTTTCTTATCTTGCCCCACTGAAACACTGGGGGGGGGAGGCACCCATCTTGGGCTTTTC
>QLTV01001686.1:814709-849509 GCA_003457575.1 Thermophis baileyi | reverse complement strand
GGTCTTCTCCCCCCTGCCCCTTCTCCCGTCCCCCTCCCGCGCTACTAAGGACAGCTCCGGCCCTTGTTCAACCCCACCTTCAGCTGCAGCCGAACCCGCTCCGCTCCTCCGGCTCCTGCTGCGCTCGATTTCCACAACCCCAAAAACTCTCGCACAAAATGGCCGACAATTCCCGACTTTGAGGCCGAAGAGAAAGGGAGGGGCAACACGTACAATGCCGCCCCGCCTTCTTTGCCAGGGTAGCCAATGAAAAGGGCGGAGCTCACGAATGGGCAGCCAATAAAAATCGGGTCCGCCTGTTGCTAGGGGCGGAAAGGAAGGCGGGTCAAAGAAAGGAAAGGAAAATAAAGGGGAGAAAGGAGGAGGAGCCATAGTTGTTGTTTCAACTTCTCAAGGAGGAGCCTGGCCGGGAAAGGGCCTGCTGGAGGGGGCGGGTGATATATTATTAGAACAAGCCACAATGATGGAATGGTAAACCATGGTTTGTTTAAATGTGGTGTATTGAATAAACCACCTTTGGCTGAACTACATTTTAGGCTTTCTTATTAAAGGTAAAGGTTCCACTCGCATATATGTGCTAGTCGTTCCCGACTCTAGGGGGCAGTGCTCATCTCCGTTTCTAAGCCGAAGAGCCAGCGCTGTCTGAAGACGTCTCCGTGGTCATGTGGCCGGCATGACTAAATGCCAAAGGCGCATGGAACGCTGTTACCTTCCCACCAAAGGTGGTCCCTATTTTTCTACTTGCATTTTTTACGTGCTTTCGAACTGCTAGGTTGGCAGAAGCTGGGACAAGTAACGGGAGCTCACCCCGTTATGCGGCGCTAGGGATTCGAACCGCCGAACTGCCGACCTTTCTGATCGACAAGCTCAGCGTCTTAGCCACTGAGCCACCGCGTCCCTAGGCTTTCTTATTAGCATTTAAATAAAATGTGATATTAGCATTTTAGCATGGTATCCATACCTCCTTTTGAAGTTTAGGAAACCCTAAAATTCTACATAACAGATGTGAGTTCTGCCAAAGGTGGCTTATTCAGTGACCACATTTAAACAAGCCATGGTTTGATCCTTACCATTTCACCAAAGCCATTTTCTTGAATGTGCAAAAGGCAAAAGCAATGAAACACAACAGGGCTGAATTCTCAAGACCTCGATCAAAGTTGCAAGTATTAAGAAAGAGAGAAACCCTGGTGGGAAAGGAGAAAATGCAACATAGTTTAAGTCTGTGTCTTAACAAAACAAAACCTTTATTGCACATGAATGTCTTTTATTATTTGATTTGTTGCTTTCTGACTAGTCACATACATATAATATATGCAGTATTTATTTCTGTACCCTATATAAAGACTTGACCCACCTTAACAAACAGGTTATGCTTTGCCTGAAGTACTTGGAGTTCCTATTGTGCACTGAATAAATACATTGCCAGAAGATTGGCTCAGTGTATCTGGTTATTTTATATTCTATAGCACCCAGCAAGTAGGTTTGTTAGAAAATGCCACAAACTGACATGTTTTACTTTCCTCCAGTTATTCCCAAAACTAGAGAAGAAAGACAGCTTCTCTCCAATTAAAAAAAACTATATAATTGTTTGCTATAGAAGAAAGTTGTTGCCACCATTGAGAAACACCAGTTCAGAATGATGCTATTTGCTCTGACCTATCCCAACCATTTCAGAGGTTTTCAAACATTTCTCTAGGGTTATTATTTAAGGACAAGCTGAATTACAAAATTCAGAGGTTCCCTGGAAAACTTTCGGCTGGTCAGTTCCTCTCTGTCACTGAGTTGTTGTTAGGGAGGAAAAAGGAACAAAGGGGAGCACTACATATGCCACCTTGGGGTCCTGAATGGAAAGGCAAGATAAAAGACTAACAGAGAAATAAATAGAATTAATAAGGAGAGGTTTTATTTCATAACAGAGTAAGATGAAATTGAAGAAATTCTTGAAGTCAGGAGCACTTTGGCTAAAACTAGACAGTGCTGGATCTTATCCAAAGCTAGGAGCCCCAAGGATAAATGAGATTAAGGGTATAATAAATGCTTTTTAAAATTATACCGGTATGTGCAAAAAGCAAATTGAGTAGAATAGTCTTGCCAGCAATGGTTTGCAAAAGGAATTTCAACTTTTTCTTGGGCTTTCTGCTTCCTTCTGTAGTCTGTTGAAACTGGATTCATGCCAGTTTCATCTCAGCTCTTTTTGAGGATTAGTGCGGATAGTTGTGGCTATTAGCCAAGTTGTAAGGAACACTAAATAGGCAAAAACAGCCAAATTTATCATGGCTGTGTTTAAAGTAGAATCTGCATTATTGGATATGTGTAGCCATTATGCCACCTTTCCAGGGGTGAAATTCAGCAGGTTTGGACAGGTTCTATAGAACCGGTGGTGGCGATTATGCGCAGTTCGGAGAACCGGTAAATCGCACCACTGACTGGCCCCGCCCCTCCCACTCACTCCTTCTCTCCTCCTTCTCGGGCTCATACACACAGAGCAAACATGAGAAGGAGGCGAGAAGCAGCCAGGTTGAACGCTAGAAGACTTGGCCAAACTTTTCTGTCGGTTCTATGAGTGTGGCTTGGTGGGCGTGGCTTGGCTTGGCCACACCCACCAAGCCACGCCCATAGAACCGGTAAGGGGGGAAATTGGAATGTCACCCCTGCACCTTTCCCTTTAAAGACTATTAGTGAGTTGAAACTTGGAGGTCAAGAAATGAAGTGAGTCAAGAGTTGCTATTTATGGGAAAACTGATAACAGAATAACAGAGTTGGAAGGGACCTTTGAGGTCTTCTAGTCCAACTCCTTACTTAAGCAGGAGACCCTATCCTGTATCATTCAGGACATTCAGGACAAATGACAGTCCAAACTCTTCTTGAAACCTCTAGTGATGGAGCACCTACAAATTGTTCTCACCGTCAGGGAAATTTCTCCTTAGTTCTAGGTTGGATCTCTCCTTGATAAGTCTCCATCCATTACTTCTTTTCTTGTCCTTGGGTGCTTTGGTATGCCGAGCTGGTCACAAATGAAAAGATCACTTGTTTCAAATTTGCAGTACTACTTAGAAACTGATGAAATATCCATTCTTAGTTCACACAGAGACTGTCTTCTTGCTTATTTATTTACAGGACTTACAAAGCCGCCTATCTCAAAGACTCTAGGTCCGTGACGGCGAACCTATGGCACGCGTGCCAGAAGTGACATGCAGAGCCATCTCTCCGGGCACGCAAGCCGTCGCCCGTTGCTCTTCCGGGTTCCGATGCACCGGCCAGCTGGTCTTCACGCACGCGGGAGTGCAGGAAACCAGAAGACCAGGTGGCCGTTGCGTATGTGCGTTCCGGAAACCAGAAGATCATCTTCCCAGCGCGCACATGCACACCGGCCGGCTGGTCTTCGCACATGCATGCGTGCCAGAAACTGGAAGGCCAGGTGGCCGGTGCACATGCGCATGCCGGAAACTGGAAGATCATCTTCCCGGCGCGCGCATGTGCACCAGGCAGCTGGTTTTCCGGTTTCCGGCATGCGCACACGCTCCCATTTCAGCACTCGGTGCCGAAAAGATTTGCCAACACTGCTCTAGGTGGATGACAAGCCATTAAAGCATAGTTAAAAAATAAAGGTACCCTTCCTCTCAGGCACCAGACCAAGCATCCTTGCAGCTCAATCCCCATCCTAGCTTAATGCTTGAGGGAAGAGCAAAGTCTTTATAGTCTACCAGAAGGCTAAAAGGATAAGAGTCCCTCTATCTTTGGTGGGAGGCTGTTCCAAAGGACTGGGTGGGGGGTGTTCATAAAGAAGGCAGCCTCCAAGGTCCCAACAGATGGCAACATTTAAGGGAGGGGATCTGGAGCGCACCCACCCTATCTTACCTAGTAATAGGACAGGCAAATACACTCGGGGAGAGGCAGCCCTGCAGATAGCCTGGCTTTGTGTCATGTAGGGCTTTAAAGGTGATAACCAGCACCTTGACTTGCAGCCAGAAAACCACTGAAAACCAGAGCAGCTCTGGTCAGTGGTGGGATTCAAATTTCTTTACTACCGATTCTGTGGGCGTGGCAGGGGAAGGATACTGCAAAATCTCCATTCCCTCCCCACTCCTGGGGGAAGGATATTGCAAAATCTCCATTCCCACCCCACTCTGGGACCAGCCAGAGGTGGTATTTGCCGGTTCGGGATTCTAAAATTTTGTACGACCGTTTCTGTGGGCGTGGCGTGGTGGGCGTGGTGTGGCTTGGTGGGCGTGGTGTGGCTTGGTGGGCGTGGTGTGGCTTGGTGGGCGTGTCAGGGGAAGGTTACTGCAAAATCTCCATTCCCTCCCCACTCCAGGGGAAGGTTACTGCAAAATCCCCATTTCCTCCGGATCAGCTGGGACTCGGGAGGCAGAGAATAGATGGGGGCGGGGCCAGTCAGAGGTGGTAATTACCGGTTCTCCGAACTACTCAAAATTTCCGCTACCGGTTCTCCAGAACTGGTCAGAGAACCTGCTGAAACCCACCTCTGCTGGTGTTACTCGGCTGAATTGCATCCAAAATTGTGCATGCCGCTGCCTTCTCAGCCAGTTGTAGCTTCTGGATGGTCTTCAAGGGCAGCCCCACGTAGAGCACATTGGCATCATCCAAACGGGAGATGACTAAGCCATGGTCAATTGTGAACAAGATTCACAATTCGCAAGGGAAAATGTCCAGGAGGGTACAGAAATTTTAAAGATGACACCCAACCTCAGAAGCCGCCTTTTTCTTACCGTTAGAAGAAGCAAATAAGGAACCGACAAATTATGCAAGTATGTTGTAAATCTTAAGTCTCTGGATGTTGCACAAGCCTAAAAAATTCCATCCCACAAATTTCATCCAGTTGATACCTGATCTTGGTGGTTCAAAACCAGGAGTTTTCAAGGACACTCCTGATTAGATATTGTAGGAGGAGAATCACGCTTAGTTTATGATAGCCAGGAATCTTAAGGAGTTAACCTTTTCAGATTAACAAACATTACTGAGCTCATGAAAGCTCAGGCTTTTTAATAAAATTTGTCAGCCCCAAAAAGTGTTACCAAGCTGCTCCTAGCTTCTTGATAATGTGGGTTTATTGCAGATATTAGAATAGATATTAAGAATGAAGACAACCAGCTACTATCAACAGTAAGACACAAGCAATATATATGCATAGCTGACCGAAGCTTCAAAATTCCTGCTCTCACCCATGCGTTGTAGCACACTGAGAACCACTTGTTTTTAACCTGGAGAAGGAATTGGCATCTGTGTATTGTTGTGGTAAGCATAACACCAGGCCTTTGCTTCTGACCTGGTCCATTTTAGCCCTCACACCAATAATCCATTTTCCAGATGTTAAACCAACATCTCCAGCTGCCTTTGTTGAGCAGCCTTCTCAGAACATTCTATTATCTCCAGTCACTTCCGTCTGCTTGCTTTCTTGTGGATGCCACCGCCTGCCGCAAAGGTTGCCTAGCCCTGGAGGATGTCCAACCCAATCACAAACCAGATCCTACCTTTGGAAACGTCCAATGGCAATCACACTGGAGATACCTCTTGCCTTGTCCTATCGCTCCATCTTTTTGCCCTCCCACTCATAATGACTCTTCTTTTGCTTCTGTGCTTCACTTCTTACAGTGGACCTTGCTTTGTGGTTTCAGTTCTACAAATACTACCGGTAATTCTTTCCACTACCTCACAGCTCTCCAAGTGGCTGGACAAACCACTTTAAGAAAGCTTTCCCACCACTCTCTCAGCACAGGTGAGGACCCTGCAGAAACCCCTCAAACAACCAAAAAACATCCGAAACTTGCACAGGTAGGTCCTAAGCATAATGTTTTTTTAACACTTAGAAACATCCAATCCTGGATCGGTCTTCTCGAGTTAAATATAAGGAGGAAAACGTATTTTGGATCCTACAGTACAAACTGCCTACATTGGAAAAATGAGAATGCAGATTGAAAAAACATGAAAACCACGAGTAATGACTGTATGTAGCAACTGCCGGCGCATATAGGAAGCTGCAATATTCTGCATTGCAACGGCTTTCAAAACTTTTCTAGTTAACTTGGCTTTTCTACACAAGAAATTTGCTGTTTCTAGTAGGAGAAATGCAACTCTCTGCCTAATTTCAGGGATCTTGGCAAATCACTGACCTGTTTTGAACCTCTTGCTAAGGTATGGGCTAAAATGATACGGACCAGTCCCTCCAGAAGGGCATCCAAAAGGAAGGTAAGATTGTCTGAGTGGGAACTAAACTAGTTGTCTAGTATCATAAGATAATTATGATAATTAGGACATGGTCAGAAAACAGTCGGAAAAACATTGTTCCAGCAACTATTCCTCAGAAATGTTGGGTTTTGGGGCTCAGGCACTCCTGTTGTTATCCTATCTTTATTTTGTATCTAATGCATAATATCTTAGAGTGGAAGGAGGTACTGAATTCAACCACCTGAATTCCATTGTTGAATGCTCTTGTTGTTAGAAATATAATAATAATAATAATAATATTTATTTTAATGTTTATTATTATTATAATAAACAAGAAAGAAACGGAAGGTTTAATACTCGCTGCTCAAGAACAAGCACTACAAACTAATGCCATGAAAGCGAAGATACAAAAATCCACTGACAATCCAAACTGCCGACTTTGCAACGACAAAGTTGAAACTGTTTCACATTTAATATGCGAGTGCAGCAAAATCGCACAAACTGATTACAAAGCTAGACATGATCGAATTGCTAAATTAGTCCACTGATCATTATGTAAAAAATATGACATACCTGTATCTGAAAAGTCATGGGAGCACTAAGTGGAAAAAGTTACTGAAAATGAGATGGTGAAGATCTTGTGGGACTTTCGAATATAGACAGATCGTCATTTAGAACACAACACACCAGATATCACGGTTGTCGAGGGCCGAAGAGTACAGTTTATTCATATCACTGTACCAGGAGATGCCAGTGTCGAAGAAAAAGAACTGGAAAAAATTACGAAATATCGCGACCTGGCCATTGAAACTACACGGCTATGGATGAAACATGTAACAGTGATACCCATTGTCATCGGGGCACTTGGTACCATGTCCAAGAATTTCACAAAACACATCAAGAAATTGCAGCTTCCTGCAATAACACCAGTGGAACTGCAAAAGACTGCACTACTCGGAACATCATAATAATAATAATAATAATAATAATAATAATAATAATAATAATAATAGCCTTTATTCTCATTGTACATCATGTATACAACAAAATTGGTTATACAGTAAATATCCTAATATTCAACCAGAAATTCTAAATAATGCATTCTGAGATTATTTTTTTTTAAAAGATTGAGGTACAGGAAACATGCAAACTCAAACCTTAAAATGCTTGGTCAAGGCTACACACTGGGATTCTGCTAAGGTGACCCCTTCTAAATATGAGAATACTGCAATGTTGCCACTGAAGATACCAAAGCATTGTTGACTTACTCTTTTTTCCCTTGGAATGAAGATTACTCCTTTTCTTGCCGGTACTGATACCCACTGCTTTCTGCTATCCTCACTGCCCCATCATTCTTTTCTTTGGAGGAAAGTGTGCAATGTTAGAATGTCATAATGAATGTCCTCCTTTGGGGGATCCATCTAGCTTCTACCCCTTCAGCATGTAGAAAATGTGTGAAGAAGCTTCTCCTTTGACATTTCATTGTTAGAGGATTTAAGTGCAGGTTAATCTGAATGCCTGTTTTCCTTGTCTGATACTGTTTTTATTTATAAAAGGTTTGCCAGATTGAGTGCTTCCCAGAAGAGGAAAAATAGAGTGTAAATCAAATAAATCCTTGGAAAAAGAAATAATAGCAGAACATGGTTGTAATTTTGCTGTGCGTGGAGAATTGGGTCTGGAGCTGTTCATTTCAACAGTAGCCCATAGTTATATACTGTGGCTTTCTGCCCTAAGCAAGACAATCCATCAGAGATTAAATAGATGGAATGAGGTGCAATGATGAAGGTTTTTTGCTCGTGGTATTCTTTGTGGACAGCTAGAACAATTTGGGAAAAACCTTTAAGAGAGAGAGTGATCTCCTTGTTATTTGTCTGAGGTTCCAACTTGAATAATTAGGAGTAGGGGCATTTCCAGGGCAAACCTATGAGGGTTTTAATCCAACATATCCATGTGGAAAAACATGATGTGCCTATTATTTATAGATGATTTGCCTATTATTTGTTCAATTCAATCAATCAATTTATTACAATCTTAGACTACAGCTATTATTTGTTCATTAACCAGCATTTGGAAATCATAGCTCTGCTTTTTCTGAATTTGAACTTTTGGGAGGGGGACATATTATCTCAGCTTGGGAAGTCAAGGGTTGCCAATGAACAAGTAAATGTAGAAGTACAAACCAATATTCCATGCATTTGACATTAGGACCTGTTTTTCACCAAGCCTGGAAAAAAAATATTGGGCATCTTTTTTTTTGAAGGACACAGGCAGCTAAGTGGAAAAGGTGAGTATGAAAAGCAGAATTGTATACTGTTCAAAGCAAGAGTTGAAATAAACCTTCCAATTATTTTATCTTAGTTAAATTCGTTGATAAATACCCTCAAAGAAGAATTATAGAATGTTCTGGCTAGAGTTTATGCTTGGGAAAACAGGAAGTTAAAAAGAACCAACTTCCTTTGTAGTCAGAAAACTTGTTGAGAATTTTCTCTATTGGTCAACCTTGCAAAACAATGTTTAAAACATATGTTGACAGTGCTTGATTTTATCAGAGTAATCTTGGTGACTTTGGGAACTGTAGAAATAGGGTGGGAGGCCACAGGTTCCCTATTCGTGGCACAGAACATACATTCCACACACTAAGTGCCAATTTGATGTGGTGGCTGTCTCCAGGTCTAGGAAACTTTGACTTCTGGTCCTCCCTTACGCATGACAGCAGGCTGGGTGACTTTGAACCAGTCCCTTTCAATCAGCCTAGCCCACCTCACAGGGCTGTTGTTGGGGGCAAAACAGTGGGGGAGCATTAAGTATATATGCTATTTTGAGTTAGCAAAACATAAAGGCAGGATGAAAATGAAATGAAATGAAAATAACAAATCTATACAGCTGCCCATCTACCTAAGAAACTGGGCAGCAAACAAAAATAAAAAAATGAAACTAAAAAGAAACTGATGACGGCCATGATTTAATGAGAATTTCAGAAATTTCAGTTGCTGGATCTAAATGAGGAAAATGTTTGAAGAGATATATTGGTCTAAGGAGGGATTAAAATCAAATAACATCCTTTCCATATTAAAAATGCTTCTATCCTACATTGATCAGAATGTCTCTTTGGAGAATTACTTGGGAGTAATTACTTGAGAGTAATTCTGAGTAGACAGGACAGCTCTTTAAAATACAGGATGGGGTAAAAGAAGGCTGGAATTCTATGTTCTGTGTTTTTCTGTGTTTTCTTCTGAGAAGTAAATTTAATCTTTAATTAAATATTGTGTGATTTGCTAAAATGTATTGTTTTGTATTTTGAAAAAACAGCAATCATATTCTATAAAATCAGCATTCTCATATAATAATGTATTAGGAAAATAAGAAATCAATCAATATCCAGAAAAATATAAATGTAGAATTTAAAGGTGCAGTAAAAACTGAATTAAATCCAGGCTGCTGCTAATGGTGGTGGCTATTTCTTTATGATTATTAGTTTTCCTATTTCCTATTTTGAATTTAATTTGTATAGCTTTTAAAAATATTTTTGCAAAAGTAAAATAAGAAACCAAAAAGCATCACACACATTTTGTAAAAACACCACAGGCAACCTGTCCTGAGTTTGCATACAATTCAGAGACCTTAATAGCTTCTAAAGTTGTTGCCAATTAAAACAGTTGAAAAGAGCTTATAAATGAAAGCAAAACCTTTTTAAAAAATCCCCTCCAAATACTTGCAAGGTTGGTGATCCATGGATCTCCACCCACTTTGCATCATCACCTCATCTGCCAACAAGAGATTATCCGTTCTGAAACAGAAACCAGTTCAAAGTTTCTTCATAAGAGCATGTCTGTGGGGTAATAAGATAAGATAAGGTGGGGCATGGAATAATCATTGTTTTCTGAAACCCAGCAACTTTAAGTTTTGTGGACTTCAACTCCCAGAATTCCCCAACTTGCATGCTGGCTAGGGAATTCTGAGAGTTGAAATCCATACCTCTTAAAATTGCCAAGTTTAAAAAACACTGGGATAAATCAAGGCTGCGCAGAAAGGGTTACCGCTGCTATGATCCATTTAATTTTCCTTGCTGCCATCTCTTGCAGTTGCATCACAAAACTTGCCAGGGAAGAAGACAACCCTTTTCTGGAAAAGACCTTTGCAATCTCAAGTTTACCGGGATGGAAGAATGCAACCCAACCGAAATATTCACTAGCTTTCAATGCAACTCCACCTTGCTATACCTGAAATGCTTCATGGTCCTCAACCAATCAGAAAAACCCATTATTGCTGTTCTGTGTTTCAGCATTGGTGGGCTTTGCATCGTAGAGAACTCCTTGGTACTGTTCCTCATCTTTTCTTCTTCAAAGCTTCGGAAGAAACCTTCTTACATCCTTCTCAGCAGCTTGGCCTTAGCAGACGCACTGGCGACCGTTACATTTGTGAGCAGCTTTCTTAACTTCCATGTTTTTAATAGGACAAGTGCTTCCAAAGAGATATACTTGCTAAAGCTGACTGGAGTCAACACCTCCTTCACAGCTTCCCTTGGCAGCCTGTTCCTGATGGCATTTGACAGGTACATCTGTATCCTCCGACCCAGCCACTACAAGCAGTTGGTCACCAGAAGAAGAGCTGTGGTGGCTCTGTTAGTGCTGTGGGCTACTGCCCTGTTCCTATCCTCCTTGCCTCTTCTGGGATGGAACTGCTGTAGACTCCAGTCTACCTGCTCCCAGCTGTTCCCTTTTGTTGCTAACAGCTATCTCTCAAGCTGGATTATCTTGGTGATGGTCCTCCTGGCTTCCATCATTTATGCATACATGCACGTCCTTTGGAAGGCTCACCAACACACCGCGAACATGAAGAAGCACCATCTGGAAGAAATCCAACAAAACCCAAAGAGGAGACTTGACATCAAGCTGGCCAAGACTCTATCGATCGTCCTCATGGTCCTGGTGATATGTTGGTTACCAGGCTTGTTACTCATGGCCTACAGCCTCTTTTCAATAATGGACAACTTTACCAGGGTAGCATTTGCCTTTTGCATCACCCTCTGTCTGGTGAACTCAATGGTGAACCCAGCTATCTATGCCCTACGGAGCAAGGAGCTAAGCTCTTCCCTGAGGAGAATCTGCTCTTGTCTGGGGAAGGTGTTGGGCAATTCAGAGACCAATCAGGAAGCAGAAAGCTCTTAAAAGTACATCCTAGTTGGAAATTAACCCACATGTTCCTATGCATCAACATGGGAATGTTCCTCCATTTGGAAGCAACTCATAGCAATGTCATCTCCAGCTATCCTTGAACTATAATTCCCAGCATTCTTCATTATTGACTTTGGGAATTCCAGATCAGCAATATCCAGAAGGGTGCAGGTTCCTTCTTGTTCTCTACAGTATAAAGGGATACGCTTCCTTCTGCTGAAGGATATGTGAGACTTAGATGCTTTGGGGAGGGGGGTTTAAGAAGGGGACAAAGGGAGACATAAGCATCTCCAAATTTTAAGGTACCTATTTTGCCTTTCAGCTGCCTGCTCTTGAAACCACCCCAAATGCAAAAAGGAAAAAGCTTTTCCCCCTACCCCATCACAGTGGGGCTCTCTGGGGTCATCCAAGGGATTTTGGATCACACTTCTTGTATTTCCATTCCTCAGGCAAAAGTTATGCTCTGAGATTAAATATTTCCGAAGGTTACAATTGGGGAAAAAACTCCAGGGGATATCAATAGGTTGCCAGAACAACATGTACTAGAACTACTTAGTACCTCGTAATTATCTGACTCGCATCCAGTTCCTAGAGTTTAAAAAAAAACCTGAGAACTATCAGCAGTAATTAAATTCAAGAGATTCCCTGCAGCACGATCGTCTTATAATAATTCATGCATTAAGTAATTTAATTAATTTGGGAGAGCCAGATTAGTCTGTGATAGGAAGACAGATCAGGAGGAATCTGACAATACCTTTTTCCAAACAACATATTTTATTAAAAGACATACATTTTGCAAGCTGTAACTACCAGACTTCTGATTTGTAAAATGAAGAAATATGGATAGAAAAATGTCCCTTGACTCCAGCAAGTTCTCTCTTCTATCAGAACAGCAGAGAAAACAGCTTATTCTGAAGCTTCTTTCATTTTGCTAAGCAATATTTTCACATAATATATGCTTGGTTAGCCGTGTTATACTATATTATTTCCTATTTCCCTGGGAGCATAAGGCAACATACAGATAGTCCTTGACTTAAGACCACAATGGAGCACAAAATTTCTGTTGCTAAGTGACAGTTGGTAAGTGAATTTTGCCACGTTTTACGAACTTTCTTGGCACAGTGGTTAAGTGAATCACTGCAGTTGTTAAGTTAGTAGCAATAGCAATAGCACTTAGACTTATATACCGCTTTATAGCGCTTTACAACCCTCTCTAAGCGGTTTACAGAGTCAGCATACTGCCCCCAACAATCTGGGTCCTCATTTTACCCACCTCGGAAGGATGGAAGGCTGAGTCAACCTTGAGCCGGTGAGATTTGAACCGCTGAACTGCAGCTAGCAGTCAGCTGAAGTAGCCTGCAGTACTGCACTCTAACCACTGTGCCACCTCGGCTCTAGTAATATGGTTGTTAAGTGAATCTGGCTTCTGCATTCACTTTGCTTATCAGAAGGTCGCAAAAATGGATCACATGACCCAGGGACATTGCCGCCATCATAAATACAGGGCAGTTGCCAAGCATCTGAATTTTGATCACGTGGGAATGCTGCAACGGTCGTAAATGTGAAAAACGGTCATAAATCATTTTCTTCAGTGCCGTTGTAACTTTGAATGGTCACTAAATGAAATGTTTTAAGTTGAGGTGTACCTGTACAGTGTATTCCTTTGATTTTTTCCCCAGAACAACTCTGTGGTTTATGTAGGCCTGGAATGATGTTGTAGGCTGCTATGAATATATTTCAATGCACTTTAGTTTTAATAATAATGGTAGTGATTAGCCCAAAGTGGCCCTACCAGAGGTGGGTTCCTCCCGGTTTGGACCGGTTCGCCTGAACTGGTAGCAACCTGCTGGTGACGTCACGGAGCCGGTTCGGTCGTTGCCGGTCCATGGACGCTGCCATTTTTTTGGGGGGGGGGGTTTAAAAAAAATGGGGAATTTTTTTTAATGTATTTTTTTCTTCTGTGCATGCGCAGAAGCTGAGTTTCCGGCACTGCGCATGCGTCGCCATCTTGTTTTTTGCTTTTTGGGGGGCATTTTTTTGGATTTTTCGGCACTGCGTGGCCACACAGCCACGCGGCCACGCAGCGCGGGAGGAAGCGAACTGGCAGTGAGGTAAGTTAGAACCCACCCCTGGGCCCTACGAGTATTCATGGCTAAGGGTGATTTCAGAACGGAGTCTTCCCAGTCATAGGCCAATGCTAGGGACCATATAATGTACAGGTAGTCCTCGAGTTACAACTTTAATGGAGCCTGCCCATCATGGTCGTAACTTGTGACAGTCATAAAATAGATTGATCAGGTGACCAACCTGATTTTACTACCTTTTTTCAGCAGTTGTTAAACATGATGGTGCAGCATCATGGTGTTGAGCCCCGGCCCATGGCTCGCCATACCTGTGGGGGGGGGGTTGCAACGGGAGCACCGAGCGTGGCAGCGGCTCGGCAGTGGCGGCCTGGCTTCTAATGGCGCCGAACGGCCGAGGCGTTCCCCGCCGAACCCATGCAGTGGGAGCAACGAGCGAGGAGGCGGCTCGCCGGCGGCAGCCCAACAGCGGACGGTGCCAACCAGCCGAGTCATCCCCCGCCGGACCTACGCCACCCAGCTGTTTGGTCCCAGCGGCCTTCCACAGTGGCCATGCGCCACCTTGCAGGACATGCCGAGCGGCAAGGAGAACCGTTGCCACCAGCTGGTTGTCGGCCCAGGTGGCTACCGCAATGGCCGGATATGCGCAGCCCCAACGTCGCCGGCCGCCAGATCGTGGTTACCGGTGGGCATGGGCAGCCGGATGGACATAGGGTGGAACCCAGAGACTTGAAAAGGCACTGGGAGGCGGACGCTCCCAGCACTGACTTTACAAGGGATTTCCTACTTGTTGCGTTCTGAGGCTCCGGCCTGTGTGATTAAAGCTGAGTTTTGCTGCTTTTGAGTGCGTGCTCCTGGCTCCCTTTATTCCTACCAGGTCCAGGCTAGACCGGCTGAGACATGGTCTTTAAGCGAATCTGTGGTCACTAAGAAAACGCACCATCATTAAGCGAACCGATGGTTTTGCCAAAAGCTGGGAATAAATGCTGGTTTTCAGCAAAACCATTGTAAAATGTGGTCATGTGACTGGGATTTGTGATAAATGTGGCCCAGTTTCCGAGTGCCCGAAGTATGCTCACATAATGTTCTTGTATCAGAGCAGTATAAAATATCTTAAAGAAAAATAAATATAGCATAACGACATTAGGATAAATAAGAAACAAGAATAAATGTATTTGATTGACAGCCAAAGACCAAAAGAAACTCTTTGTACTTAATCAGAGCGTTTCGGCCAAAGAATCTATTAAAATAGAGTATATAGTCAGTAAATATTTCTATTAAGGCAACCACACTATTAAAATATCAAAGGCCAGGCATGCTTAGTCAGCAGTGGAAGCAAGAAGACAATAAAGGCCAGCTAGAATGGCAGGGGATATGGAGTGCAGGGGACCAAAGGGGCATAGATGAGGGGAAGGGATAGGCAGGTAGGAAGAATTGAAATGCCCCTGTGGTCATAAATGCAGGTGGGCTGCCCAATGCCTGAATTTTGACCGCTTGGCTGCAAGGTAGTCCAGCTGCTGTAACTTGGAGACCGGTTTTCAGTCCTTTCATTCAATATCACCATAACTTGAAATCAGAGGTGGGTTCCTACTGGTTCTATCTGGTTCTTTAGAACCGTTAGTAAATCGCCGATAACGTCACGGAGCCGGTTCTGGTGGTGTCTCCGTGGGCGCCGCCATCTTGGATTTTGCTTCTGCGCATAAGCTATATTTTGATTGCTGCGGGCGCGCGCCTGGCGCGACCCTGAGCAAACCGGCAGCAAAAGGATCCAGAACCCACCCCTGCTTCAAATGGTCACCGAACAAACGGTTGTAAGTCGATATAATGGAATGTGTGGATGGCCTCTTGGGGAAAGAGGGCAAGATCTGCTGCCTGGGGAACAGTCAGATAAGAGGGAGCGGAGCCCACAGCTGCATGGAGGGCGGATGAAAAGGTTCAGGAGGGACCAACCCCAAGTCATTGGGCTGCAAAGGTGACAGCGGGAGATTCGTACCTTCTGTACAAATTCAACAGTTTCTGCTTACGTATCTTTACAAGTGAAGTAGAATTAGTTCATCTAGTCATATTTCCTGCCTGGTTTACTTGACAGGGCTAACACCAGTCAAGCTAGTCTAAAAGTACAAACTTCCAGCTGTCCCTTTTAACCTGACTCTAAGAACATTCATTGTAACTTTGACTAGTCGCTCAACAAGTGTAGGTTAAACGCAGACTACCCGTGTAGCTTGGCATGGATGTGTACATCAGCTAATTGTGGTTTATTCAATAAATGATGGTTGAATTCACTATAGCTTCAAACACTCTTTAAAGCCTCCTCTCTCTCTCCCTCTCAATACACACACACACACACACACACACACACACACACATCTCAATAAAAGGGTTTACATCATATCTTCTGTTCTGCCTCAAGCCAAAATAGAGAAAGTGGTACAAATGCTCTTCATGACAGAAACCAAAATTAATTTAACCTAATTCCATTAAAATACATTTACTTAATTTACAGAGATCAAACAAAAAGACACACTCTCTCTACTTAACATGAACTCTACTTAACATGAACTCTACTTAACATGAACATGAAAAACAAGGAACACGAAGCACCTGCAAAATAGGTCCTGTAACATTAAAAATTACAAGGTGTTCCTGATCTGGGATCTCTTCCAGCAACAAACATCATGCCAGCCAGCCCACATGGGGAGAACAGGCTGCAAAATATATGCAAAACCAGATAATACATTCCATTCAGAAAATGTTTGGTGTCCGGGACGTACCCCCATCTGACTCAGAGGCCCCCTTAATATATTGCAACTTCACTGCTCATTTCTTTTCCTGCCCTGCCCTACTATATGGTCATAGGAGAGCCCCCCATAATGTGGTGGCAAAGGGTTGCTCTTAGCCCCACACACCTCACAGGGTTATTTATTTGATTTACATAAGCATGGGATCCCTCCCTCCCACTTACCAATTTTTTCATTAATTATTTTTATGCTTTATTGGTTTTATTGCAATTTCTTCCTCTGGTTGTTGTGAGCTGCTCAGAATTGTGAGATTCGGGAGAGCGGGGGGGGGGGGAGACACAGCATAGAAGCTTAATAATTGTTAGTACAGGCGGTCCTCAATGCAGGACCACAATTGAGCCCAAAATTTCTATTACTAAGTGAAGCATTTGTTGTGAGTTTTGCCCCATTTTACGACCTTTCTTGCTACAGTCATTAAGTGAATCGCTGCCGTTGTTAACAACACGGTTGTTCAGTGAATCCGGCTTCCCCATTGACTTTGTTTGTCAGAAGGTCACCAAAGGGGATGATGACATGACCCCTGGGACAGTGCAACCGTCATAAATATGAGTCAGTTGCCAAGCGTCTGGATTTTGATCACAGGACCATGGGAATCCTGCAACGGGGTCGTACGTGTGAAAAAAAACGGTCGTAAGTCCCTTTTTCCCCCCCCAGGTTAATTTTGAACGGTCACTAAGTGAACTGTTGTAAGTCGAGGACTGCCTGTAATCATTCTCCTCACGCTGTAGCCTCGGAGAGGAGCAGATTCTACTTCAGAGGCAGAGGCGCCCTGAGAATGGCCTACTTCGCGGGGCCATTGTGAAAAGGGGGGGGGGAAAGCGCCCAGGCCGCAGCCGCATCACGTGCTCCTCCCGCGCGCGGCCCTCCCTCCCTCCCTCCCCGGCCGCCCTCCCATTGGCCAGCCAGCGGCCAATGGCGGTGGGCGTGGTCGCTGAGTGGACGCGATGGCTGCCGAGGGGCTTTGGCTGCGGCAGGTGCCGCCGCCGCCGCCGCCGCTGCTGCTGCTGCTGTTGCTCTCTTGCCGCGGGGCTTTAACACGGAGCGCCGCGGGGCCGCGCTACTCCCCCGAGTGGGCCAGCCTGGATGCTCGGCCCCTGCCGGGCTGGTTCGACGCGGCCAAGGTCGGGATCTTCGTGCACTGGGGGGTCTTCTCGGTGCCAGCCTGGGGCTCGGAGTGGTTCTGGTGGCACTGGAAGGGCGAGCTCCAGCCCGACTACGAGCGCTTCGTCCGCCTGCACTTCCCTCCGGGCACCTCCTACGCCGACTTCGCTCCGCGCTTCTCCGCCGTCGACTTCCAGCCGGAGGAGTGGGCGCAGCTCTTCCAGGACGCCGGGGCCAGGTCAGCCCCGCCAGCCACTGGGGTAGCCGGCACCTCCCCGAGCCGGATCCCACCTCCCATCATTCCCGGCCGCGGGATCCTCGGGGGAGTGAGGGATAGGAGAGGGAATCCCAAGGCCTGCCGCAGAGGATACCGCAAATCGGATGATGAGGATGAGGATGATTTTATTATTATTTTATTTATTATTTTATTTATTATTTGGCATTTTTGCAAAGCATGAATAATGATGTGGTACACCCCGTTCCAAATTGCTGTTTATTTTCAAGCTTTCTTGGGAATTCTTGAACGATTCTGTCCTTTTTTGGCCTGTTTAGGGAGAATTTATTATGCAAATTACCCTGTGTTTGCAATACCAGGATATGATGTTATGCAGTCTCCCTCCCACGGTGCTCTGCTTAATTTACTTTAGTTTTCTTTTAAGATCTGCCAAGATGGATTAAAGTTCGTCTAGCAGCTGGACACTGAAACAATAGAGAATTGAAAATGGACTCTTGGCTTTTCTTGCCATGAAGAATTAAGCAGAAGTATTGCAGTATAAATTAGTTCCATAATGGTGAGCCCCGAAATTATAATTGGCATGGCTAAAAACAGTTGTGTAAAGCTCAGAGAAAAAGCTGTACACTGCATTGATTTGTGACACTGAGTGGGATCACTGGTTAAGGAGAGGGGTAAGTATAAAGAGACATGCCAGCATGGAGTGGTTTCCTGGGAGGAAATAATCATAGAAAGACTAGGTTAGACATTATCTACTGGTTCCCAAGGGAATGCAGCCAGTCTGGCAAGATCAGAGGTCTTCAAACTTGGCAACTTCAAGACTTGTGGACTTCAACTCCCAGAATTCTCCAGCCAGCAGAGCTGGCTGGAGAATTCTGGGAGTTGAAGTCCACAAGTCTTAAAGTTGCCAAGTTTGGGGACCCCCTGGCAAGATTAATGTGAGATGCAAGGAACAAGAACAACTTTGTCAATAGGCTACACTAGTTTCTTTATTGTTGATCACCTATTTTACAAGAATCTGGCCAGACTGACTGCATTCCCTTGGGAACCAGTAGATAAGGCTTCACTAGTCTGGCCTATGAATGTTTCCTTCCACAGAGAGACACCATGCTGACACAGCTCTTTACTCACTTCCCCTTCTCCTTTAGCTGGTGATTCCACCACAGATACATAGTGTGCATAATTTTTAGGGCCTGAGTGTTAGTTATTTAAGCAGCAAAGATGGAAGTTTCTGGTCTAAAATAAGACTTCAAAGTCTCAGAGAAAAAAGAATAAGAGCAACTGACTAACTAACATAGGATGTGTTCCCAGGCTTGATACAGCTAGCTTACCCAAGAGAGAGGGAGGGTGACCCCACCAGTCTCAGGGAAACAGCAACAAATTATATATAAAGGTGATAGGTAGTAAACACACATGAAAACAAAATTGCAAGGAAATTGTTAAACCAACAGGACATGCAATGCGAGAAAGCTGTCGGAACAATGAGACAGAGATACAGAAAATAAGCTAATTTCAGATTCCTACCAATGCCAGTAGAGAAAAAGCAACAAGACTGAAAAGCATTCCAATATCCCCATCGGTGCCCCAAGCCAGCTGGCAAAACCAGGATATTTTAAGGTCTTTCTGGAATGCCAGAAGGGTGCAGGCAGATCTCACCTCCAGCATCAGAATGTTCAACAGGACAGGAATAGATATAATAATATAATAGCCATATAATAATATCTATTCCAGTGGTGAAATTCAAATTTTCTTACTACCGGTTCTGTGGGCGTGGCTTGGTGGGCATAGTGTGGCTTGGTGGGCATAGTGTGGCTTGGTGGGCGTGGCTTGGGCATGGCAGGGGAAGGATACTGCAAAATCTCCATTTCCACCCCACTCCAAGGGAAGGATACTGCAAAATCTCCATTCCCTCCCCACTCGGGGGCCAGCCAGAGATGGTATTTGCCGGTTCTCTGAACCACTCAAAATTTCCGCTACCGGTTCGCCGAACTACTCAAAATTTCCGCTACCGGTTCTCCAGAACCTGCTGGATTTCACCCCTGATCTATTCCCAAGCATCAATGATTCTGTACAGAATAAGGTTTTGCAAAGGTCTCTACATCTGGTGTAACTCAATTGGGTGGAGCACACCAGGCTAAAAACCCTCAGCATTCCATATTTTTGCTATATCCTTAATCATGTTTTTAACTTACTTCTTTTCCCACATTCACCTTATAAATGCTAAACACTGGTGAAATGTCAAAAGAGGATGAAGTTCCTTCTAATTCTTTGTCGTTGGTTCCTACAGGTATGTGGTGTTTACCTCTAAGCATCATGAAGGCTTCACCAACTGGGGGTCGGAAGTGTCCTGGAACTGGAATTCAGTGGATACTGGTCCCCACCGTGACCTGGTTGGTGAACTAGGAGAGGCTGTCCGAAAAAGGTATTGATCTGATCTTAAAGAGGGAGTCAGGATGATGCAGAAAAAAAGTAGGTTTACTAATTAGCTACTATTATTTTGTTTAATCTTAGAAACATATCCTTTGGACTGTATCACTCCCTTTTGGAATGGTTTCATCCGTTGTATTTACTGGACAAAAATAATAGCTTCAAGAGCCAGTTTTTTGTCTCTAAGAAGACTCTTCCAGAACTCTATGAACTTGTTTTAAGGTAAGAGCCAAACATTTTTGGACTGTGAAATAGTAGAGAATATTTGTAGCTCAGGTTGTAGATTCCTCCTCTGTTTATATAGGTCTTGTGTGTTGTTGTGGTCAGTTGGTCACGTGACCAACGTTCCCTCTAACAAGGGAAATCGCTGCGCGGCAGTTTGAAACTGCTGCGCGGCGATTCCCTGTCACGTGCGCGGCCGCGCAGCAACGTTCCCTCTGACATGGGAAATTGCTGCGCGGCAGTTCAAAACTGCTGCGCGGCGATTCCCTGTGACGTGCGCGGCCGCGCGCCTTAGAGGGAATAGTGCACGTGACTGATTATTTGAATTCAACTGGCAGTCAAGCGGCATGACCAGAAGTCCCTGATCTCCAGCCACATCGACAATGAACACCACCAGTTTGATTGGGACAAAGCCAAAGTCATCGGCCACGCCAAAATCACAAAATTGTGTGCCAAAATGCACACAAATTCATTGAAGCCTGTTTACAAATGGATCCATCAATAAACACATTGACTTAGAACCAGCATATAGAAACCGGACCGTCCATACAACCAATCAATGACAGAACCAACCACCTCCTCACCAGTTGAATTTTGCACCTCGCAAACAACCAGTCACGCGACCCATTGACCATAATAGAATAGAATAGAATAGAATTCTTTATTGGCCAAGTGTGATTGGACACACAAGGAATTTGTCTTAGGTGTATATGCTCTCAGTGTACATAAGGAGAATAAAATAATTCATCAAGAATAAAAAGACAACACTTAGTGATAGTCAAGGTTACTAATAAGCTATCAAATCGTTCTAGGAAACAAATAAAAACAATATAATTGAAAGATACAAGCAACATGGTTATAGTAATAAGTGGGAAGAGATAGATACTAGTAAGGGAGAGAAGAATAATAGTAATACAGTCTTAGTAAATTATTTGACAGTGTTGTGGGAATTAGTTGTTAAGCAGAGTAATGGCATTCGGGGAAAAACTGTCCTTGTGTCTAGTTGTTCTGGTGTGCAGTGCCCTATAGCGTCGTTTTGAGGGCAGAAGTTCAAACACTTTATGTCCAGGATGTGAGGGGTCTGCAGATCTCCTCCCCCCCTCTTTTTTTTTCTGCAGTTTTAATTATCCTCTGAAGTCTGTGTCTGTCTTGTTGGGTTGCAGAACCGAACCAGACAGTTATAAAGGTGCAGATGACAGACTCAATAATTCCTCTGTAGAACTGTATCAGCAGTTCCTTGGGCAGTTTGGGCTTTCTGAGTTGGCACAGAAAGAACATTCTTTGTTGTGCTTTTTTGATGACGTTTTTGATGTTAGGTGTCCATCCAACAACGCACAAGACCTATATAAATGGAAGTTGGGTGAAACAGTTCACCCAAAATCTCGCTGAAGATGTTACCTAGTCCGGTAACAAAGCGTCCAGGAGCTAAACTGCAAGCTCGAACAAGCCAAAATTTTTGGACTGTCTAGATGGCATTCCTCTGGGCTGAGAAAATTTACAAACACCAGTCCTCCCTCCTCTCCTCTATCAGCTCTGCTGTAGACATGCTTTCTCAAAAAGTAGAGCTAGTCTTGCTATTCCTAAATAAGTGTTCCTTGGATCAGGGGTCCCCAACCTTGGCAACTTTAAGCCTGGTGGACTTCAACTCCCAGAATTCTCCAGCCAGCTTTGCTGGCTGGAGAATTCTGGGAGTTGACGTCCGCCAGGCTTAAAGTTGCCAAGGTTGGAGATCCCTGCCTTGGATTGTTGCCTTAGCCCTCACCATATGCTGTACTCCTTCAGGAGATGAAAACGATTCCCTTCAGTTTCTTATTCCAGATTTCAAGAGCTTGAGAGAGAAGAGCGGGGCTTGCTTTGATGTTACTCAGAAGTCATAAAGGATAGCAAATGTACCCCATAAAATGGAAAAGGATGTTTTTCAAAAGTTGGGTACCTGTTTCCATTAATTTGCAAGTCAACACAATTTAGAACGTGCTGGACAGATTCCCAAAGGAGAACATCAAGAGAGACACCGTGACTATATAAAGCTTTATAACTAAAGCTTTTAAAAGGTTTATTAAAAATTGCCCCTAAATAAATGTCAGGAGGATACAACCCCAGTCAGCCAGGGGAGCCCTAATGGCAGAGAAGGTTCATGTTGAACTCACAAGGGAGCTGGGGAAAAGGGACAAATCTTATAGCTCCTTTCCCCATTCCCGCATCCTTTGGAATCCTTACCTAGTTTCTGGGATAATTAGGAGGGGAATTCAATGTTTGTGTTTACATTAATCGGAGAGGAAGAGAGTACAGGAGAGTGAGTAAGTAAGTACGGTAGTACTGTAGTGGGGAATGCACATTGAAAAGAATGCTTTGGCCCCTGCTCCCAACTGCTTAGGACAGCCTTCCCCAACCTTTCCAGCTTCGCGGACTGGCGGGTGGAGGGGAGAAGGGATGGTTCTGCGCAAGCATGGGTGCAGCTCCATTTGCGCAAGCAGCGGGCACATGCGCCTGCCGCTTGCACAAATGGAGCTGTGCGCACACTTGTCCGCCACTTCTGTGGCCCGGTTCCGAACAGGCCGGGGTTGGGCACCCCTGGCTGACTGGCCTTTGGGTGTGAAATTGACTAGGATCCTGCTCATTTCAGATACAAGGTAAGCTGATCCTGGGTGGTAATCAACTAATTAAGATTGCAGAGCTGAGCTGAGGTGCCCTTAATATTTGCTGCAGCCTGTGCATCAAAGAAAAGCAATTTAGGAAGAGAGAACTTGTCCAAGCAGTCTCTCTCTCTTTCTCTCTCTCTCTCTCTCCTCTGCAAGGGAAGAAATTTTGTGAAGGGGAAAAAGAAGACAATACAAAAAATACAAGTTGTTAAAATAAAATAAAAATACAACCCTAACCTTAACCCCGAGGCACAAAATAATACCCCATCTCTGTTGCTATGTATAGTATCAACCTTAATTTTATCTCCCTCCACCTCTACCCCCAACATTTTTTATACAAAATAATGATCTATACCCGTGATGGCGAACCTATGGCACACGTGCCACAGGTGGCATGCAGAGCCCTCTCTGTGGGCACGCCAGCCGTCGCCCAGCTCACCTCCACCTCACATGCGCGTGCCTCCCACCGGCCAGCTGATTTTCGGCCTGTTTCCGGACTTCCAGGAGGCCCATTTTTCACCCTTCCCAGGCTCTGGAGGCTTTTCTCGAGCCACCGGGAGGGCAAAAATGGCCTCCCCCGGGCTCCGGAGGCCCTCTGGAGGGGGCGGGGGGAGTGTGGGGAGTCGTGCGCGGGGGAGCACGGGGGTTGCCCGCACATGCGCGGGGCGGGGGGGTGTCGCACGTGCATTGCATTATGGGTGCCAGCACGCACGCTCGTGCTATCGCGCATGCGCACGCTTTCAGCACGCCACGAGAAAAAGGTTAGCCATCACTGATCTATACACAGGAACTCCCCATTTAGCAACCACAACTGTGACCAGTAACTCATTCATTAAGTAAAGTGATCTCTACATAAAACCACCGACTGTGCTTATGATCTTACTTCAGCTTTGCTTTGCAGACCCTCAATGGCTGTAGTAAATGGATAGATTGGTCTTTAAAATGACTTTCCATCACCTGTAATAGCAAATGGCTGCTAAATGAGGCACTTGCTAAACTAGAACTCCTTGTACATATAATCTAGAAATATAAGCTGTTATATTTCGTTAATTAATTACAATGTTGTCATCATGGAGAAATCAAAGGCTCATCTTAGCAGGATGATCCAAAACAGATAGTCCTCGACAGTCGGTTGAAGTTACAATAGCACTGAAAAAGTGACCTATGATCATTTTTCACACTTACATTCGTTGCACATCCCCGTAGTGAAATGATCAAAATTCAGACGCTTGGCAACTGGCTCGTATTTATGACGGTTGCAGTGTCCCGGGGTCATGCGATCACCTTTTGCAACCTACTGATAAGGAAGCCAGATTCACTTAGCAACCGTGTTAGTAATTTAACAGCTGCAGTGATTCACTTAACAACTGTGACAAGAAAGGTCACAAAATGGGGCAAAATTCACTTAACAAATGTCTTGCTTAGCAACAGAAATTTTGGGCTCAATTGTGGTCATAAGTGAAGGACTACTATACCAAGAATGCAGCCGTTAAATCTTTTGATTTTATCACTTCTCTGTTTAGGTATAAGCCGGATCTTATTTGGTCGGATGGCGATTGGGAAGCTCCAGATACTTACTGGAATTCAACTTCCTTCCTTGCCTGGCTATACAATGATAGCCCAGTTAAGGTATCTGCACTTGCAGGTGTTTAGACCTGGAGGTTGTTCTCCTGTTTGCTTAAACTAAGAGGGAACCATTAAAATGACTTCTGATATGTGGGGTCTTTGCACTTGGTTACATCCTAAATGAAACTTTGGCCTCATTTTCCTGGCCCTGTGGGGAGAGGTAGCCTGGTGTCAGTGGAGCAGGGGTGGGTTCCAACTTACCTCGCTGCCGGTTCGCTCCCTCCCGCGTCGCGTGGGCTCGCCTCGTGGGTGCGTGCGCGCGCTTCACGCGCGCGCGCATGCACAGTAACAAAAAATCCAAAAAAATAATTTTTAAAAAAAGCTGAAAACAAGATGGCGACAGCATGCACAGTGCCGGAACTCGGCTTCTGCGCATGCTCACAAGAAAAAATAAATAATTTTTTGCGGCGCCCATGGACTGGCACCGACCAAACCGGATCGGTGACGTCAACCGGGAGGAACCCACCCCTGCACTGGAGGATTCATAGGTTGGGCACCTCAAGAGGTCAGAATTGCAAAAAGTTCCTATCCTACATATTAAAAAGAAATGTGGAGAGAACTTAGATACAGTTAGTAGTTCCAACTCCCATGTGTAGAAAGTTTAAGACTGTAGAAGGAGAGCGATGGGAGGTGCCAGCAGCATCAAGAACCAAGGGGAGACTATCAACCAGTTGGCCTATTCTTGTGCCTTTGCTCTCGATCAAATCAAAATCATTGGAGCTATATTATAGTAAGGCTTAATATTTAGATAAGAGAGCAGAGGAAATATTGGGTAATCTGTATGGTTAACATTAGCATGCAGAACTAATTGTGTCTAAGACAAGTGTATCTAGGTTAGCCTGCAGCAATTCTTGGTATCTTGGCAATATAAATTATTTGCAGGATTTATTAATTAGAGCTATGCACTCTATTTAAAATGGGTGCCTTGCCAAGTGAATTGGTACAACAGAGCACCACCTTTGCAGCATTAAAGTAGCTACATTCCATGTTTCAAAGGCTTTGTCTGCGCACACATGTACAGAAAACACTTTCACTGGATTTGTTTCATTCTGGGATCAAAATAAAGCATGTTCTTTGTTTCGTACACATCCTTTTACTTTCCCTTCTGTAAGTTGCTACCTCTGTGAAGGGATGGATAGAAAGCTACAAACCATCTTTAACTCTTGCTTTCTGACACAAATTTGAAAACAGAGATTCTGGGCTAGGCATCCTGTAGCCTCAAGAAGTAGATCGGTGGTTTTTTCAACCTTGGCAACTATGGATTTCGATTCCCAGAATTCCCCAGCCAGCATTTCTGTCCACCCCTCTTAAAGTTGCTAAGATTGAGAAAAATTAATGTAGAAGAACTGGGATTTTCAGAATCCCTCACCAGGCTGACTGGGGCTGCTGAGAATTGCAATTGATTGATATTTGGAGGGTGCTTCCCTCCCATTAGTTGCTTTCCCTTGATTTTGACTGATCCATCCATGGCTGAACAGCTCAGACGGAATAACATTGTGGGAGTCAGCCAGGAGTGAAATTCAAAATTTTTCCCTACCGGTTCTGTGGGCGTGGCTTGGTGGGCATGGCAGGGGAAGGATACTGCAAAATCCCCATTCCCTCCCCACTCCTGGGGGAAGGATATTGCAAAATCTCCATTCCCACCCCACTCGGGGGCCAGCAAGAGGTGGTATTTGCCGGTTCTCCGATTACTCAAAATTTCCGCTACCGGTTCTCCAGAACCTGTCAGAACCTGCTGGATTTCACCCCTGGAGTCAGCCCACTTTGGAGGTGCTGGTAAGGGTGGCCCTAAAGCCTTTGTTTTACTCTTAAAAGACAGTCATGCAACCCACCAACTTCAAAGGTTTCTTCTGGATTCCTCTTTCCAGGATACCGTGGTGGTGAACGATCGATGGGGCGTCAATTGCTCCTGCAAACATGGGGGTTACTACAACTGCCAGGATAAATTCGAGCCCAGCTCTCTGCCAGACCACAAATGGGAGATGTGTAGCTCTGTTGACAAAAGGTCCTGGGGGTATCGCAGCAACATGCAAGTTTCTGAAGTCATGAATGAGTTCACCATTATTCAGGTAAGCCCTGGGAAGGATAAGCAAAGGCTGAGGGCATGCCCAGTTCAGTGGAACCTACAAAGAGCTGCTGGAGCTGCAACAATACCATTAACAATCAGACCAGTGGTGGGTTGCTACCGGTTCGCACCGGTTCAGCAAACCGGTAGCGGCGGTGGCAGGAGGCTCCGCCCACCCGCCCGGACGTCATCAAAAATGCTCTGCGCAGAAGCGCGCGCGCTCCCGTTCCCGAACTGGTAGCAAAGGTAAGAGAAACCCAC
Source organism: Thermophis baileyi (assembly GCA_003457575.1). Lineage (NCBI taxonomy): Eukaryota > Metazoa > Chordata > Lepidosauria > Squamata > Dipsadidae > Thermophis > Thermophis baileyi. The sequence continues at coordinate 822,697 of QLTV01001686.1, read as the reverse complement.
TACTGACTCAGACTTATATACAGGTAGTCCTCAACTTATGACCGCAATTGAGCCCAAAATTTCTGTTGTTAAGTGAGAACATTTGTTAAGTGAATTTTGCCCCACTTTATGACCTTTCTTGCCTCAGTAGTTAAGTGAATCACTTTGATAAGTTAGTAACCCGGTTATTAAGTGAATCTGGCTTCCCCATTGACTTTTCTTGTCAGAAGGTCACAAAAGGTAATCACGTGATTTTGGGACACAGCAATGGTCATAAATATGAGTCAATTTGCCAAGCATCTGAATTTTGATCACATGAACAGAGGGATGCTGGAAAGGTCGTAACTTTTTTCAGTGCCATTCTAACGTTGAACGATCACTAAACGGATTGTAAGTCAAGGGCTACCGGTTTCACTTCATAGTGCTTCACAGCCCTCTCTAAGCGGTTTACAGAGTCAGCATATTTTCCCCAACCATCTGGGTCCTCATTTTATCGACCATGGAAGGACGGAAGGCTGAGTCAAACTTGAGCCAATCAAGATCGAACTTCAGGCTGTGGGCAGAGTTTGCTTGCAATACTGCAGTACTCTCCACATTTGTATCCAAGAGAGCTGGTGAGATGGCAGCTTCCACAGGAGTCCACCTTCCACTTCAGGGACAGGCTTTTATTTATTTGATTTTTATCCTGTATTTATTACTTTATAAGTAACTCCAGGCCGTGAATGTATTGTAATACACCTTTTTTCCCTCAACAACAACCCTGAGAAGTGGGTTGGGCTGAGAGAGAGGGACTGACCCATGGTCACCCAGCCAATTAGCAATAGCAATAGCACTTAGACTTATATACCGCTTTACAGTGCTTTACAGCCCTCTCTAAGCGGTTCACAGAGTCAGCATATTGCCCCCAACAATCTGGGTCCTCATTTTACCCACCTCGGAAGGATGGAAGGCTGAGTCAACCTTGAGCCGGTGAGATTTGAACTGCCGAACTGCAGCTAGCGGTCAGCTGAAGTAGCCTGCAGTACTGCACTCTAACCACTGCGCCACCTCGGCTCCAGGCCTGAGGCCCTCACTGTCTCTTGGTTTTCCAGCCTGGTGCCTTAATCATTAGACCAAACTGGCTCAAATTGAAAAGGTGAATGAACAACTGAGCAAACCTAGGCAGCCTGATGGAGAGGTGTCAATTCCTGCAACTGATATGCTAGTAAAGCAAGGAGCAGGAATTTTCTACAGATTTTCCCCACATAATCTGCAGCCTCCTGGTGTTCCTTTCCATTCAGGTGGCCAGAGCCGGCTTGCTGCCTTGGCCTCCATTTTGTGTGTGTGCTTGCTGACTGTGAGGTGTGTGTTGACCTCGTCTTATACAGGCAGCCTCAAAAGTACGAGAATCACAACAATGAATATAAAAATGGGATTTTGTTAGGCCTTTGAAAGCGGGAATGGTTTCCAGGAATTGGGCCTTTCCTGCAATTGTTAAGCCTTTGAAAGCAGGATAGGTTTCCAGGAATACATAAATGCAACTAAATTATTTAAATTAATTATAATAATTATTATCTCTCAATTATTAAGACACAAGGCTGTTTCAGTGGATGATGATTAAAGCATTTCAAAATCACTACTATAAAGTACCCTTCAGCTTAAGTTGACTCACATATGCAGTTTATTGTTATTTTTAGGGCTGGGTTAGAAAACCACTTGGGATGAATGAATATATAGTTTACAGGTGGCATTGCTAAACGACCAGTTGCTTGCTTAACGACTGGTTGCTTGTTTAATGGTTGCTTTGTGACCATTCGAAGTTGGTTTGAAGACCATCCCAAAAAGATACGAATTAACTCAGATTCGAAGTTCTGACCCTCCCCACTGTCATGTGATTGTATTATGGGCATTTGGTGACCGGTCCATATTTACAGCGGTTTGCAGTGGACGCGTGACCGCTATTTACAATGTCTTTTTGCTGAACACCGTCGTTTACTTCCGGTTTCTAGCAAAAAATGCCCGTTGCAAGCAATGGGTTCGCTTAATGACCGCCACATTCATTTAATGGCCACCACTCAAAATATCCTAAAATCGAGTCAGTTGATGATCTGCTTAAAGAGCAGCACGAAGTACAGCCATAATTCGGTGCTCAGTTATGATCATAAGTCAAGGACTAACTTGTAGGCACTTCCTTTGATATCCACCAAGTTCCCCATGTGTCTTGATTTACCGTTTTGTTTCCCATAGAATACTCCTGATACTCTTATTACAGAGGTCTTCAAAGTTGGCAACTTTAAGATTTGTGGACTTCAACTCCCAGAATTCTCCAGCCAGCATAGCTGGCTGGAGAATTCTGGGAGTTGAAGTCCACAAGTCTTAAAGTTGCCAACTTTGAAGACCTTTGTCTTATTAGAAGAATTTACTTTTGTAATAAAAATAAATAACTGAGGAGCAAAAACAACTCAGCAACTTTTAATATTGCTTCCCAGATTGTCTCTGATCCCATACAGAGTGTTCACGGGCCTTCTTAGAAAATATGAATGATGGGAGGCTAATTCCCAGTCTTTAAAACTGTACTCCCCCCCACACACACACTATCCTCAGCTCCCCTCCCACAAAGACAATCTTGGATGAAAGTGTTTAGGAACATGAGGGGATGGAAGCAAGCCACCCCACTACTAATTTCTCAATAAATAAATACATATTTAAATACCTTGTTCTGAGATATGCAGATGCTTTCATGACAGCGTACCCAATATTTTCAAAATGCCACCAGACTAAAAGCGTTGCTGTAAAGGGTTTAAAATACATTTTCGTCTCTCTCTTCTTTCGCCATAGCAACTGGTGCGTACTGTCAGTTACGGAGGAAATTATCTTCTCAATGTGGGGCCCACCAAAGAAGGACGGATTGCTCCAATTTTCCAAGAGAGGCTCCTGTCCCTTGGCATGTGGCTGAAGGTGAACGGGGAGGCGATATATGAATCCAAGCCTTGGCGGATGCAGAAGGAAAACTGCAGTGAGGAGACCTGGTAAGGCAAAGTTTGTTGAGATAGGCTGCTTGTTCTCGGACACTCAGCTGCATTGAACAGAACAGAACAGAATAACAGAGTTGGAAGGGACCTTGTAGGTCATCTAGTCCAACCCTCCCCCCCGCCCAAGCAGGAGACCCTACACCATTTCTGACAGATGGCAGTCCAGTCTCTTCTTGAAAGCCTCCAGTGATGAAGCTCCCACAACTTCTGAAGGCAACTTCTGTTCCATGGGTTGATTGTTCTCACTGTCAGAAAATTTCTCCTTATTTCTAGGTTGAATTGCATTGTTTCTTCTATGAGCAAAAATTTGGCATTACAGGTAGTCCTCGACTTACGACCACAATTGAGGCCAAGATTTCCATTGCTAAGTGAGACAGTTAGGTGAATTTTGCCCCATTTTACAACCTTTCTTGCCACAGATGTTAAGTGAATCACTGCAATTGTTAACTTAGTAATCTGTTATTAAGTGAATCTGGCTTCCCCATTGACTCTGTTTGTCAGAAGGATGCAAAATGTGGTCACGTGACCCTGGGACACTGCAACCGTCATAAATACATGCCAGTTGCCAAGCGCCCGAATTTTGATCACGTGGCCATGGGGATGCTGCAATGGTTGCAAGTGTGGAAAATGGTCATACTTTTTTCAGGGCTGTTGTAACTTTGAATAGTCACTCAACAAAATGTTGTGCAGTCGATCACTGCCTGTATCTGCTTAGAAACAAGAGGAGGTATCATCAGATACACAAAAATGTAGAAGTCACAAGGTTGAAGTTCTAAGCAATTTTTCATAACTTTCTGGCTGGAGAGTAGATCTTCTCCAGGAGATTGTTATGATTACAGGGAGTCTTCTACTTGTCAAAGTTATGATGGACCTGGGTGGGGGCGCGCCTGGGGCAGGGAGGGAGAACAGTTCCAACCCCCTCCCCCCCCCACAATCACATGACCTTACTTAACAGGCAGGCCACATTTGCATCATCCTGAGCTCATATGACCACGCGTTATGAAGTTTTTGGTGAAAACAGGAATTTTCTTACCGTTTTCAGCTTAACGACTGCAGTTTCACTTAACAACTGCAGTGATTCATTGAACAACCACTGCAGAAATGCTTGTGAAATCTGATCCGTCACGTGGGTGACCTGCTTTATAACCATCCCAAGTTACGACCGTGATGGGTAGGCTCCATTAAGGTTGTAGCTCAAGGACTACCTGTACACACTTTTACCTTAGAAGTGGGCATGTTTTTGTCTGTCTTTTTTGGGGGGGGGGTTACACTATGAACATTCAGAAAAATAGCTGAAAGAATAGTCATCAAGCTTCTCAGTTAAGGTATAAATGTGTATTATTTTTACTGAGGTGGTAGACAGCAACCTTTTGCAAGAAACTGCATGTGATGCTTCACTTTGAAGATGCAGGGGAAAAAAATCTGGTTAAATACAGATAACTAGTGTAAATTCAATTGAGCATTAGAGCCCCCTCCTCTCTTTTACTGTTCACAGTCCATGAATATTTGTTTTCAAAATTGGCTTTTTTTACTGTTTTGTGCTACTTTGGACTTAGTGACGGGACGTGGCTAGATTACAGCCTTTTGCAACTGCTGTTCAAAGGACTCTTCTAGTACCCTCTCCTTGTTCAAAGATAATTAAACTTAGAAAAAAAACAGAATAACAGAGTTGGAAGGGACCTTGGAGGTCTTCTAGTCCAACCCCCTGCTTAGGCAGGAAACACTACACCACTTAAGGCTTTGTTTATTTTAGTTGACTTTCTAGTGCTTTGATGGATCTGTGGAAGGTAAGAGAAAGATGGTAGGATTCTTTTTATTCTGTAAAACAAAACCAAAATCTTTTAAAAGGAAACCTAAAATCGTATGAAAACTACCCTGATTCTAGCCCAGCTGTGAAGGAGTGACACGGTCATAAACAAGGAAGGGTAGTTTTGGAGGTAACTCAAGACAAAGAAAACATTAGAAGAGCCTCCCTCTGCAGTGGCAGTTTGTGGAAAGTTTTGCGCAGGCCTTGCCAGGTTCCCTGCCATGTTGTTGACGGCAGCAGTTGAAAAACAAGGACGGACTGTAATGCAATATTTGCATGTTCAGAGGGTGTGCGAGGCTGAGGGTTTCATCACACAGGGCTGATCAGCTCCGACGTGTGAGAAAAGCTAAGTGTTCTGGCCTTCACCTTCAGTCAAAGTGATCAAGGGAAGGAGTTGCACAAATGAAAGGCCTGTTATCTCCAAGGTGGATCGTGGCTGTCTGTTTCAATATTTCCATGTTGCTTACCACAATTCAAGTGTTTTGCCTTATGTTCCTCTCCAGGTACACCTCAAAGGGACCTGCAGTCTATGCTATTTTCTTGGTGTGGCCAAAAGACAACGTGCTGACTCTTTCATCACCTGTTGTGTCTGCAAGTACTCAAGTAAGCAACATGAAAAATAAAGCCGGTTTGGAAATAACCTAGAGTAGCACATTGTGATGTTTTGGGAAATCTAATTTGTTTTGTAAACTACCGGAGTATAAGACGCACCTTTTTACTCCCAAAAAGAGGGTGAAAACTTGGGTGCACCAAAAAACTTATACACCACCCCCACCCTTTGGCCTCTGCCTCCCAGCAATTTCCCTCCTTGCAGCAAACAGAACAGAGCCTGTTTACCCAAGCAACTGATTATCAGCTTCCAGACCCTCAGCTGAGAGGCTGTAGGCAGGCTGTGCTAAAATGAAAGTGAAACTAGAACTGCAAGGAGGCAAATTGCTGTGAGGCAGAGGCAGGTTTTTTTTCTTGTGCTAATCAGGCTGTGCTGAAACTGAAACAGGCTGTTTGATGTTTGCTGCAAGGAGGCAAAGTGCTGGGAGGCAGGGGTAGAGGCAGATTTTTTTTGTTGTTTTCCTCCTTAACAAAATGAAGAAGCTTTTTAAAATAAATGCTTGATCTGAAGAGGCCCAGTGCTATTGTATCTTCTTTTAAATAGCAGAGAATAACTATACTTCCAGAAAGCCACATCAGTTTTAACAGCATCTGTACAAGTATAGTCTGAAATGTAACAGTGTCCTGTTGTAGTATTAAGATAAGGCAGCTGAGTTAGACCCTGACTTAGTCATGTTTGGAGTAGATCTATTTAAATAATTGGGAGGAGTTAGTGTGACTATGTTTAAGAAAACTTTCTGGCATTAATATACTGCCATAATGTACATTTCTCCAATTCTTTGCTATTTCTATGGGTCAGGCACACATGCACAGAAATACACAGCAAACAGTGTATATCATCTGTACTGTTTGCTGTTTGCTGGGAGGCAAATTGCTGGGAGGCAGAGGCAGATTTTTTCCCCCTTGTTTTCCTCCCCCAAAACTAAGGTGCGTCTTATACTCCGGTGCGTCTTATACTCCGAAAAATACGGTAGGTCAGTTTCTTTTCCACAACAACACAGAAGTCTCTCACCACAACAATAAATCATGCACAGAGGAAAGCCAAATCTGCAAGGTATCAAAAACGAGATTAATACCATCAAAACACCAAAAAAAAAAAAAACCCCAACATTCCCCTCCCAACCAAAACAGTTGCTGATAAATGCAAATAATAATAATAAAAAAAAGCAGAACATAAAACCGTATTAACAAATGAATATCCACATACCGCACTTCAAAAATAATGTGGGAAAAAATACTTTGCAATATGAATACAATACCTGGCTGCAACTCTTTAATGCATCATACTGCAGATGTAACCTAATTGGATAATGAAATCTCTGCAACAAAACAAGTAGGCTTAGAGAGTACTCGGGACCGCAGAGTTCAAGCCTGAGGTACAAATATTCTATTGCTCCTCTTTAAATCAGTTGCAACTTTTTCCAGAATTGTATGGCTGCTTTCCACAGCTGCTGTATCACTCTGGGAAAAGATGCAGCTGCTTTAAAGCATTGCAGATATTGGCAATTGGGGCATTACATGCTCTGAAGCACTTTGGGGTATTCAATCCAGAGCACGGTGTGACTCCTCAGGAAAAAGATGATGTGATTTTACTGAATGCCACAGGAAGTTTATTTTGCCATTTAACATACCTCTGTTGAGAGGGCATGCCACAATTATCATTTTCTTGGCTTTCAGCTAGCCAAGAAACCTAGTACAGGTAAACTTCGACTTACATTAGTTCATTCAGTGACCGTTCAAAGTTACAACGGCACTGAAAAATGTGACTTATGAATGTTTTTCATACTCACGACCATTGCAGCATCCCCTTGGTCATGTGATCAAAATTCAGACAGTTGGGTTTGATGGTTTCAGCGTCCCGGGTCATGTGATCCCCTTTTGCAACCTTCTGACAAGCAAAGTCAATGGGAAAACCAGATTCATTTAACAACCATGGCACTAACTTAACAACTGCAGTGATTCACTTAACCAGTGTGGCAAGAAAGCTCGTAAAATGGGGCAAAATTCACTTAACAAATGTTTCACTTAGCAACAGAAGTGTTGGGCTCAATTGTGGTCATACGTTGAGGACTACCTGTAGGACTCAGCTGTTTAACTTACTACGGGAGGACGAATATATACGGAAGAATATCCAGCAGAATTAAAGAACTTTCGTCCAGTCTCCAACCTACCCTTTGTGGGAAAGGTTGTAAAGAAAGTGGTGGCATGTCAGCTCCTGCGGTCATTGGATGAAACGGATTATCTAGACCCTTTTCAGTCTGGCTTCAGGCCTGGCTACAGCACTGAAACTGCCTTGGTTGTGCTGATGGATGATCTCTGGCGAGCCCGAGATGGGGGGCATTCCTCTATCTTGGTGCTACTTGACCTCTCAGCAGCTTTCGATACCATTGACCATGGTATCCTTTTGGGACGACTAAGGGAGGTGGGCGTGGGAGGCACCGTGTTACTGTGGTTCTCCTCCTATCTCTCTGGTCGGTCACAGTCGGTGTTGGCAGGAGGACAGAGGTCGACCCCTAGACCCCTCGTTTGCGGGGTGCCTCAGGGCTCGGTCCTCTCTCCCCTCTTATTTAATATCTACATGA
>QLTV01001686.1:784448-812279 GCA_003457575.1 Thermophis baileyi | reverse complement strand
ATTCTATTCTATTCTATTCTATTCTATTCTATTCTATTCTATTCTATTCTATTCTATTCTATTCTATTCTATTCTATTCTATTCTCTGTTCTATTCTATTCTAGAATCCTGTCATGGCATTTGCAGTCATGCCTACCTTTCCATAGCTCTTTTTTCCCTGGAAAAAATTGTCCCAAGCATGTTTCTGAAATTGTTATACAGTTCTTCACTTTAGCTGGTCATACTGTCTAGTGTTGAACAGACTTGATTTTGTGTGATTTTTGGTGCAACTGATGCTCTGAAAGCACTAGCTTGTGGGTGAAGGGGCTTCAGTTTCAGTATTCCGTTTCAAACTTTATAATCCTCATTTAGTGACAATGGTGACAATGATGTAGTGACAGTGGTGATGAAAAAGTCACTTTACGACCAATCCTTACATTTACAATATTTGCAGGTGTGTAATACAAAGGAAAATTGAAGTGAGATCCAAGCACAGTCATGGTTTCTTAGAAGCCACTTCACTTAATGACTGAATTGCCAGTTGTCACTAAATGAGGACTACCTGTACAGACATACAGTTTTGGGCTGGATATACTTGAAACCTTTAGCCCCGCCTGCTCTACCAGTGATTGTTACCTATAATAACTGATCTAAAATCTTAAAATGTGGCTTGGGCAGAGCAACAAACACTATAGCAGGTAGAAGCCTTTAGCAAGCTTTTGCTAAATTTGATTTTGGCAAAAGGTAAGCAGGACTAAACAGGAGAGTGTTTTAAACAATAACACTAAACAGGAAAGTGTTTTAAAAAGGACACTGAAAAAAGTAACCACCACTAACATATTGCTTCTCTTCTGTTGCCCTCACCCTTCGGAACATTCTCCTCCAGAGGTGAGGTGGATCACACACACACCCGTTCCCCCTCCTGGCCTTTCAGAAATGTCTGAAGGCCTGTCTCTACCAACTGATGTGAGCAGGGGTGGGGTTCAAAAATTTTAGCAAGGGGTGCTCTGCCCAGTTGCTGCGTGGGCATGGCCTAGTTGGCCTCCTGCAGGGGGGGGGGGCGCGTTTTTGCCCTCCCCGGGCTCCGGAGGCTTTCCTTGAGCCTCCGAGAGGGTGAAAACGGCCTCCCCAGGCTCTGGAGGCCAGAAACGGGCCGAACTTCCGGTAGGTCCGTTTTTCGCCCTCCCCGAGCCTCCGCGCGCGCCCTACACTTACCTGCATCCAAAATGGGCCGTGTGGGGACTTCTGGGAGGGGAGGGGCAGGGTGGGCGGGGCCAGCCAGGAGTGGGATTTGGGGGTTCTCTGAACTGCACAGAATCTTAGCTACAGGTTCTCCCGAACCCCTGCGAACCCCCAGCAGCCCACCCCTGGATGTGAGGTCCACAGAGAAGCACGCAGCCTTGAGGCTGGCTTGCACCTTGAAGACCTCTCCCTTATTAAAATTTTAATTCTCTTATTTTTTTTTAACTGTCTGCTAACAAAATATTTATATATAGCTTTTATGTTTTTATATATACACCACCCAGAGCCACTTTGTGAGGGAGATGGGTGGTTTCTAAATGTAAGGGATGGATGGATGGATGGATAGATGGAGTGATAGATAAAAATATTGTTGCCAAAAAACCTTACGTGTACATAGAGTCTCTATCAGCTGAGCCCAACTGAAGGAAGTTTTTTACCTTTTGTTTCTTATCCTTGGCAGATCACCATGTTGGGATTCTTCAAGCCTTTAAAGTGGCAGTCATCAACACAACAAGAATTGCAGGTCTCGTTGCCCTCAGAAAATCGTTGGCTTCTCCCATTCGAGCACGGCTGGGTTGTGAAACTACTTGGAGTATCCTGATGGGAAAGTTGGAAAGAAATCGCAGAACGTCTGTCCTTTTTATGTCATGTTTAAACCTGGTGATTAAGAGAGCCTGGACAAACCTGGAAGAAGTTGCACTTAAAAAATGCTTTAGCATTTCCAGGCTGGCCATCCTTGTGCTTACCATTTTCAAAAGGATGGTTGTAAATTAGATATCCAACTTGAGTTAATCTCGATAATAATACAGAAAGCCAAAATTGGGCTGAGATACATTGAAACTTCGCTTCAGTGGAAAGAAAAATGTCTGAGAGAAATTATATTTTCTGGCACAAAACTGGCTGTGGAAAAGGCCTTAGTTGCCATTTTTCCCCAGAAGCTGGCTTTGAAATGCAAATCTACTTCGCTCAATTAGTCCTGGATAAAAAAATTATATGAAGTTGCTTCAGAAGGTGACTTGAAAAGCCTCCACAGAAGTTCTGGTTGAGGCGGAACAGAGAAGCCCTGAAGTTACGCTTAAAAATAAGCAGGGGGATGAAGGGAACCCAGAATGATCTCGGACTGCTAATAGCAAACCACTAAGAATAGATCCCATTATGGGGCAAGAGAGAACGATATGCCAGGTGTACTGAAATGATGAAATGACTTGAGGAGAAGAAAAATAATGTCATTCTTGGAAAGCAAAGTACTTTGACACGCAGTTTTGTTTTTGGGATTTCAGTATTGGGCAAGGCAAAGGGCTCTCCCGGAATACGGTCTAATGCTATGTTTGTTTTCATGAAAGTTATATTTTAAAAAAAAAAAATCCCATCTACTGGTTCCACCTATGGAGGTGACAGATACAGTCATTTCTTACTTTCTAGTCTTTTGTTGGTCATTCTTGCATCCAGGCAAGATTTGGTAGCTCAAAATATCCAGTTGAAACAACTGCATATTTACTAGGCCCCTTTCAGCCATAGGTTTCAGCCCAATAGTTCTCTATTTTTGCAAGCCTGATTATAACAAAATCTACTTCCCTCGTGGGCTTCTCATTCCATCTTCCTTTGCTACTACCTTCCCTTTTGAATTTGTTTTTAATAAAGAAGATAGGAGAGGAAATATACTTCCATTCCATCCCTCAAGGATGGTTCTGGTTTTCCAAATACAAGCCGGTCATATCCTTGTTCAGGAAAGAAAGTTTTTAGTCACAAAACCGAGCAGTGGAGTCTAAACTGATGTTTCTCATTTAGACACTGTAAGACAGAGGTCTTCAAACTTGGCAACATTAAGACTTGTGGACTTCAACTCTGGCTGGCTGGAGAATTCTGGGAGTTAAAGTCCACAAGTCTTAAAGTTGCCAAGTTTGGGGACCCCTGCTGTAAGAGGAGAGCCTCATCTGATAACACCTTTTCCAAATAAACTGATTTTTTTTCCCTGCAAATTAATGTAACTCAGATGATAAGGATCAAGGAGCTGGCCTGATGCTCTCGCAAACAGGTCTTCTTTTGACAGTTTTTATAGTTCCTATTTTTCTTGAGGCAAGGACCACAGCTACCAAGCTGGGCTTGGGTTCATAGCAGACAGTTTTGCCAGAAATAATGACCTTAAGAGAGGGGTGGAGCAGTGTGATGCAGTGTGTTGAATATTGTCACCTCTCCACAGTCTCCAGATTAGGAGAAGGGAAGGGAGCAATGAATTAGCCAATACAAAGAGCTTTAAGTATTGTGTGCCCAGCGTTTTGCAATTCTGAGAACACTCCCTTCCCAATCCAGTAACGTGTCATACCAATGGTCAGATAAGACAGGGAATGAGAAAGTGGGCGAATAGACTAGAACAGGGGTCTCCAACCTTGGCAACTTTAAGACTTGTGGACTTCAACTCCCAGAATTCTTCAGCCAGCAAAGTTGAAGTCCACAAGTCTTAAAGTTGCCAAGGTTGGAAACCGCTGGACTAGAACCAAATTTCCAAAAAGCCTTTTGCATGCATAAATTAAATCAATGCTGGTAAATTAGGGATGGTGGGGGGGATACAGCAACATGTAGACTGTACAGGTAGTCCTCCACTTAACAATAGTTTGTTTAGTAACCATTCAAAGTTACAACAGTACTGAAAAAGTGACTTATGACTGTTTTTCACAGTTACGACCTTTCCAGCATCCCCATGATCACGTGATCAAAATTCAGATGTTTGGCAACTGGTTCATATTTATGACCATTGCAGTGTCCCAAGGTCATGTGATCACCTTTTGCGACGACCTGACAAGCAATCAATGGGGAAGCCAGGTTCAGTTAACAACCGGGTTACTAATTTATCAACTGCAGTGATTCACTTAACAACTGAGTCAAGAAATGTTGCAAAATAGGGCAAAATTGGTAAGAGCCGAGGTGGCGCAGTGGTTAGAGTGCAGTACTGCAGGCTACTTCAGCTGACTGCTAGCTGCAGTTTGGCGGTTCAGATCTCACCGGCTCAAGGTTGACTCAGCCTTCCATCCTTCTGAGGTGGGTAAAATGAGGACCAAGATTGTTGGGGGCAATATGCTGACTCTGTGAACTGCTTAGAGAGGGCTGTAAAGCCCTATAAAGCGGTATATATAAGTCTAAGTGCTATTGCTATTGCTATAAAATTCACTTAACAAATGTCTCAGTTAACAACATAAATTTTTAGGCTCGGTTGTGGTCATAAGTCAAGGACTACCTGGGTAAGGTTTCAAGAGATGATGCTGATGATTCTGCAATGTATCAATCATGGTGCCTTTTTATTATTTTACTATCGGCTTTTAAATGGTTTTTTTTTTTTAATGAATAAAGATTGAAATAAATGTTTGCATTGGTCTCGCTTTATGGTGCAGCAATCCTTGGAACAAATCTGAATAGAAATATTACTTTTGGCAAGATCATTAGAATGTTTTTTGGGATCATCTTCATACTGTTCTGCAGGAGCACACATTTTTGTAAAGCTACCTCTAAAAATGCCTTTCAACTGAAAGAAGAATTTTGCCAGATTTTGCATTAAATCATGTGCAATAGAATTAACTGTATATAGTTGAAAGACGAAGTATGTGCCACCCCAAATATTTTACCTCCCCACTCCAAATTTTATCTCTTAAGAGCGGACTGTTGTAACTAGCAGAGACAATGGAGACAAATAGGTTCTTACATTTTAATCCTCAAAATCAAAGGTAATCTTTCTCAAGTAATGTAGTACCTAAGCAATACTTGTAATAACTTTTTAATTTAGGATAATGTAATTACAGACATTCTACAAACTCAGAGGCTTGCTTCTGGACAGAGTTTTTAAAGGGCGGGGGGACTTGAACTCACAAAACAGAAGCAAATTCTTTAGGGTCAAAGGTGAAACTGGCAATCTCATCTGGTGCATACCCAGGGGTGGGTTCCTCCCGGTTCGGACCGGTTCTTCTGAACCGGTAGCGGCCTGCTGGTGATGTCACGATGATGTCACCAAACCGGATTGGTCGGTGCCGGTCCGTGGGGGCCGCCATATTTTTTTTGAATTTTTTTTTTCCTTCTGAGCATGCGCAGAAGCCGACTTCCGGCACTGTGCATGCGGTCGCCATCTTTTTTGGGGCTTTGGGGGTTTTTTTGGATTTTTTGTTACTGCGCATGCGCGCGCGCCCACGAGGCGCGGGAGGGAGCAAACCGGCAGCTAGGTAAGTTGGAACCCACCCGTGCATACCTTAATATTTCCAAAATGTTTGCTCAACTGAAGTTTGGGCAAAAGACGGGCATCACCGTTCAGGTTTGGCCTCTGCAACCTCTTATAACTTAACTGTCCATTCACAAGATAGGGGAATATAGTTTGTCAATAATCAACTTATTTTAGCCTCCGTTTTAATTATTTAATTTACTCTTCATCGATGACCGGGCAGGGATTTTCTGTCAGCATAATACAGATACTCTTCAACTTCCAAGCATTCATTTAGTGACCATTCAGAGTTACGGCATTGAAAAAGAGACTTGCAAATCAACACGGCATCCCTCAAGGTCACTGGAATAACATTCAGGCGCTTGGCAACAGGCATGTGTTTATAGTGATTGTTGCGTCCCAGGTCATGTGATCCCCATTTGCGACCTTCCCAGCCAGCTTCTGACAAGTTAATGGGGGAAGCTGGATTTGCTTAAAAATCTCATGATTCACTTAACAACTGCAGTACAGATAGACCTCGACTTACAACCATTTGTTTATTGACACTTTGAAGCAGAGGTCTTCAAACTTGGCAATTTTAAGACTTGTGGACTTCAACTCCCAGAATTCTCCAGCCAGCTATGCTGGCTGGAGAATTCTGGGAGTTGAAGTCCACAAGTCTTAAAGTTGCCAAGTTTGAAGACCTCTGACCTAGGAGCTTTTCGACTGCAGATTTCTCTTACCGCTGCTTCAAATCCCTTGAGGTTGGGCGTCAGAACAGGCTAGCTGATCCCAGAGACCTTCCTGATTCCTTGCATAACTTCTGTGTGGTCGGCCATCTAGGTACCAAAATGAAGAACAAACAGCAGGCTTAAATTCCTCAGAAGTAATCCCGCCCACATGCTGTACTAAATTGAGATGACTAGTCACCCTTTGTAAATGTAGACCAGCAATGTCCAACCTTGGCAGCTTTAAGACTGGTGGACTTCAATTCCCAGAATTCTGGGAGTTGAAGTCCACAAGTCTCAAAGTTGCCAGGTTTGGGGACCCCTGCTTTGAAGTTACAACGGCACTAAAAAAAATGACTTCTGACTTTTTCACAGTTACGACTGTTGCAGCATCCCCATGATCAGGTGAGCAAAATTCAGCCGCTTGGCAATTGACTCATATTTATGACGGTTACAGTATCCTGGAATCATGTGATCACTTTTTGCAATCTTCCAACAAGCAAAAGTCAAACAAGCAAGCCAGATTCACTTAACAACCGTGTTACTAACTTAACAACTGTCATGATTCACTTAACAACTATTGCAAGAAAGGTTGTAAAACGGGGCAAAACTCACTTAACAAATGTTTCACATAAATGTTGGGCCCAGTTGTGGTCGTAACTCGAGGACTACCTGTAAATATTGTAAAATTGGGCATATTTCACTCAACAACCACCTTGCTTAGCAACAGGAGTTCTGATCCCAATTGTTATAAGTCGAGGACTAACTGTAAATTTTCAAAGCAACTTAACTTTCAAACTACAGCTGTAGTATGTCAAAGTTGACTCACAAAACACCTTTTCCAGCTCTCGGCTTGACAAAGAAACACGGGAGGGAGGGAGGGAGGGTGTGATTGGAATATGTGGGAAGCTGGGAGGAAGAGAAGGAATTCAAGTGAGCCGTTTGCAGCTTGAGAAAATCTTACAACCTCAAGGTCATGAGCAGATTTTTGAAAGGTGCAGACTGTTTTCCCAAAATAAAATGCTTGGTCTGGATTGGTGGACAATGGATACTGGGCGGCCTGGGAGGGGGAAGGAAAGGGTTTTTTATTAGACTGTGCTTCGCGCAAAAACCTCAGAACTGGCTTTTCTTCTTCTGTACCTGTAAGAATCTCTCAGTAAAGTTTTACTCTTGGTAATTAAAAAAAAAATGTCCCACGAGTTTCTTTTGCTGTGTAGACCAAAGGGACGGTTGACATTGTAGCTCTTTCCCCTGAGCCAAAGAAACCCCTGCCCTGCTCCTTTCATTACTTTGGATCGGTTTTGAAGTGATTTCTTAATGCCTTCAGGGGAAAAGAGCCAAGGTCCACTGGCTCCAAATAAAGGTGACTGCCAATGAACGTCACTAAATGCCGGGTTATGCAAGAACAGCCTGCAAAATAGACGGTCAGGTTGGAATCCATTCCAGCTGAAAGATCAAGAGACACAATTGATGTCACTGCTCTCAACCGGCCTTATGGGATCTGTGGAACCCGAGACAACCATCGTTCAGGCAATTTAGAGCATTGGCAAATGGGGCTTGGCATGGATTGCCCCTTGCATCACACTGAAGAGCCACGGTGTTGACACGTGCTTTGTGTACAAGTGAAGGATGTGGCCTTGGCAACGAAGCCCAATTATTGTTGAACCCTGGGAGAGAGAATAGGGATACGCTTCTCTTCATTTTACCAGATATTGCTTGCAAGAGCCAAAACAAACAATGGGCCTGTTTCCAAGCCATCTTCTCTTGTTGATTTAATGGTATAAATGTGCTTAGGACACTTCTCCAGGTCTACAGCACAAGCTACACCTCTGTGTGAGCAGGAAGCACCAGAGTGCCAAATGGGGCCTTTACGAAGAGGAAGCTTGATAGGACAGGTAAGTGATTTATTTATTTATTTTTTGCCCCAAATACCAAAACGAGAGTAGAATGATCTAAATTGCTGCAATGGGTATAAGATGCAACAAAGAAAGATGGTACGATTCTTAGATTTTATTTTATTTTTTATTTTATTTATTTTGTCAAGTACGTATTTGATAATATACATAAGTATAACATTATTTGAATACATAAGATGGGTACAAATAAAAGGGAACATTTGGACAGGGACGATAGGCACGCTGGTGCGCTTATGCACGCCCCTTACTGACCTCTTAGGAATGGGGTGAGGTCAACAGTAGACAGCCTAAGGGTAAAGTTTTGCGGATTTGGGGATGAAACCACAGAGTCAGGTAATGAGTTCCAGGCATTAACCACTCTGTTGCTGAAGTCGTATTTTCTGCAATCGATTTCAGTTACTATCGTGTGCATGCTAGCATAAGGATAATCCCCATGGGATTCAGTGGGAGATTTCTAACAACTGTGCATAGAATCAGGTTCTAAGAGGTTTGGTTTAACCAGAAATGTTCCAAGCAAAAGAGAATTTACAATTGCAAAGGTTTATAAATGGTGTTAATTACATTCAATTATATAAAAAGGTACAGCAAAATGAAAGTCCATCTTGGATTCAAGTAAGACTTTTAAATCAATGATATAACTTTTTAATCCAATATCAATCTTGACTCCTGATGATTACATGGATAGTTCATGTAGTTTTCTTGGCAACATTTCAGGAGTTTTCATTGGAGAGTGTATGGACTGACTGACCCCAAATCACCCAGATGTTTTTTTCTGCCTAAGGGAGGCCTAAAACTCTCTGTCTTTCCTAGATCAGTGCATTTAACCATAAACCACAGTTCCATACAATTTCCCAATTTAGGCACTTTCCATATATGTGAGCTTTCAATTCCTAGAGTTCCTTACTAGACAGGTTTAGTCCAGCATAGCTGTTTAAGGATCAGCAAACATTGGCTGGGCCATAGATGTAATTAAACCTCAAATACAGTTATTCAAAACTTAAGTCCCCAAGGGTAATGATTACAATATGCTTATGACTGAAACTTCATTTAAAGGGAATGGAAATAGGTAGGCTGAGGTGGTGTTTCCTGGCAATGGTTAATTTTAAGAGGCGAGAGAGGTAGCATAATATATTTAAGAGGGATGATCACCTATAGGAATACTGAGTGGGCTGGAGAAACAGGTAAAACAGAGGACACCTGCTTTGCACCTAGGAAATCCCAGATTTAGTGCTGAAGAAACTCCTCCCCCAAATCCTGGAGAGCTGGTGATAATGTAAATACTGGAATTGGCAGTTTCCTCTGTTGGAAGATAAGCAGGCAATTCAATTCATAGTGGCAGAAATATCCACACCGGTATGGTGCTGTTGTAAAGGAACAGAAACCAAAGTAGAGGAGCTGTCAGGTTGGAGGATAGAAGGTTTTTAGCAGACAGCAAGAAAGGAGTGAACCACACAAAGCCTCAAAAGTAGAAAGGTTGGGTTAAGGTCTGGAGTAGGCACTTTAAGAGCTTCATGAGTGTTGTCTATGGAATTCAGGAACCTGGCTCCTGAATTAACCCATTTCCTGGGTCTGCCCCATAAAATAACACAGGAAGCTGAGTCGGCTCAACAAATTAAGCCACAAAAAATGTTAAATTTAGCAGGTCGCGGAATTGCCACTGCTAGATTTGCAACTCTCTCTCTCTCTCTCTCTCTCTCTCTCTCTCACATTGGTGTGGGGAGAGATCACTCTCGGGCTCTCAGAACCGATCCGCCAGGGCGGTCACGTGACGCGGCAAAGGCCTATCACGTGACCCTCCTCCGGCCTCCGGAGTCGAGGCGACGCGCCGAGATGGTGGCGCTGAAGCGGGGGCTGCCGCGGCTGGTGGCTTCGCTCCGGCCGGTGAGCGAGCAAGGCCAGCGGGCGGCTCCACCTGGGCCTTCTGCAGGGTGGCCTCGGGCGCTGCTGTGGCTGGGAAGGGGGCTCCCTGCGGGGCTGGACCTTCGGGCGCCTTCCGCGCGCTTGGGACTACAGTTTCCAGCAACTCCGGCGTAGAGGGTGAATGGCAGAGGATTCTGGGAGTTGCAGTCCAAAAAATAAAAATAAAAAAAAAATCTGGAGGGCACTTGCCTGGCTTTCTTAGCCAGGGGGCTTGCAAACCCGTGGCTGCATTCGCTTTAGATACTGACTTGGATTAAGATTAAGGTTGGCTGTTGGTTGGTTTGCTGCGATTTATTTGTGTTGGGAGAAGTCCCATCTGCTTGGTTCGTTTGCCAATGCAAAATATTTGAAAAACTCCAAGCATCGTCTGAGCCAGAGGGGGTTGTGTTATTTGCACTCTGGGATCAGAACAAGTGGGTCGTGACGTGGGTTCCGTGAGTCCTGAAGTGTTCTGAGATGCTTTGTGATAAAGTCAGTCTGCTCAATAACAACATGGGTGGAAGGTATGCGCCTACTCCTTAGTACATGGGCGTGCGCAAGGTATGTCTGGAGCAGGGAGCTGCGGTTGTGGCTTTGAGCCTTCGACTCTGGCTGGGAGTACTGGGGAGAGGTGAATTCCACATGCACAACTGTGATATGTGGCTGCTGCAACATGCGCGGGATAAGAATAGTATCTTTAACTTTTCCAAGGACTTATGATGCACTCCAATTTGTGGTTGGTCTTTTTTTTTGGGGGGGGGGGTTGTCATTCTTATCCTAAGCTAAGCATGGCCCACTTTTTCATATGTGGAGTTGTGCTTATTTTTTTTTAATTTTTATTTTTTTGAAAGGGCAAGGAAAGAAATAGACCAGACGATGTAGCATATACATCCTCGACATGACCACAATTGAGCCCAAAATTTCTGTTGCTAAGCAAGACAGCTGAGTTTTGCCCTGTTTTATGACCTTTGCCACAGATGTTCAGTGAATCATTGCAGTTGTTAATAACATGTTTGTTAAGTGAATCTGGCTTCCCCACTGACTTTGCTTGTCAGAAGGTTGCAACAGGTGACCTTATGACCCTGGGATACTGCAACCGTCATAAATATGAGTCAGTTGCCAAGTGTCTGAATTTTCATCACGTTGACCATCGGGATGCTGCAACAGTCGTAGGTGTGAAAAACTGTCGTAAGTCACTTTTTCCAGTGCTGTTTTAACTTTGAACAGTCACTAAATGAATTGTTATAAGTCAAGAACTACCTGTATATGCAGGGTTAGGACTTTCTGGTAGGACTTTTATGTGGGTGGAGATGATTTAAATATTCATGCTTCAGTAGCACTCAAACCTTTGAGCCTCATTCTCTGAATCACTCACTAATACTGCTTCAAGGGCATTCCCAGGTTGCCTCTCCAATGCCTATTTACATTCATGAACAAACAACCTGGGAAAAGGCCTTGGAACAGCCACATTGAGCTTTCTGGCAGACATGGCTGCCTCAGTGCTTTGTGGAGGTGTGCATTGATTGTGCCCACAAGCTTCATGAAGTTTTTTGCCTGCTTTGTAAAGCATTAAATCTCGTGTCTTTCACACCTGAAAATGTGCAGAAACATAGCTAGTTTGTAAGTCGTTGTGGAAGGGTTCAAAGGCCACTAAATCGTGGCTTGGGAGCCAAAGATAGCTATGGAGCCTCAGATTACTCACTCCTGTCTTAAATGAAGAAAAAGCATCCTAGAATATATTTAGGATCTATCTAAAATTGCACATCTGAAGATGTTAGGTAGCCAGAAAGAACAGCTGATAAAAGTTGACATGTGGGCAGATTGGTTAACTACCACCAATTTTACAATGAACTTTTTAACTCTGAGGTTTCCTGCAGCATAGAGTTCCCTGGAACACAGTGGTTTTCAAAAAAATGTTTGAAAACAGCTATATTCTACACTGAAGAAGTGTATATACGGTAGTATCTGTGCAGGAATGTCTTACGACAGTGGTGAATTACACCCCACATGAAGCAATATAAAAGGAGAAACCAAGTCAAATCACAGTACTAGAAAGCAAGGCAGGAGTTTCTTGCTGAGGCATCCTAAGGGAGATGGAAAGCTACCTGATTTGGGATCCTCTAGTTTAGCATTGCCTGAAATCTGGGGCAGTGATGGTCCATGATTTCTAAAAAGTCCTTCCCTGGATGTCTGGATGTGCCAAGACTGCCTCAGGGACCTTGTGCTTCAGAATGGATTCTCTATCGCTGTGCCAAGGCACTTCTTATTTTCTAAAGGTGAGACTTGGGGCTGGCCAGTGCTACTCAATGAAGCATCTGTAATTGGATGCCAACTCTGTACAGTTGTTTTGCAAACAAAATTAGTTGGAATGGAAGCAGTATTCCAAAAGGTTAGTCATGAAATAGCCTTAGCTGCTTTGGACTTTGTTGGGAGGGCAAGGTAAATTTTTTTATACTACTTCAGGAATAAAAGTAAATTGAAAAAAATTGTTTGAAATTATAAGTGCCAGCCCTGGGCTAATCAGATCTTCCTGGACCTGATGTCTTCTAAAGACAGACTGCAATCCCATGATTCTCAAGGAGTTATAATCCGACATATCTGGAGGCTGAAAGGTTAAAGAATATTAACGTTTCTATCGCTAAGAAAATTGCATCTCTTTGCAGAATCACAAAATAATTTTTCTTCTTACATTTGATACACTCAGGATGATGGATGGTCTACTGAATTGGCATTCTTTTCTTTCCTTTGTTTTACAGCTCAGTTTATCAGCCGCTGGGTCATTTCCCAAGCATGTGAAAATAGTTGAGGTCGGTCCACGGGATGGCTTGCAGAATGAAAAGGCAAGTGACCTCTGCTAAGTTGTGTTTGGGTTGTGGCTGAAATCTGAAATAAGTGGCTTTGGTGGTTTTATGCTTGTGAAATGAATGTTTTGACATCAGTGCTGTTTTGATTTTTCTCCTAGGTAAAATGTTGGCCTAGCTTAAAAATTCCACCCTCAGTCTATGTTCCCAGAATTCCTATCAGTTTAATTACTTGAAATATGTTGGAATGTACCAGTAAATCAGTGTTTACCAAAAATGCCCATTTGGGAGAGTGGGTTTGGACTTATGACCATATGATTTGCTTAATGACCACCCTAAAAATGGTCAAAAATCAGGCCCAGCCGCAAAGTGTCCTGACTTACGACTGCAATGACTTATGACTGAAATTTCAGCTCCAATTGTGGTTGTAATTTGAACACTAGTTGTAAGCAATGAGGTTGTTAAGTGAGTTTACGCATGACTATGCCTGATTTTACAACTGCTTTTGTTGTGTTTGTTAATCAAATCTGGCTTTGCCCATTGACTTTGTTTTTGGAAGCCGACTGGGAAGTAAATGGTGATCACATGACCTGGGACACTGCAGCCTTTGTAAATACATGCCTGTTGCCAAGCACCCAAATTGCAATCATGGGGATGCTGCAGTGGTTATAAATACAAAGACCAGTCATAAGTCCCTAATTTCAGCACTGTTCTAACTTTGCACAGTTGCTAAATGAGTGGTCATATGTCGAGGACTTACCTGTATGCAGAATCACAAGTAGGGAGTTTGTTTGCAATGGGTAAACATTTGAGTCAGTCTCAAAGTCTGGCTGGCATTGGCAAACTTGAGAAAAGGAAGTGTTTACAAATCTGATTGATGTCACAAAGTCAACAAAATTATATCCGGCAAATGTGTTTCTGTTTATTATAATAGGTATGTTGTTTCTGTGTGCCTGTTCATTTGTGGGCTCCATTTTAAATATCCACGGTTAGGGAAAGAGATAAAGGAGCAAAAAATGGAAAATGTTATAGAATGTAGTAATTCCGCCACCAACTAAATGTCGAGAGGGAAATACACTTATAGAATTGCTGTTAAAGGGGAATTTCTCTCTCTCTCTCTCTCTCTCTCTTTCCAGAATATTGTTCCCACCCAGGTGAAAATTGACTTAATCAACATGCTGTCAGAGACGGGTCTCTCCGTTATAGAAGCCACCAGTTTTGTCTCTCCAAAATGGGTACCACAGGTCAGTATGGAAAAGGACGTAAAGGAGTTGGCTACACAAGCTACAATTACTTTGCTCCTTTGCAAGATCTAGTTCGGCTTATTCGGCATACCTTAATTAAAGCAAATTTTGGCTTACTCTTTGGTATAAATGAATGTCTCCGCTTGGTTTCTTTCATAATGAGAGGCACAATTTATGTTTTTCCAGCTAATCGCAGTAAATGCTGAATCAAAGGGCTGGAGGTGTTCTACACCAGTGGTGTCTAACCTTAGCAACTTTAAGACTTGTGGACTTCAACTCCCAGAATTCTGGGAATTGAAGTCCACCAGTCTTAAAGCTGCCAAGGTTGGACATTCCTGGTCTACATTTGCAAAGGGTGACTAGTCATCTCAATTTAGTACAGCATGTGGCGGGATTACTTCTGAGGAATTTAAGCCTGCTGTTTGTTCTTCATTTTGGTACCTAGATGGCTGACCACACAGAAGTTATGCAAGGCATTAGGAAGGTCTCTGGGATCAGCTATCCTGTTCTGACGCCCAACCTCAAGGGATTTGAAGCAGCGGTAAGAGAAATCTGCAGTCGAAAAGCTCCTAGGTCAGAGGTCTTCAAACTTGGCAACTTTAAGACTTGTGGACTTCAACTCCCAGAATTCTCCAGCATAGCATAGCTGGCTGGAGAATTCTGGGAGTTGAAGTCCACAAGTCTTAAAGTTGCCAAGTTTGAAGACCTCTGTCCTAGGTCCTTGCACTAGTAGGGAAGGTACTAATGAGTGGAGCTATAAGACCTGTTGCATTCACAGTGCTCTTCGATAGGTACAGGAAGTCCTCAAGTAATGACCATAATGGTGCCTGCCCATTAGGGTCGTAAGTTGTGACAATTTTGCCATCTTTTTTCTGGTGGTTGTTAAGCAAATCCATGGTTTGCTGTGGGCCAGATTTACTGAAAATCGGAAGTAAAAGTGCCGGTTTTCAACAAAACTGTCTTAAACTGAGGTCACATGATCACAGGGCCTTGCAGATAGCTGTAAATATGCCCTAGTTGCCAAGCACCCAAAGTGCGCTTATGTGACCATGGGGGACCCCCTTCCCCACCCACCCACCCCCAACTGTCAGAATTTTGAATTCAGGTCGCAAGTACCTCCCAGTTAGGTCCATCAGAAGTTCAAATGGTCACCAAGCAACCAGTCGTAAGTCGAGGAATACCTATCTATCTTCTCTGTCTGAATTGAAAAAGCAGATCCATATCTTAAGCCAGGCAGATCACTAGCCTAGGCCGAACTGAAGAGCTACAGCTGGCTCTCCCATTCGTTGCTTTGGCACTGCCTTTCTGGTTTCTCATCCAGAGTATCTGCTTCCCTGTGTCTTGAGGAAGTGGTTGTCTGGAAGAGCTTACGTCCCAGCAAGTTGGCTTGGTGACCTTGGCCAGTTACACTCCCAGCCTAACTCACTCATAGGATTGTTTCTGTGGGAAAAACAGGAGGAGGGAGTATTAGGTATGTTTGTCATCTTGTGGTGGAATCTCCAGCTAGCATGGGGGGAGGAGTGAAGAGGGGGCTGAGCTTAGAGTCCTTGCACTGCAGGAAGCGGTGCAGGCCTTACACCTCCGGAATCTCTGAAGCCTTAGCTGACTCAGCCCAAGAGAATCTGGTGAGATTCTTGTAAATAGGCATTGCAACAATAAAGAAGTAACTTTGATCAGCTCACGGAGTTGTTCTGATTCCTTGTGCCTGATACTTATAAGAGCAATAAAGGTGGGATAGAAATCTAATAAGTAAATAATAGATAAACTCATCATGAGGGAAGGAACAAGTGCTAGGCTTTTCTGAACAGAGAAATGTATGTATAATATCTAAGCTCTTTTTTATATTGTTGGTAGGTGGCAGCCGGAGCCAAGGAGGTGTCAATCTTCGGAGCAGCCTCCGAGCTCTTCACAAAAAAGAACATCAACTGTTCCATAGAGGAGAGTCTGCAAAGATTTAGCGATGTTCTGCGGGCATCAAAAGAAGCCAGTATTCCAGTCCGAGGGTAAATATTAGCCCCGCATGCTGATTTGGGTGATGAACAAGCATCCTTATGTGTAGCCCGTGAGAAGGAGGAAGGAAGGCTGAGACATGGAAGAAAGAGGGATCTAAGCAGGAGATTATCCAGCATTCTTTCCAGAAAACACAAAAATGTTCCTCTTTGCTCAGTCTTCCCCAACCCGGCGCTCTTCAAATGTGTTCAGCCTGCAGCTCCCAAATTGAAAGTTCTGTTTAGCAGCTAGTCCTCATGATAATAAAAAGTCTCCTCCTCCTCTGTAGATGTTTTAAAAAAACCCTACACAACCTGGTAACTTCCCTTCGTAATACTAATTGTGGGAAGAGGTTGCATTGCATCTGTCCCCCCACATCAAAAGATATTATGTTAGGGATAGATCTCTCGTGAATGAAGCAAAGGGAGGAGGCAGGGGCTGCTAATTTTC
This sequence comes from Thermophis baileyi, assembly GCA_003457575.1. Taxonomy (NCBI): domain Eukaryota; kingdom Metazoa; phylum Chordata; class Lepidosauria; order Squamata; family Dipsadidae; genus Thermophis; species Thermophis baileyi. The sequence goes on along the minus strand of QLTV01001686.1, from coordinate 795,851 downwards.
ATTAACCGATCGCCATGATTTTACGTGACAACGTTGCATTTTCTTCCCTTCGCCATGCAGCTACGTCTCCTGTGTTCTTGGCTGCCCTTATGAAGGAAAGATTTCTCCTGCTAAAGTGGCAGAGGTGAGTTCGTGCTGTAGGCCTGTTCAGAAGAGGTGTTCTTTTTTTGTAAACGAAACCCTACCTTTTACAAAAAAACAAAGATGAGCCTTTGAGAAGAGAGTTAAATCTCGCCACACATGTATTGTCCTACTGACTGAGTGGGATTTGCCTTCTGTTCTGACTTCATTGCAAAGACAGGAGAGACCATAGATTCGAGGATCTGTACGGAGAAAGTTCCATGTTCTATTCCAGCATCCTTTCTCTGAAAAGGCTGTTTGTTCGCGGGTACCTAGCCAGGCCTTGGTGATCTAAACCAGGGGTCTCCAACCTTGGCAACTTTAAGACTTGTGGACTCCAACTCCCAGAGTTCCTCAGCCAGCAAAGCTTTGCTGGCTGAGGAATTCTGGGAGTTGAAGTCCACAAGTCTTAAAGTTGCCAAGGTTGGAGACCCCTGATCTAAACAACACTGAATTAGATGTGAATAAACCTTCTGACTTGGAATGAGGCTCATAAATATCCAACCCTCTGACCAGCAGCTGTCAATGAATGAAGAAAAACACACATTGCACATCTTTGCATGGGATAAATTGAGCTCGTTCCCCCTTCCACATCCTGTTGCTTTTCAGATATGTTGGAATTTAGCTTGAATGATGCAAATTGAAATCCCATCAACCCAGAGGAAAAACAGATAAGTCTTGCAAGGAGAGGATAAAGATGGAAGGCTTGATTTGATTTGGTCAGTGATGGTGAACCTCTTTTTGCTCGGGTGCCAAAAGGGTGTCCGCACGATCGCGTGCGTGCACGTGCCCACACCCATAATGCAATGCCTTCCCCCCCGCGCGCATGCACGCACAACCCATTTCCGAACTTCCGGTTGGGCCGTTGGGTCCGTTTTTTGCCATCCACAGGCTCTGGAGGCTTTCCTGAAGCCTGAGGAAGGCGAAAACGACCTCCCCCCCACCCTCCAGAAGGGCGAAAATCAGCTGGCCAGCGCACACATGCGCGCTGGAGCTGACATAGGGCAACGCCTCACGTGCCCTCAGATATGGCTACGTGTGCCACCTGTGGCACGTGTGCCACTGGTTCGCCATCACGGGCATAGGTACTACAGCAGTTTTTATGATTTGGAATCTTCATAATCTAAATCGTACTTTTGCTATGCATTCCGCAAGCAAGATTCCACAGATTTTGTTCTCTGCCTCACTTGAGCGGCTCAACCTGGGAGCGTCTATGGAGATTCTCAATCATCCAGGTCATGGTTGTCCCAAAGGTGTTTTTTCCCCAAAAAGGCAACTGGACTTTCTTGGTGTTTTCTTGGAAAACAATTCACTTCTCATCCAAGAACTGAAGAAGCTTCTTGCATGAAAAGCAAAATATTTTTCAAAGAAAACACCAAGGAAGTCCAGTTGCCTTTTGGAAAAAAAAACAACACCTTTGGCTCAACCTGAAGTTCTAATATTTACCTGCCATTTGCAGCTGTGGCAAGATAATGAGGGCAAACTGGATTGAGCATCCAAAGCAGAGCATATCTTAGCAGCAGGGGAAAATTAAAAGAGGAGGGGATGCAATAGATTCCTTCACCTTTTCCAGGGAAAGAAAATCCTGAAGATGAATCCATCCTGACTAATTACTTTAATTGTGTGTTGAATTTGCAAACGAAGAAAAACAATAAACTACAATTTTTTTAATTTTTTGTTTTTGTTTTTTGTGACAGGTGTCAAAGAAAATGTACGCGATGGGGTGCTATGAGATCTCCCTCGGCGACACCATTGGTGTGGGGACCCCAGGCAATATGAGGGAGATGCTTTCAGCAGTCATGAAAGAGGTGCCCGTTGAAGCTCTTGCTGTTCACTGCCATGACACTTACGGACAAGCTCTTGCCAATACACTAGTAGCACTACAGGTGAGTTTTCCCTCAGTCTTTGAAGCAACTTTTAGACGTAGTCCTTGACTTACAACTGACACAAAAAAAAATGATGTCGTCAGGGGTGGAGAATCAGAAGTCCAGGAAGGTTCATTGCAAACTTATGTTCTCTACAAGAACCTGAACTACTAACAGTCAAGGGAAATTAGTGGGAGATAAGAATAGAAAGGAATTCAGGTAGGGCTGGACTTAGATCTCTTGGCACAAAGGGACTCGAGAGTGATAATGTGTTTGACCCAGGGGTGAAATTTAGCAGGTTCTGAAGAACCAGTAGCAGAAATTTTGAGTAGTTCGGAGAACCGGCAAATACCACCTCTGGCTGGCCCCAGAGTGGGGAGGGAATGGGGATTTTGCAGTATCCTTCCCCCAGGAGTGGGGAGGGAATGGGGATTTTGCAGTATCCTTCCCCCAGGAGTGGGGAGGGAATGGGGATTTTTCAGTATCCTTCTCCCAGGAGTGGGGAGGGTATGGGGATTTTGCAGTATCCTTCCCCAAGTTTGAATTTCACCCCTGGGTTTCAGCAGGTTCTGACCAGTTCTGGAGAACCGGTAGCGGAAATTTTGAGTAGTTCGGAGAACCGGTAACTACCACCTCTGACTGGCCCCGCCCCCATTGCAGTATCCTTCCCCTGGAATGGGGAGGGAATGGGGATTTTGCAGTATCCTTCCCCTGGAATGGGGAGGGAATGGGGATTTTGCAATATCCTTCCCCCAGGAGTGGGGAGGGAATGGGGATTTTGCAGTATCCTTCCCCCAGGAGTGGGGAGGGAATGGGGATTTTGCAGTATCCTTCCCCCAGGAGTGGGGAGGGAATGGGGATTTTGCAGTATCCTTCCCCTGCCACGCCCAACAAGCTACGCCCACAGAACCGTCAGGGAAAAATTTTGAATTTCACCCCTGGTTTGACCCCTCCCTTGGGCTCAGCTGGGTCATCTCCTACAAACGTAGATTCAAAGTTCCAGCAGTTGGGGCCCCCTCTGCAATCATGTGACCGAACCTCAGATGCTCAGCAACAAAACTCCATTTGCAGCATACCATAGTCATAAGACTGCATTTTATGACTGTTAACAATATCTGAGCATTACGGTCATATGTCGAGGACCACCTGTAATAAAATGAAACCAGTTTGCTCACCACCTACCTTCTCTAAATCAAATCTGAGCAATAGGCAGGTCCTGTGAATGAGAATATTGGTAAAGGAAGCATACCATTATTGCAGGCAAACTCTGCCCACAGCCTTGAGTTCAATCCTGACCGGCTCAATGTTGACTCAGCCTTCCATCCTTCTGAGATCAGTAAAATGAGGACCCAGATTGTGGGGGCAATGTGGTGACATTGTAAACCACCTAGAGAGTGCTATAAAGCACTTTAAGGTGGTATATAAGTGTGTATATATATGTATATATATATTATATTTATTATATTATATTTATTATATTATATTATATATATAAAAGGAAGCAGTATGCTCCCTCCCATATTTGGGTATACTAGGTGATTTAACAGAGAAAAAAACATATATATATCCTTGTCCCTGGAACAAGCTGATAGGGAGGAGATCCTGTGGCTCAAGAGGTTAAACATCTGCCTAACAAGGCAAGCTGCCCAGGTTCAAATCCCAGTAAAAAAGGGGTGTGGCTAGCTGATGAGAGCTAAATAGCTTGAAATAGATCTATACTAGTCTCCCTTTATTTATTTATTTATCAGTAAAAATATGTAACACATAGAAACGGACTATCGTTTGTAAGTAACTGCCTGGATGGCCCCTGGAGGGGCCGAAAGGCAAAAAGGAAGCAGTAGGCTCCCTCCCATATTTGGGTATACTAGGTGATTTAACAGAGAAAAAAACATATATATATCCTTGTCCCTGGAACAAGCTGATAGGGAGCAGATCCTGTGGCTCAAGAGGTTAAACATCTGCCTAACAAGGCAATCTAAGTCTTGCTCAGTTCCTAAGCTGTAATTTCTCACAATAGATTACAACGATTGCAAACCATTCTTAAAGGGTTCTACTTCTGCTTGCAGATGGGTGTGAATGTAGTCGATTCATCGGTTGCTGGCCTTGGAGGCTGTCCTTATGCTCAGGGAGCATCAGGGAATGTGGCAACAGAAGACATGGTGTACATGCTGCACGGCCTTGGGATTCACACAGTAAGTGAGAAGCTGCTTTAGTTCTCTCTCCTTAGCTGGCCATCAGAGGTAGGCCTCAGCAGATAAACTAAATCTATACGTTACCAAGCTTTCATTGGATCTTCTTGAAATGCTAAACATGTGAAAAATTAATTAGCAGGATAGCTTAGCGGCCTTTTTATTTATATCCCACCTTTATAATTTTTTTATAAGCTACACAAGTTGGTGAGCATAACCAATACTTCCTCCTCCTCCTGCTTTTCCCTGCAACAACCACCCTGTGAGGTGGCCTGGGCAGAGAGAAAGTGACTGGCTCAAGGTTGTCCACCTGGCTTTGATGGCTAAGGTAGGACTAGAACTCACAGCCTCCTACTTTCAAGCCTGGTGCCTTTAACTACTACATCAAACTGGCTTTAGCCTAAGTTCTCCACTATTGTGCAAAAGGTCAATTGCTCTTAATTCATACAAAACACAGAACAAAAAATGCTAGCCAGTTAATACTGAGCACGCTTAAGATGTGTGAATGGAGCTGTAGGTTTATAAGCTAAACTTAGTAAACGTATTGTATGAATCTAGCCAGTGGCTACTCCTGTTCACTTTTGTTCTGGTCAGATCCATTGCATGAGACAAGCATAAATTCCTTCTGCAAGAAGATGGTCCGTAAGAGAAAAGTGTTTGTCTGCTCCTGCATTTAATAAAGTTGCTGCTCCTTTATAAAGTAAAAACACAATTTACTATTCCCCTTGTTGAACTTTATTATTTTTAATTCTGTAAGATAAGATCAGAACTAGAATAATCCCTAGAGTTTAGAAATTTAATGTTTGTTTAAAATGCTATATATTAGTTAATCAATTACAGCTACACTTAAAAAAAGTCAGTAAATAAATCTCCCAATTGAAGCTTGCAGCTCTTGTGTTCCCCAGCATATCTTAACCAAGTGTTGTTTCCAGCGGTGAAATCTACTTACCTTCCCTACCGGTTCGGAAGCGCATGCTTTGCGTTTCGCATGCGTGCTTTGCGCATGCCACTGCCGTACGTGCTTTTTCACCCTCTGCGCATGCGCAGAAGGCTTTGCGCATGCGCAGAGGGTTAAAAAAAAGAAAATGCCGACATCCAGGCGGGTGGGCAGAGCCTCACGTGGCTGCCGCTACCGGTTCTCCGAACCATCGGTGGCTGCCGCTACCAGTACGCCCGAGCCGGGCCGAACCGGTAGCATTTCACCCCTGGTTGTTTCACATATGAAAGGCTTTTATCCCACATCTGCTCTTTAAAGAGGATGAAAAGAAATTTTAGACTACTGTCTTCAAAATTTTTGCATTTGAGTGTTTTGGATGTTTCTGTAAATAGCTCTAAGCCACATGAAACAGAAGCCTGGCAAAATATTATACAGATAGTCCTTGACTTACAACCGTTCATTTAATGACCAAAGTTACATTGGCATTGGAAAAGTGACTTATGGCCATTTTTCACACTTAACAACTGTTGCAGCATCTATGTGGTCAGATGATTAAAATTCGGACACTTGGCAAGTGGTCCATATTTATGATGGTTGCCATGTCCTGGGGTCACGTGATCCCCTTTTGTGACATTCTGACAAAGTGAATGGGGAAGCCAACCGGATTCACTTAACAGCTGCAGTGATTCACTTAACAACTGTGGCAAGAAAATGGGGCAAAATTCACTGAACTGTCTTGCTTAGCAACAGAAATTTGGAAGTTGGAAGTTGAGGACTACCTGTATAGCTTTGTGGATACAAAAGAAACAGCTGTCCTTTTTCTCTCTTTTTAACCTATAAAGGGTGTGGATCTATCAAAGGTCCTTGAAGCAGGCACTTTCATCTGCAAGATGCTGAACCGGAAGACCAGTTCAAAAGTCGCACAGGCCACCTGCAAACTGTGAAGTAGACCAGTGCCTTTCCTGGACTTGCTGGGATCAAAACTGCATGGCAGTCTGGAAACTGCCATGTTAGAATTTGTTCCCCTAACTTTATTGAAGCACTATCCAATGACTCAGAATTAAAAGGCAAGAAGATGAAACTGCTGGATTTTACATTAAGAGGAAGAAGACATTAAAAGAATGTAGAGCACCATATCTCCCAATCAAACATGTTGGATGTATTTGAAGATGGATGTTGCAGTTGTTTTAAGGAGCAAATGTATTGTTCTTGCCCTTATTTTTGACCTAGGCCTCTTGTGCCTGAAATCTGTTTTGTACCTAGGGCCATCACACTGCCCAGCACCCCTCCCTCCAATGTTTCTCTACTGCTGGGCTTTCTAAAGGTTCTAACTGTCGGGACAAGCTTCCCTTTTCATAAGCTCTTGGATCATTATGATCCTTTTTAGGTGACGTGGTCCTGGGGAATTCTGGGAGTTGAAGTCCACACATCTTAAAAATGGCCAAAGTTGAGAAACACTGGTCTAGTGGTCTATAGCAGGGGTCTCCAACCTAGGCAACTTTAAGACTTGTGGACTTCAACTCCCAGAGTTCCTCAGCCAGCTTAGCTTTGCTTTGCTGGCTGAGGAACTCTGGGAGTTGAAGTCCACAAGTCTTAAAGTTGCCAAGGTTGGAGACCACTGGTCTATAGGATTTGCCTTGTCAAACATTGAAGCAAGAAAACGTACACTGGGATTTCTCTCCAAATAAAAAAAATATTTTTACTCTGGATTTGAACGTTGTTTGTGCCATTTGATTTTCCTCCAATGTTCTGCCCAAAGGAATCAAGGAGTGGTCAGAGGCAGTCATATAGGTAGTCCTCAACTTAGAACCATTCATTTAATGACCAAAGTTAGAACGGCACTGAAAAAAGTGACTTATGACCGTTTTTCACATTTATGGCCATTGCAGCATTCCCCATGGCCACGTGATCAAAATTCGGGCGCTTGGCAAGTGGCATGAATTTATGACGGTTGCAGTGTCCCAGGGTCATGTGACCACATTTTGCATCCTTCTGACAAACACAGTCAATGGGGAAGCCAGATTCACTTTACAACTAGGTTACTAAATTAACAATTGCATTGATTCACTTAACAACTGTGGTTCAGAGTTTCTGACTGACAGGACTGATGTTTGCAAATGTTTCTAGCAATCTTGCGAGTGGTCTGTCCACTTATGACCGACTGACCAAGCGCATCCTGGATTTGCTTGGCACTGATTAACTTGTTGCTGGACTTTCAACCTTGCAGTTTGGGGCTGCTCCTCTCGCTGAGCTTTGCACTTTAGCACTACTTTTTGGGGGATCGATCTTGAGGCCCAGCCCAGGTCCCACACATGAAGATAAATAAGGTCCCAGACTGAAGCTCTATGCGTGGATGTCTGGGGTGCTTCTGGATGTTTGACCCCCATTTCCTTGTCTGAACTGCATGTTACACTTAGCCCAAGGGTGTCCAACCTTGGCCGTGCTGGCTGGGGCATTCTGGGAGTTGAAGTCCACAAGTCTTAAAGTGATCAAAGTTGGACACCCCTGACTTAGCCACTGATGATATCACCTTTGCCCACAGCCTAAGCAAGAATAAAGTATTTTCCTCTCTTCTCCCACATTTTTCTGCCCCAACCATTCTAAATTCCAGCTGGCTTCCCTTTTGACTTTGCTTGTCGGTAGCCAGCTGGGAAAGTTACAAATGGTGCTCATATATTTTTGGAACACTGCAACTCTCATAAATGCATGCCAGTTGCCAAGAACCCAAATTTTGATCACCTGATTATGGGGAAGCTACAATAATCGTAACATAAATCACTTTTTTCAGTGCCGCTGTAACTTTGAATGGTCACTAAACAAACGGTTGTAAGTCAAGAGCTACCTGTCAAAAATACAGAGCTGATATTTAAAGACATGGCCACTAGAAGGCAGTATACTCCAAAGGTTCGTTGCTGATTTGAACCTATCCAAATGATGGATTAGGCGATTTAAATAGCAAAACATTTAAATTAGGGCATGTTATTTCTAAAAAATAATAATTATACTTAACTCATTTGTGAAGATAAAGTAATTGTCATGGTATTGCTCCCAAATATTGGCCATGTTGATAATTTGAACATACCTCCAGCTTAGGGAAGGTTTGTCTAAAAGGCTAAGGTATTAAAAGGTGTGATGAAGACAACAGTTCTAGAGCCGAAATAAAGCCAGGTTTTGCATCCTGGCTTGTTTTAAACACCCTTTTAGAACCCAATTTGTAGACACAGTGTAAGGAGAAAACTTGCTTCTACAAATCTGAACAACAATGTAACTGAAACAGCAATTAATTATAAATAAGACTCTGGACAAGGAACTTCCCAAGTCAAGCAGCCTAAAGTCAAGTCAAAGATTTGGGATTAATTACAATGTCAAATAAGGGAGTGACAAGGTCGTGGTTAGTTAACAAACCAGGATTGTAAATAACTAGATTCTAAGTATCACAATACACAAGCCAAATGCTGGAATTGTTTCTAGCAAGAAAGTAACAATAGCAATAGCGCTTAGACTTATATACAGCTTTACAGCCCTCTAAGTGGTTTACAGAGTCAGCATATTTCCCCCAACAATCTGGGTCCTCATTTTACAGACCTCGGAAGGATGGAAGGGTGAAGATAACCTTGAGCCAATCAGAATTGAACTGCTGACAGCAGCCTGCAATACTGCATTCTAACCACTGTGTCACAACGGCAGTAGTGTTCCTGTGAAACTTAAATCCTCTCTCTGCTGAGAATCCACTGTCGTGACAAACCTTGCTGGAAAGTTCAGCATCTTGCGGCTTGCTCAGAAGTCACACATTTTGGCAAGGTTCAGAGATCTCAGGAAGAATCGCTGGGGTGGGAGGCAAGTGAGTGCCTGGGGCAACCTTCACTGCAATTGAGTCAGATTCCAAGGACATAACACCAGGAAAACTTCATTTCGCTGAACTATGGCATAATCACAATTGTACATGTTGAACGTAACCTTGAGCATACAACTGTAAATAGGTCTTTGTGATGGATATATTTGACTGTTGATCAATGCCCCGGAGGAAACGTGAATTCTTGCTTCACGGCTAGAATCCATCTTTCTAAGAATCTCAATCACCAAAGATATTGCGTGATCTTGGCCAGAGATCCTATCGTTGGCTGATGTTCTAACTTCAGCCTGACAGGGATTAAGGCCTTAACTATGAGAAACCTTCTTCTGGAACCTGATATAGCTTGACTGGCTTAACTTTCCTTGTTCTGGAACCTGATCAGGTCTAGTCAAGCTTGCTAGATCAAGCTAGACCAGGCCTGCCAATCTAACTGGCAGGAAAGAACAGGTCTTCTCGCCATTGCTGGCTGGCCATAGTTTCCCACGGGCTTGCCTAATACCAGCCCTCTCTCCATCTCCTCCAAGCAAAACTGAATACATAATGTCAGGATCTTGCTTCTGATTCATCATTTTCTGACTTTTCGGCAAAGTGTAACTAACTGGCAGAACCTGGTTCTGCCAGTTAGCAGGGTGGTTCAAGAGTGTGATGTAATCCTGGGGATGGCTGGTGGCATGAGGGTGCTCTGTCTGCCTGGTTAGGTTTTTTAGTCTTCTGAACTTTTAAACTTTGATTTCTACCTTTTAGCTACACTTTTTAACCTTGTTAAATTCAGTTTTTCTCTGTGCTTTTAGTCCTGTGTTTATATTGTTTTATTGAGGAGTGTAGTGGGTTGGAAGTTAGCAAGCTGTGCTTGAGACCCAAATGCTGCTGCCTGGTGGGGTGAGCTCCCGTCATTTGCTCCAGCTCTTGGACAGGGAAATGAAAGTGGCCCCCACAGCCATCCCCCAGGCAATGGTGATGTCACTTTCAACCTGGAAACGCCTACAAAGGGCCTCCGACATGAATGGGACATGTTTTTGTAAACCATCCAGAGCAGGGATGGGCAACTATAGTTCATTTATGACTTGTGGACATCAATTCTACAGAATTGAAGTCCACATGTTATAAAAGGGTCATAGTTGCCTATTCCTGACCCAGAGTCACTTAAGTGAGATGGGCAGTATAGAAATTTAATAAATAAATAAAAGTATTTGATTAAATAAATAAAGCCGAGTCTCACCATTTTGTTCAGACTACTTGGCTTTGGTCCTACCCACAGTCGAAGTATTGCACCTTAAAGGTTTTCCCGTCCTGTTGTGGGAAAGGAAAAAAAATGGTTATCATTCTCAAAACAGCTGTGCAAAAATGATTAAGGTACTTTATTGTATCTTCAAATACTTTCATTTTGTATAAGTACCAAATGTATAGTACAGTACACAGAATGGATAGTACCTACATTTGTACTTTTGTTATGTGTGGAATTTTTGAAAAAAGGGTGTTACTGAAAATAATTGCATTGTTGCTAAGCAGTCTCTATATAGATACCAGTAGTACCACTTAACAACCATTTAGTCACCATTTGAAGATGCAATAGGACTGAAAAAAGTTATTTACAACTGGTACTTGTATTTACGACCATCAACGCATCTTCACAGTCATGTGATCAGAATTCGGGTGCTTGGCATCCGGCATGTATTTATGATAATTGCCATTTACTACTTTACCAAATGGCTTTTATGAAGCAAAGTTTTAATTTACAGTCTAATCTTATTCTGGGTGTGTGTGCGTTTGTGTATGTATGAGGGTGTTTGGTTTGGATGGAAGAAGTGGGTTTGGAGTGGTTGAATTGGGAGAATGAGGGAGCCGGGGGCAAGGAATAGAGCCTCCTCTGCTGAGTGTGCAAACAGAAGCAGATGGGGGCTCAGATATGGCCCCCGGTTTGGTGTGAGTGTGGTGCCTTGCCTGCCGGGGAGGAGGGGGGCCGTTGGGTTGGGGGAGGGGATCTCTGGGGTGTTGGAGAGCCGGAGTATTGCGGTTATGACTGGGAGAGGTAGATATGGAGGGAGCCGAGGGGTAGGCCGCGCGCGGGGAACTAGGAGGGAAAGGGGGGGGGGGGGGGGGTTGGGGGGGGGCCCGGGGTGGGGGGGGGGGGGGGGGCCGGGCGGGGGGGGGGGGGGGGGGGGGGGGGGGGGGGGGGGGGGGATCTCTGGGGTGTTGGAGAGCCGGAGTATTACGGTTATGACTGGGAGAGGTAGATATGGCAGGAGCCGAGGGGTAGGCCGCTCTCGGGGAACTAGGATTCGCTGTCTCAAAGCGATTCCGTGTTCCGGCCCCTCTGGTTCTGGTTCTGGCTCGTCTCATGGTCCTGGTGACTTGGGATGTCAGGGCCCTGGCCTCAGGCTGCTGCTGCTTAATGCCAGGTCTGTTGTTAAGAAGGCCCCCCTCGTTCGGGATTTAATC
>QLTV01001686.1:755092-782346 GCA_003457575.1 Thermophis baileyi | reverse complement strand
GGGGGGGGGGCCGGCCATGTAACGGTTTGCATGGGTTTTTAACTGTTTTTAATTGTTTTTATTATGGTTTTTTTTTTTTTTTAACGGTTTTTTATATTGTTGTGAGCCGCCCAGAGTCCCTTGGGAGTTGGGCGGCATACAAATTTAATAAATAAATAAATAAATAAATAAATAAATAAATGATGGTTGCAGCATCCCAGGCAGAGGTGGGATTCACTTACCTTCCCTACTGGTTCGCAAATGTGAGCGTGTGCATGTGCACGGCCTTCTGCGTTACGTCCAGGTGGGTGGGCGGAGCCTCCTGCAGTCGCCGCTACCGGTTTGCGCGATCCGGAGTGAACCGGCTGAATCCCACCACTGATTTCCCAGGGTCATGTAATTGCCATTTACTACTTTACCAAATGGCTTTTATGAAGCAAAGTCAATGGGGGAAGCCAGATTCTCTTAACAATCCTAACAAACCGTGGTTCACTTAACAACTGGGGCAAAAAAAGTTTATAGAAACGGGTGCGACTCATTTCAGCCACCTTGCTTAAGAACGGAAATTCAGGCCCTAATTGTGGATGTAAACCCGAGGACTACTGTAGGATGAAGTTTATGGATATTTTATTATGATTCTTCCTTTCATATGTTTTTGGCTCTTATTGCATGCCAAAACAACTAGACACAGGGACAATTCCCCCCCCCCCCTGCTCATGCCATTACTGTGCTGAACACTTGATTCCCACAGCACTGTCTTACGGTTAAGGATATTTACCCATGTAATAGGGCTGTATTACTACAGTATTATCGTTTTTCCTCTTTCCTATTACCTTCTCCTATTGGTATCTTATGATTGTTACTTTTATTGTTGTTCGTATACAGAGAGCTTATGCACTAGAGGCAAATTCCTTGTGTGTCATTTGGCCAATAAAGAATATTGTATTGTATTAATCTGTCTTGTGAAGCAGGGGTCTCCAACCTTGGCAACTTTAAGCCTGGTGGACTTCAACTCCCAGAATTCCCCAGCCAGCTTTGCTGGCTGGAGAATATTATATGTTGAACGTTATTTATGATTCTTTCCGTCTGCTGGATTTATTTATTTTTATTTATTAAACAAATTTTTGTGGCCACTCAACGCACACATGGTGACTTCGGGCAGCTTACAACATTAAAATTTCACAATGTAAGAACCCATAATCCCCCACCCCTGGTGGTGGCAACCACACAATCATACGAGACATTTGATCGGCTCTACCGGTATATTCACCTGGACTTCCTGTCTCACTGAGAGAGCCATGTCTTTAGGGCCTTCTGTAAAAATGTCAATGTTGAGGCCAATCTTATCTCCCAGCTGGCGGGGGCATTCTGGGAGTTGAAGTCCTCCAGGCTTAAAGTTGCCAAGGTTGGAGACCCCTGTTGTGAAGAGAGTAAGAGATAACTTTCCTCTTTCCCATTCATGCAGGGTTTCTCAAGGGGTGTGTGTGTGTGTGTGTGTGTGATGTATGTGTGTGTGTGATGTGTGTGTGTGATGGGAAACTGAATGCCTTGAACTATAAAACCACATACAGCAGCTCAGAACTTTGCTGTTTTGTTCCAGGCTGAGAATCCCCATTTGCAGCCTCCGGCGGGAAAGACTCCGGGTTAGCTGCCTTCCTAAAACAGGATACAAAGAAGACGCCAGGGCAGTTTGCGGAACTCCCCGCAGCTCATTTCATCCAAATTCCAAAAGGATGCGGTGGCATTGGGACACCCTTTTGGCCCTCGCCACGTTCCGTACCAGGAAGGGTTGGAACAAGGCGGGACACAAAGTGACACGTTACCATGGGGAAGCGGCGGCGGCGGCGGCGGCGCGCGGCCGTGCAACCCGCGGAGGCGTGGCCTAAAGGGGGGCGAAGGGAGAAGCCCTTAAAGGGGCGGCGCCCTCGCCGCTTCGGAAGGAGTCAGCGGAGCTGCAGGTGAGGATGCGGGCTGAGTGAGTGGCGGGGCGGCGGGAGCGCGGCTGCACGTGTGAATGGCTGAATGAATGGTGCCCCCCGGGAGACATGGAGTGCGATGGCCCGGGGGGTGGGGGTGTGGGGGGGGGGTGACACGCACACATTGCATTATGGGTGCCGGCACGCTCGCACGCGCGCTGTCGCGCACACACGTGCTTTTGACACGCGATGAGAAAAAGGTTAGCCATCACTGGTATAGGATCTCCTGCTTCAGCAGGGGGTTGGATTAGAAGACCTCCAAGCTCCCTTCCAGCTCTATTCTGATTGATAGGATCTATTGGGGGACAGTACGGTGAGGTTTCGGCAGGAATCCTGCCGCCCGGCTAAGAAGGGAGACGGTCGCGGGGGGAGAGGCGATGCGGGCCTCCGCCTTGGCTGGCAAAGGTGGGTCGGAAAACGGGCAAGAAGGGTTGCCCCGTTGCCCTTCTAGACGGCTCTTCAGCCCCTGGGAAGATCTGCCTGGCTCTTTTCCGGGAAGACGGGAGCCCCCCCCCCCCACCTCTCCCGCCCGGCACCCACCGCCCTGCCTTGGCTGGGAGGCAGGTATTTCAGCCGGAAGGGAAGAAGGGAAGGGCTGAGGATGGGAGCTCGGGTTTCTTTGGCTTTTGGAAAACTTTCTGCATCCTGTATCCCTGTGTTCTCCACCTTGACAGCTTGAACATGGGTGGACTTCAACTCCCAGAATTCCCCAGCGTACCATAGCATAGCATACTTACGCGAGGGAATTCTGGGAGTTGAAGTTCCTTCCCCATGTTCCTCTGCAAAGGTGGAGAAACACTGCTCTAGAGCAGGGGTCTCCAACCTTGGCAGCTTTGAGACTTGTGGACTTCAACTCCCAGAATTCCTCAGCCAGCTTCTGGGTATATAAACCAGTATTCTGGGAGTTGAAGTCCACAAGTCTTAAAGCTGCCAAGTTTGGAGACCCCTGCTCTAGAAAGATCGTCAGAAGGAAATGCAGCATTTTTGTTCTGGTAGGCAGGCAGAAACCACTGCGGCTAGGTGAAGTTTGAGGATGTGCAAGTTGCCTGTTCAAACTCATAAAAAGCAAAGTTTTTTAAAAAATTATTTTGAGATGAACTGCTGGGGATTAGGGGGTTCTATGCTTTTCTTGGCAATAATGCCTAAGAGTTTCACTATGGATGCCTTCTGTGTTTTGTTTTGTTTTAAACTTCCCAGTCCAGGAATGGACCGTTTCATACCTGAAATAGTTTCACACACACACACACACACACAAAACAGTTTCTTGCTGAAAACAGGACTTTCCACATTTCACATGCAGCAGTTTGAGATGGGATGTTTTGCACGCTCTTGTAAGTTGCTAACGTATCTATTGGACCTACAATAACTGCTCCACTCCCTTTCACACAACTTGGAGTGTCCAAGCAGACACCCAGGCAGGGCAGAGCTTATGGTGCAAAGCTGCTTCTGTCATTTTAACCCTCCTATGGACATCTTGGCAGTTTTATGAATTCAAGCTAGTACATGTCTACTACCTGCCTGAAATCTGTTCCAGGTCTGAGCAGTCAGGCTATCCGGTGTCCCAAAGGTGTCCCCCACCCCCCCACCCGCAAAAAAGGCAACTGGACTTTGTTTTTCCTTGAAGATGTTTTGCTTCTCATCCAAGAAGCTTCTTCAGTACTGAACTGAAGAAGCTTCTTGGATGAGAACTAAAGAAGCTTCTTGGATGAGAAGTGAAACGTCTTCAAGGAAAAACAGAGTCCAGTTGCCATTTTTTTTGGGGGGGGGGAAACCACCTTTGGGACAACTATGACCTGGATGACTGAGAATCTCCATAGACCAGGGGTCCCCAAACTTGGCAACTTTAAGACTTGTGGACTTCAACTCCCAGAGTTCTCCAGCCAGCTATGCTGGCTGGAGAATTCTAGGAGCTGAAGTCCACAAGTCTTAAAGTTGCCAAGTTTGAAGACCTCTGCCATAGACAGTCTATCCAATATTGGAGGAAGAGGACATATAGTAATCCCAACAGTGATTGGTTTTTCTCTTGGAAGGACTGAATGGAAGTTGTTCTTTTGCATGGGGAAAATGTAAAGAAGTTGATCGTCTTTTGAGCAATGTCTTGAATAGCCCCCATTGACCATTTGACCATTTGAGCATGAGGAGAGCTGAGCAGGTTGACTTAGCAGAGTACCACCAAATGTCTGCATATCTTGGCACTCTGCTCTGTTTGAGGGGATGTAATAGGATACGATTTAGAATGGTTTACTTGTCTTAGTATCTCTCGTACATTCCTGAAGAGCACCGCACAGAAAAAAAGAACAATATAACAATTTTTTGATTGGCCAAAGGCTGTAATAAAAATTCAATTCAGCATAACTGCCTTTAATAAAAACAGTCTACTGAAAAAAAACTCGCTATAAAGCATAAAAAGAAAACAATGGAAAGAGCAATATTTGACTGGGTGCAATTAATTTGAAAAGCAGTATGGTCCTGCAATTGTTTTGAGTGACTCTGCTTGCCATTAGTTACATCATTTATAAATAGACTGAGGGGGGGGGAATAACACAGCTGTACACAGTTGGCAGAAAGTTCCATATCCAGCTGCTCAAATTTCAGCTGCATATAAGTACCGTTTCCCCCAAAATAAGACATCCCCTGATAATAAGCCCAATCGGGCTTTTGAGTGCATGGCAATAAGGCCAAGCGCTTATTTCAGGGTTCAAAAAAATATAAGACAGGGTTTTATTTTCAGGGAAACACGGTATATACCATTTTTTTCAGTAAATGATGTATTCCAAGAAACTTCACGTAAATTGCTTTTGGTTGATATGATTATCCTTATCTAAATGGACCATAATTTGTAAGGCTCACCTAATGTGTTAAAACAGGAATAGGCAGTCTATAAGCAGGGGTCTCCAACCTTAGCAACTTTAAGACTTATGGACTTCAACTCCCAGAATTCTGGGAGTTGAAGTCCACAAGTCGTAAAGTTGCCAAGGTTGGAGACCCCTGGTCTATAGCACAAAGGGAGATCACAGCATCCCATCCTCCCCTTACTAAAGTGAAGGACTAATGCTTAGTACAATTTATTTTTGTTGCAATAAGGATAAATATTGGAGTGGGAGGCTCTGAAGGGAAACGACTCTAATTCCACTGTTAATCCCCTCCCTAACCCCCCCCCAAAGATGCAGCCAGAAATCAACCAGTTTCTCAGCAAATTTATTTGAGGGTGTGGGGAGACTGTTCCCATTCCCTCTCTTAAAAACCTGAAAGACAAGGGGGGGGGGGGAACAGCCCTCCCTGTTTAGTAATTTCACCTGCAAATCTCCAGCCACCTGTGGGGAGATAGTTATAGTTTAGTTGTGAGGAAGTTGCCCAACCCTGTGTTAAGTGAAAACCAAGTGAATCCCATGGTGGGCTGAGCCAAGCAATGCACCCCTATAGGTCCCATCTCAAACTCTTATGTCCCATCTCAAACTCTTGCATGTGAAATGTGGAAAGTCCTGTTTTCAGCAAGAAACTTTTTTGTGTGTGAAATTATTTCAGCTATGGAATGGTGTGTTTTGCATACTTATTCATGTGGATGGACTGGGTGATCCCTTGAAAAAGGGGCAAACATTTGTCACATACAATTGTTTAAAAAGAGCCGCAGCAAAATGGCAATTGTAGTTGATGTGCACAAAGCTAAAAATCATAAGGACGGAAGGTTTGGCAAGTGGGAGAAGATTTCTTGGTCCTCCAAACCAATTCCTGGTTGCTAATTTCTTGCAGTTGGGTTCATGCATTTCCCTAAGTAGAAGTGTTAGGATTGCTTTGGCTCTAAAGTCCCTCATGGATTCCCCAGAATTGTTACATTATAGTGTGACAAACTGGAGAAATGTTTTTAAACTGATGGAATAGTAAGTAATATGTCCTCTATTTAACTTTACTATCAATGAAATGCAATTCATTTTGGACCTATCTTACTACTTTTTGGAGAACAGTTCAGAGCAGTGTTCAAAGGGATACTACAAATTTGTTCCACAAAATGTTTGAATCCCTGTGCTGAATGATAGTTGTTTTAACTATGGTTTGGGGAACAAGCCACTGTCAGCTAGATTCACTATTAAGCTTGCTTTAAAAATAGACTAACTTGGTTCACCCAATACATTGGACTACAGGCGAGCAAATCCTATTATGAGTTGTCCTTTGCGTGTGAATGAATTTTTTTGCATCAGGCTCCGGTTGGGCAGGTGTCAGCTTTGATGGATAAAACAAAGAAGCAAACGTCACGCTGCCCCTCTGCTAAGGTTACCCTGTGTACTGATTCCAGCAAACGGCCCAGGTGTGAACAAGGTGTTGCCAACTTGGCTGTGCAATTGCATGCCTGATTGTGGGTTGGCCTGTTTTGCCCACGTGGAACTAGCTGTGGGAAGTGCAACCCAGCTCAGCTCGCTTCTTCCAGTGGGTGGACGTTTTGTCATCCCATTGCACCAGTCATACCAAGTGTTCAGTTTCCTGGTTTTTCATATCTCTGAGTAAATAGTGAATAATCACTACATCCTGAACCAGGTTGGCTTTTAGCCAAGTAAAAGGTTGGCGATGGAGGAAGAAAGTGAACTGCTGCAGATCCTTTTTTTTTTAAATCCCTTCTATACCTTGCTAGCAGCATGGGAGCCAAATAGCCAAGATTTTATATTGCTCTAATGATCCAACATATTTCATAAATACCTGACAAGCAGGAACTAAACATTGGACATAAGACTCCCCCGCTAGCAAAATGACACTCCACTTGCTAAGTATCTGCTAGGGAGACCAGTATAAAAGGTCACAGAAACCAAACCAGGAAATTAAAAATTTTAAAAACGACAACAAGGAGGACACAGCTGTTTCCAGGAGGATTAGATTTCTCTGCTTTCTCTTGGAAGGCAGGTTTCATTGCCCTTCAGCAGACACAGCAGATGTAAAGCAAGCAAAATTGGAGTGACAGCATGATTTTGGCCCAGCCTGAGTGTTGATGGGTGGAGGAGCAAGTGAGAGCCAGACAGATGGTTTGTTCCTCTTGAGAAAAGGCAGAAAAGGAAAGCACTGCAACTGCTAATAGTGCTCTGAGCTTCTGTTTTGGCCAAGGCGGTGGGTCTCAACCTTGGCCACTTTAAAATGCCTGGACTTCAAGTGCTGCATGCTGGCTGGGGAATTCTGGGAGTTGAAGTCCATATGTCTTAAAGTGACCAAGGCTGAGAAACACTGTTCTAGAGCAAGGGTCTCCAACCTTGGCAACTTTAAGCCTGGCGGACTTCACCTCCCAGAATTCCCCAGCCTGCAAAGCTGGGAGTTGAAGTCCTCCAGGCTTAAAGTTGCCAAGGTTGGAGGCCCCTGTTCTAGAGGAAGGAAATGGTATCCTACCCTCCACTCCAGGGGTGAAATGCTCCCGGTTCGCTCGTACCTGTTGGTCGCCGTAGAGCGTTCTGTGCATTCGCAGAGGGTAAAAGAACCCAAATGGCGTCCGGGCGGCTGGGCGGCGCCTCGTGCTACCTTGGCGACCGACAGGTACGAGCGAACCGGGAGCATTTCACCCCTGCGTCCACTCCTTTCAGGCTGCTGTCTACCTCAGGGGTCGTCAACCCCCGGTCTGTGGACTGGTAGTGGGCCATGGCATGCCAGAAACTGGTCCACGCAAACAAGCAAAGCCCCATCTGTTGGATGCAGGCAGCACGGAAAACCACGTCCCTTCCGGTCCACGGAAAAACCTCTCTCCATGGAACCGGTCCCTGGTGCCCAAAAGGTTGGGGGCCACTGCTTTACCTGATTGAGCAGTTAAAAGTGAGGCAAAAGAAGCACTGGAGGGGTGAGGCCTCCGTCTGGTTCTACATGCAGAGAGACAGTTGTGCTCGGTACCATTTTTTTTTCCGGAAATTGTGCCAACCTTTGATCTGGAGGAAGAGAGGAGCTTTGACACAGCTTCAGATCATTCTTTGCTGCAAGAGGGAAAGGGATGAGTTCTGGTGAATGGCTTTTGGACAGCTAAGTAGAGTTGAAGGAGCAAGGGTCAGAGGGAGAGTATTAATGAGAAATTAGGGAGTTAAGAGAGAAGGCATGGAAAAGCTAAGAAAGACCTTGAAAGCAAGAATGAGGAACTAAGACTGGATCCCAGAAACCAGTACATTTTACAGATACACAAATTAAGGTGCTAGGAAAAAGTGAACCAGCCACATCTGGGTGCTCAGATATACAGTTGAAGTTTTAAATCTGAGTCTGAACCCAGGAGCAAGCCTAAAACTTTGACCGGCATGCAAACTGTGGGGGTGTGTTTTTCAGGATGAATGTCTTCCTTGTGGCTGTGTGCGCACAGACTCCCTTTTCATGGCCCTTTGGGGTGGGCAGTTCTGTCCAGGTGGCCCTCTCCAGCTTCTCAGCAGCTCTTTCTGAGCCCAGTTCTTCTCTTCCCGGCAAAGCCTCAACCTTGTCATTTTCAGACTGAAGCGCGTCTGTTCTCACAAAATGTTGTTTTCGGGGACTGGAAAATAAATAGGAACAGGCTTCTGGAACAGAAAGACAGAAACTTTTCTGCGAAAAGAGAGTGGCTCTGTGCATGATTAAGCACGGAAGGGAGGAGAAACGGGCAAAGACGTGGTTTTAGGGGAAGAACTACAACATTCCTGGGTTAAATGTGATTTTGACAAACGGGTCTAAGAAGCTTCAGCTTTCCCTTGCTCCCCCCCCCCCCCAGACTTAGATAAGCTGGAGTTGAGTTCTCAATCTAAATTCTGAAGCACAGACAACTCTTCACCTGCTAAATATCTGCTAGGGAGGTCAGTGTGAAAGATCAGAAAACCAGACCAGGAAATTAAAGCTTAAAAAAAATATGACAACAGGAAGGACACTGCTGTTTCCAGAAGGATGAGAGATCTCTGGTTTCTCCTGAAAACATTTTTACAGAATAACAGAGTTGGAAGGGCCCCTGAAGGTCTTCTAGTCCAACCCCCTGCTCAAGCAGGAGACCCTATACCAGTGGTCCCCAACCTTTTGGGTACGAGGGACCGGTTCCATGGAGAAAGGTTTTTCCATGGATCGGAGGAGGCGTGGTTTTGTGTGTTGCCTGCATCCCACGGATGGGGCTTCGCTTGTTTGCACGGCCCAGTTTCTGGCATATTGGGGACCCCTGCACCATACCATTTCAGACAAATGGTTGTCCAATCTCTTCTTTAAAACCTCCAATGTTGGAGCACTCACAACCTCTGGAGGCAAGTCGTTCCACTGATTAATTGTTCTCACTGTCAGGAAATTTCTATCCCTGAACACTGATCTAGTGGCTGTGGTGATTTCCTTCCCTGGCAATAAGGACACCAAATGAAAAAATGGGAAGGAGATAGGTGGGAGGAAGAGTTGTCTGTTTCTGTTCGGTCTCCTTTTCCCCCCCATTTATCACAATCTCATAACAACTTGGTTACTGAATTAACCCATTTTCTGGGTCTGTAATCAAATGGACTAGGCTCACAGAGGGTACTGAACTCAAAAAAGGCTAACCAAGATTAAGCATGCTGTACAAATGTAGCCAGTAGGTCTGTAACTGGTTACGTGGGATTGTGCAAATGCAAACACTACAAGTTTGTTAGATGAGCTCTATAAAGGCTCGTTAACATCTGGCAAGCAGAACTTTTATGGAGACTGACATTAATTAGACAGGGCTGGGGAATTCCATTCATGCTCAGAGGTTGGCTTACTTTTTGCCAGGAACTCCAGCGCAAGTCTGGGGAAAGGAAATACTTATTAATGTCAGATCGATGCAGAGGTGGGTTCCTGCCGGTTCGGACCGGCTCTATAGAACCGGTAGCGGGAATTTCCCCCCGCTCGCTGAACCAGCAGCGGTGGCCAACTGGACACCCCCCCGAACCGGCTCTCTCAGCGGTGCCATCTTGTATTTTGCTTCTGCGCATGCGCAGAAGCTTGGTTTTTAGCACTGTGCATGCGCACGCGGCACGCCCACGGGGCGCGTGAGGAAGCGAACCGGCAACGAGGTAAGTTAGAACCCATCCCTGGATCGATGACCAAGAGGGAAGGATTCTATTATAGAAAGCTTATTCTTGGGCAGGTTATATTACTTGTGTAAACCACATTTTTCTTTCTTTTTCCAGCCAAGATCAATATTGATTCTGCAAACATTGAGGGTGAAAATGACTATAGCAATAGCACTTAGACTTATATACAGCTTCATAATGCTTTACAGCCCTCTCTAAGCGGTTTACTGAGTCAGCATATTGCCCCCAACCATCTGGGTCCTCATTGTACCGATCTCAGAAGGATGGAAGGCTGACTCAACCTTGAGCCAGTCAGGATCGAACTCCTGGAGTGAGCAGTGAGTTAGCCTGCAATACTGCATTCTAACCACTGTGCCACCACGGCTCTTATAAGATAAAGAGGCGTGTCATTTCTTTTTGAGGAAGAAATGTATGTGGGAATGGAGGGTATATAAAGGGGGTTCCCTGTGCTGTTAAAAGCTTTCAGGAATATCAATTTATCAAACTGATGCAAAACGCTTCAAATTTGATTTGGTAATTTCACAAGAGCTTTGCAAGGTGGAAGAATATATATTTGACAGAGACCGTTCAGAGCTTAGTAAACATGCAATTCTCACTTCTGCAGAGCTATGGCCCTTGCTGTCTCTTTGGTATCCCTGTTACTCAGCCTGCCCCATCCTTTTGCTTCCATGTAAATCCTCCTTGCTCACCACTTAGCTTCTGAACAGCCTCCAGGCACCACCCTCATTTTCCAGACTGCCTTGGTCCAGATTTTTACCTGCCTTTTTTTCCCCCTTTAGCATAAACAGGGATTAATTCTAGCCTAGGATCAACATTTGTGAATTCTGACGGAATGCTTAGCCTTTTAGTTTTGAGTGACTTATCTCAGGAAGGTTTCTATTGGCACCGAATCTGACCAAGAAAATCTATGCTGGAAACAGGCATTGCTGCTTCTACCCAGTTTGGTGCCCTCTGGACCTGTTGAAATCACAACCTCCAGAATTCCAATTTAGAGATTTGGAATGTTCAGTGTGCAGTCCCAAAACATCTGGAGTGTTCCAGGTTGGCCTAAATCAGACCTGGGCATTTTATGGGCCCTGGGCCACATTTAGCCCTTTGGCTGTCCCTATCTGCCCTGCATGGCTTGCTTTTATTTTGAAGGTGACTGTTAATTTTTTCCCCAATTTATGTATGTTGCATGCATGCTGCATGCATGCTTGCCCTATGTACCTTCATAGTCCTATTGGTTTGGCCCTCCGTAACAGTCCTAGTTTCTCATGTGGTTCTTTGGGAAAATTAAATTGCCCACCTTGGCCTCAGTCCTCCATAATGCACTTGTTGCTCCCAGAAAGAAACCAGTTCTTCTCTTCCTCCAAAGACTTTTCTGTTTCTTTTCAGAAAACCATGTCGGAAAAGATCCTTGTGACAGGTGGAGCTGGCTATATAGGGAGCCACTGTGTTCTGGAACTGGTTGAGGCTGGCTATACCCCGGTAGTTATCGATAACTTCCACAATGCCATCCGAGGTAAGAGCGGTATCCAGGAGCTGGTTGACATCCAAGGCTGTTGTTTTCCA
This sequence comes from Thermophis baileyi, assembly GCA_003457575.1. Classification (NCBI taxonomy): domain Eukaryota; kingdom Metazoa; phylum Chordata; class Lepidosauria; order Squamata; family Dipsadidae; genus Thermophis; species Thermophis baileyi. The sequence continues at coordinate 770,840 of QLTV01001686.1, read as the reverse complement.
CTTAGCAGAAGGCCTTAAATTGATGGAGAAGTGCCCGGTTTGTAGGCAAACTGTTCAAACAACTGTTTGCTTGAACCAGTGACTGAATTCAGGCCTTATTCTAAGCCATGTTTATCACCATGGGTTACTTTACAGGTAATATGTTAGTTATAAACCATGGTTTATAAACAAGTGATTTTATAAAACACACTAAACCAGAATCAAATAAGCCCCAGTGTGTAAATTGCATCAATCTTACGAGTTAAGTCCGTTTATATTTAAAGAGATCATCTTGATTTCCTCTTCCATTTTCATTTTTATTTATAGGTCAGTCCTTGTTTCCTTGTCTCTCTCTGTACTTTCCCTCTTGCGCCTTCTCTCTGCATCAATTTTGCAAATTATGGCTGGGTCTTATCAACTAAGCTAAGTGTGGCTTAGTTGGAGTGAGGAGCCAACAGTGTCGCCTTCTCCACTGACTCCCATTGGCAAAGGGTTATTTCACTTTTGCCTCAAACATTGGGCAAGCTCTCACCTTAATGTCCCTTATTGATCCCTTAAAATACTGACAGAAAGGCCAGATTCTAGTCATGCTCTCATTTCCTACTCGGATAGCCACTGGGATGGAGTTGGAGGGAGTATTTATGATGGAATGAGTAACAGTCCTGGGAAGAGTGAGAGAGATACTACAGGAGGGCAGAGGACCATTACAGAAAAGTCAAGTTCGGGGGAGGAAAGTGAACGCAAGGAGACTCCACCGTAGTTATACTAGTTGTAATTTGAGCTGGATAACTGCTGTGGCAGGCTTTCAAGATTCTCTTACGATGACCCGTGAGCACTGAAGATCCTTCAGAAATACAGAGGATTGTTTCTTGAATTTGCTTTCCTCAAACACCTTGACAGTACAGACCATTTCTGACCAGAGAATGGCAGAGAGAGGAAGAGCATCTCTGGCTGTTTACAAGAGGGGGAGATGTTTAGCCTATGTGATGGGAAGCAGGAATGGTGGAGATCAGAATGTTTTCGGTCAAAAGCCAGGACATCCCTAAGGTCCAAAGGAGCATCCAGACTAAGGGCATGGCAGGGTAGGCTTTCTGACCCTCTTCTCCCTAAAGAGGGCACCATCGGACTGGCATGAGGCGGAATCCATCCAGCATTGCATCAAAACACACTAATTCTCTCTACAGGAGAAAATGTGGTCCCAGAGAGTATTCAGCGTGTGATGGAGATTGTGGGAAAGGAGATCCCATTCCAAGAACTGGATGTTCTTGACGAGAGAGCCCTTCAGGAGCTCTTCAAAAAGGTAAGATGATATCGGTAATCTGATGGTTTAACTCAGTGGTTCCCAAAGTGGGCGGTACCGCCCCCTGGGGGGCAGTGGGATGACTTGGGGGGGGCGCTAAGAGGCAAGGATGGCGGCAGGGGGGGCGCTAAGAGGGACAAGGGGGACAGCAGGTGGTTCGCCATACCGGTAGCGACAGCCTGAGGCCGGCAGAGCTCCATAGGTGCGCGGCCCGATGCTTCCCGGCCCGCAAAGGTCCCGAAGCCGGGAAGGCGAGAGGGGCGATGGCGGTGGCAACCGCGCTCCGGCAGCGTCGCGTCCCCTGTCATGTGCCATCCGGGAGCATGGTCTCTAGGCTGGCGGGGGCCTTGGCGGGGCAGGCAGAAAGTGGAGATCCGGCGGATGGGCGTGCCGGGCGGTCTCCGAGCCTCGCCAGGAAGGTAAGCCAAGCGACGGCTGGGCCAACGCGCTCCCGCCCAGCCGTCTCCTGGGAAGTTCATGGGAAGTGGCGGCAGGCAGACCTGGGCAGGGCGGAGCCGCCGGTGCAGCAGCGCCCGGCGAGGAAGGCCCCCGCCAGCCCGGAGACCGCGCTCCCGGATGGCACATGACACGGAACGCGACGCTGTCTCCGAGCCTCGCCAGGAAGATAAGCCGAGCTGTCGAAGAAAGACAGAAAGAAAGAAAGATGGTAGGAAGGAAGGAAGGAAGGCAGGCAGGCAGGCAGGCAGACAGACGAAAGAAGAAAAAGAAAGAAAGAAAGAAAGAAAGAAAGAAAGAAAGAAAGAAAGAAAGAAAGAAAGAAAGAGAAAGAAAGAAAGACTTATGACCACAATTGAGCCCAAAATTTTGGTTGCTAAGCAAGAGCGTTGTTAAGTGAGTTTCACCACATTTTACAAGTTGGCCACGCCCACCCGGTCACCTGACCACCAAGCCACGCCCACCTGGTGGGGGTGGGGGGCACTGAGGATGAGTTTGTAGCACCAAGGGGGCGGTGGACTGAAAAAGTTTGGGAACCACTGGTTTAACTTTCCCTTTTTCATTGTACCAATTATGAAATAGGCTCAGCTTTTGCAAGTAAGCTGAGTTTTTGCCTGCTGAGCAGCACCACTAACTTTGCCTAGGTAAAAGGTTCATCTGTCTTTTCCTATGTGATTGCCGCCCCCCCCCACTTTTGGTTCCTCGCTCCATCAATCTTGAGAGAGATTTTGTACTCCCCAAGGACATTCTGCAAACTGCTCCAAAAGTTTGATGCTGCATCCGTTTTAGCGTGGCTGGCACTGACTTCTAATGTGCCTGGTTGTGCTGAAAAACTGCACGGAAAAACTCTTAAATGACTCAGTCCATTCTTGTTGGGGGAAATCTCTGCTCTCAGGCCATGGATCTTAAAGCTTTGGCAAGTAACCCGCCTATAAAGGACTCTATTAAGTGATTTTTGCATCGTCAGCACGTCAGTTGAAAGTCATCTGAATTGGCCTTTTTCCAAAAAAAAAAAAAAATGGGCAAAGACAAATGGGCAAAGACTCGTGTGTTTTTGTACTCTGTGGATAGCTGTCAGTGGAAGGGGCAGTCTGTGAGTCACAGAGACTCCCAAGCATAATGTTGGGGGCCCTGGAGTCCAGATTTGTACTTCTGAAATAGCAATAGCACTTAGACTTATATACCGCTTCATAGTGCTTTTTATAGCCCTCTCTAAGCGGTTTACAGAGTCAGCCTATTGCCCCCAACAATCTGGGTCCTCATTTTACCCACCTCGGAAGGATGGAAGGCCGAGTCAACCTTGAGCCGGTGAGATTTGAACCGCTGAACTGCAGCTAGCAGTCAGCTGAAGTAGCCTGCAGTGCTGCACTCTAACCACTGCGCCACCTCGGCTCAGTTCAGCAGGAAAACGAACATCTCACATTTGTGGAATGTTTTCTTCCTTCTTCAGAGTTTCTTTTTTCCTTTGTGACTTTTAAAGATGGGCATAGGAGCAGAAAAACCAATGAGACACAAGAGTCCATACTCTTGAAAAACGTAGCCTCAGAGAATGTTGTGGGGTTACAGTATTTTGGTGAGTCTTTGGAGGTGGAATGTAGTCACCGTATAGGCCACGTAGTGAATAGTCATTCCAATCCAGGCTTCGTATTTTTGCTTTCTCAGTTTAGAACACCACCTTAAAATAATTTAACGAAAAAGTGGGCTTAAAAAGTTAAATATCCTTTGACTTAATGAAGAAAAAACCCACAATGAAGGTGAATTTTGTTCTGAGTAACAACAGCGACGTTAGTTTGGTCCTTCTTCCATTTCCAGCATCACTTTTCTGCAGTGATACATTTTGCGGGTCTTAAAGCCGTTGGAGAGTCAGTCCAGATGCCATTGGAATATTACAAGGTGAATCTGACAGGGACCATCCGGTTGCTAGAGGTGAGCTTCCGTTATGCAAGATTATAATGAATGTTTAGCTATAGAGAGTCAATAGAAGATGGTTGCGGGGAAGGAGCTCTCATTCAGTCACCAGCAAATGTATCTGAGAAGAGCAAAAAATCAGAATTTATACTAGGGTTCAGGTGGCCATTTTCACCCATCTGCAGATCAGAACTTGTAGGTCTCAAATGTTGACAGGCCAGAATCACTTGGCCCAAAGTTGAAATCCTGAAACTCTTAGTGTGTTATACAGCAGCATCCTGCAAGTGTTTAGCAAAGCCTTCCCAAATTCTCCAAATGGGTTAGGGTTAGGGTTAGAACTTCAGCTTCTGTAGCCCCCCAAGTAGTACATGGCTGAAGAATATGGGAGATGGATTCCAAGACATCTAGAAGCTGTCCAGTTGGGGGGTCAGCTGGTTTATGACCTTTTGAGGCCATCTTGGATGCTAAGGCCTCGTACCAAGAAGCCACAGCATAGAGCCGTGATGGCGAACCTATGGCACGCGTGCCCAAAGTGGCACGCGGAGCCATGTCACCGGGCACGCGCGGTGTCGCCCGTTCCTCTTCCGGGTTTCTGGCGTGCATGCGCACGCGACCATCAGCTGGCCTTCGTGCCTGCGGCAGTGCCAGGAACTGGAAGAGCTGTCTTCCGTTTTCCGGTGTGAGCATGCACGCCGGCCAGCTGATCATTGCGCGTGCAATGCGCGGCACTCAGTATCATCCAAACTTTAAAACTGGAAGACTAGCTGGCCGGCGCGCATGCGCACACCGGAAACCAGAAATTCATTTTCCAGCACGCGCATGCCCCCCGGGCAGCTCCTCTTCCGGGTTACGGCCCTGATGAGCGCGCACGCTCCCTTTTCAGCACCGAAAAGGTTCGCCATCATTGGCATGGAGTATCCTCTCATTAAGCACTGGGATGGGCACTAGTCAGTTACACCATCCAGAGCCATGCTGGCCTAGGGAAAACAAGGGTTCCTGTGGAAGGAATATTGTCACTGTTGTCAGATTTATCTGCTGCCTCTGACCCGATTCAGAATCTAGCTCATCTGTCTTTTTTTTTTTTTTTTGCCTCTTAGACCATGAAAGCCCACGGAGTCAGGAACATTGTGTTCAGCAGTTCAGCCACAGTCTATGGAGACCCCGTTCAGCTCCCTCTTGATGAGAAGCACCCGGCCGGCAGCTGCACCAACCCCTATGGCAAATCCAAGTATTTCATTGAAGAGATGATCCAAGATTTGTGCAAGGCGGAACCAGTAAGAGAGCAACACTGCACCTTAATTCCCATTTAACAGATTAACAGAGTTGGAAGGGACCTTGCAGGTCATCTAGTCCAACCCCCTGCCCAAGCAGGAGAACCTACATCTGCCTCTACCTAGGATTGAACTCCCAACCTCCTGATTGTGAGGCAAGAGCTCCACCTCTAGGCCACAACAGCTGGGTTCATTTAGTCTGCTGTGTCCACCAGATTTACTTTGTGTGTTCTTTTTTTTATCTTAGGAGTGGAACGCTGTTCTCTTGCGATATTTTAACCCTATTGGAGCTCACAAGTCCGGAAAAATTGGAGAAGACCCCCAGGGCATCCCAAACAATCTGATGCCTTATGTTGCTCAGGTATACAGATCTTAAGAGAGTTTGTGCTACTCGATCAACTGCGTGAAGATTTTCTCAGTTTACTTTTCCATATATATATTTTTTTTCATCTTCTGCCTGTTCCAGGTGGCTGTGGGGCGCAGAGAGCATCTGAACATCTTTGGGAATGATTATGACACAGTGGATGGGACAGGTGCGTGGCGCTCAGTATCATCCAAACTTTAAAATGAAGATGCCACCCCCTTCAAAGGCTGAGTGGAGAAGCTCAATGAAGAAAAACATAGCGAGAGTCACAATTTGGAACTTTCCCCCCAAGGAAGATGTGAATATATTGTCCAATTCTTCTGAAACCAGAACTTACTTTCTCGCCATCTTAAACCAGGGCTAAGCAACTTTAGGAAGACGGGCACCTTTGCTGCATGTACATATTTTGTTTTTGTTTTTTTTTTAAAAAATAACCTTAATAGCCCCAAACTCAAGATTCCGTTATCATCATCTCAGACATTCCAGGATTTAATACCAGAAGATTTTACGGTCCCATAAAATTTCAAGTGCTTTATAAAAGGACATTTATTTGGGGTTAGATGGTTGCGAGTGTCATTTATGGCAACGTTTTACTAACTGAAGCCCTAAAATCCTTTCCTGGTAGAATTACGTGATGCTAAACTACTAGTGAAAGGGGCAGTGAAGTGTACATGGGCTGGATTAAAATGGAACTACTAGCTATATTCACCTCCTGGGTCTCAAATAGTAATTTTCTTTGCTGGGAACTGAGACATACTAGAGCAGGGGTCTCCAACCTTGGCAACTTTAAGCCTTGTGGACTTCAACTCCCAGAGTTCCTCAGCCAGCAAAGCTGGCTGAGGAATTCTGGGAGTTGAAGTCCACAAGTCTTAAAGTTGCCAAGGTTGGAGACCCCTGTACTAGAGAGCCCCTCCAGGCCTCAAGAAATAGACAGGCAGTTCTGGTTGAGCAGGATTCCTAAATAACTTGGGAAAGAGACTATTAACGCCATCCCTGGCCTAATGTGCAAACTTTCTTGTGTTATATTGTGTGCATTTGCCCAAGGGAATGCACATCTCCTAAAGTTGTGGAAATACATGTGCACCAGCTGGGTGAACAGAACATTGACAGATTGCCCTTTGATAGGCATTCGGGATTATATCCATGTAACCGATCTGGCAAAGGGCCATATTGCAGCCTTGCAGAAGCTGAAGGAGAACTGTAGATGCAAGGTAAGGATGTTCTTTATATAAAAGTGTCCACCCTTTTGAGAAGGAAAATGCCTTGCTTAGGTCAAAGGGTGTCTTCGTAATCCTTATTTTTCTTATTTCATTTCTGAATGATCTTGCAGGAGACCAAACTTAATAGCTTTAAATCAGATACACCCTCTGCATCCACCCGCTAGACCCACTCTGAAAACAAGTTGGTGTAACCATCCCCTCCAATCTTCTCGTATTTAAGCTCTCCTTTGTTTCCCCCTCCCCTCCAACAAAGGAGGAGCATAGAAGAATATAAATTTATGAGCAGGGGGGGGGAATTGCATTCTTACAGATTTACAACCTTGGGACTGGTGTTGGCTACTCGGTCTTGCAGATGGTCAAAGCCATGGAGAAGGCATCTGGAAGACAGGTAGGCTGACAAACCAAGATGAGATGCAGGGACTTGACAGCCAATATGGGGGTCTCCTACGCCAAGACTTAAAAGTGCCTGGGACCTACACCTTGAGATCTTCTTGTGAAGCTGTCCACTTTCTGGAGCTTTCAGCAGAAACCCACCATCTGCTCCGTTAGGTTTTGTGATCAGCCTGGGACCTAACCTCAGCCAGACTCTCACTTGGCATCTTAGCAACTGTATCCAACTCATTTCCCAGAAATGTAAAGGCAGGCTATTTCTTTATTTTAGATAAACTACAAGATTGTTGAACGCCGAGAAGGGGACGTAGCCTCTTGTTATGCAAACCCTGGTTTAGCTGAGCGGGAGCTGGGTTGGAAAGCTGTCTTTGGCCTGGACAAAATGTGTAAGTAGAAACTTTCTGCTCGCTGCTCATTTTTCAAGGAACCTTTTGCTTCCCCCTCCTGCTGGAGAACGAAGTGGCCATCTATCCTTCCTGGTACATTTTGATACCTACCTAAAGGCAAGCTCCCGGACCCTCATTGTTCCTCTCTACTCTCCTTCCTCTCCCTCTTGTTTTCAGGTGAGGACTTATGGCGGTGGCAGTCACAGAACCCCACCGGTTTCAGCAAGAACTAGGAGATAGAAGATGTTGCCTGCTCTTCCCACGTACAACCACTAGCACATTGGTGCAGACCCAAGGGCTGACTAGTTTTGAAAAAGGAAGATGGCCCATGCTCGTTTCTTCTTTCCTTTTTGGAGCCGACTGATCACACCAAAAGGGGAGGCCATTGCCCTCTTAAGTGGCCCGTTCTCTTCTCTTCTCCTCATCCCATCTCTCTGTCAGAAACTCAAGAGTGTTTTTACTGGCTGAGACGATGTGTTTTTTACTGAATGAGCAGCAGGACAACTAGCTGGCTATCACTGGAGGACAAAATCCAAATGTTTCCCTAGAGCCTGGTTGGCTCTGGGGGAATTTAATCCACAACCCTTTGGGGTTTTTTTGGCTTCAAGAGACGAGAGCCGCTTAGGGTTAAGAGAGCAAGATTTCAGAGACCTGATTCTTTCATTTGAGCGGAAGAGCCAGGATACCTAAGTGGTGAAAAAACTAAGCCTGAAGGTGGTGAAGTGGGTTTTGTCATTATCTCCATTTCTTTTTCTAAATTATAAACTGTACTTTTATTTTTTTGAGCAAAATAATAGTAATGGAAGTATCTCTTTAAGCTGCAGATTTTAACGTTGCTCAGTCTATAGTCCAAAGCCTGTTGGGCTGGTTGATCTCTAAAACAAGACATCACAGATTCTTAGTGAAGCTTTTAGTTCTTCTAGATAGTGATATAACTAAAGGTACTAAATGCAGTGATGTTTCTAACATCTTGAAAAGAGATGCCCCCACTAATAGCTTTCTTTTAAGATTGTAAATTGAGAAAAAGCAGAAGAGCGTAATAGTCTGCCAGCAGTGTAGGTAAACAGTATAGTCCTCAAGTTATGACCATAATGGAGCCTCTCATCATAGTTATAATTTCTGACAGTCATAAAGCATCAATTTTACTACCTTTTTTGTGGTGGTGGTGAAGTAAACATTGTGGTCCTTAGGTGGACCAATAGTTCACAATGGGCACGGTTTTGCTGAAAGCCATCATGAAACGAGGTCGTGTGACGGACGTTGCAGGTGCCCATAAATGTGGCCTGGTTGCTGAGCACTTCAAGTACAGTCACATGACTGGGGGAGGGATAGATCTGACCGTCATAACTTCAAATCCAGGTCGGAAGTACAAGATAATTCCGGTGCTCATTGCTGTGAAAGTATCTGCTCATGTTGCAAATATAAGACTAGACAGGTGTGCTCTTTAAAATATTTGCAGTAGAATTGCTTTTGACCACTTCCACTTTTTGACGTAAGGACCACCAATGTGCTTCTAATGCAGGGCTGTCAAACTCCCGGCCCATGGGCCGGATGCGTCACGCGCTGGCCATGACCACGCCCGGTTTAGTGAAGGGGAAAGAAGTACCGATAATTCACATGACACCCCTGTTCTAATGCAAATCACTACCTCTTTTCTTGGCTGTATAAATGACTTCATTATGCAGGTTGAAGCCTAATACAGGTTAGTTTTGATACACTGAAAATAATCTAAATCTCTCCTGTTTCCAATGGAAGCCACTATTTTAGGCTCTGGATCAATGACCATCTGTTTACAAACAGCATTTCGTGCAGCATAAGGAATCTTGCTCCGTCTGGTTAGCATTTTTGTTTAGCTTCTTATGCCAACTTGAGTTTATAGCTTAAGAGCAAATTTTATTTTAATTTTCATACTGCAAACAACTTGGTCAAGATCCTGGTATGATGATCACGATTACCCACTAGGGAAGTGATTAGATTGCCTTCAGGTTTCCTTCCAACCCAAACATTCTTGAATATCCAATGAAATTCCAGTCTTTGCGTTAACTCAGAAGAACAAATGACAGGCGCTTGTGGAATCTGCAAGGGGCAAGATGGAACAGCTCTATCTGCTTGGCCATAAATTATCTTCTTTTGCATTCCTGTTCCATTCCTCCATTAGAAGCTACATTGATTTATTTATTTTTATTAGCAAGTATGGACTTGTTCTTTCTTCTTCTTAACCTTTATGGTTATGTTTTCTGCCTTCCAGATTATTATGCAGATAATCTAGGACTTCTGCCCACTCCCTGGCCAGTAATTCACAAGTGATTTTTGAAATCTCCGTTTTCCCCCTAATGTTGGCCTTGTGAGGATAGTCATTTGGAGAACAACTCTTAAAGAGATTTCAAGGCTCAGGACGTCGATGTTATGTAATTAATATTAATGTGCACATACATTAAAAAAACCCTTTCTGGGTGCTTCAAGAGTAGGAGTGGGCAACCTTTTTGGAGCCATGAGAGTTTCACTTAAAAATTTAAAAAATGGCTTCAAGGGCTTGAAGATGGTGATGTAGTGATATTCCTGGAAAAGGGGGGGGATCCTATTTTTTTTTTTTTTAAAAGATAGTTGTATTTTACTAAAGCAAGCATATTATTTATTCAACAGCCTCCCTTCCCCCCCCCCTCATCTGTTTTGCTGGAACAACTCTTAAAATTGCTATTTCTCAGGCCAGAGAGGGTGGACCTTGGTGAACTGTGCACCAAGCTATGTTGTGTCTCTCTTAGGAAGAAAACAGCAAGAATCAAAAATGCCGTGAACAACTCCCTCACCCTAAAGGCAGGCTTACAGATTTGCACTAAAATGCTTTTAAGGAAATCTTTATCACAAAAATGCTTAGCCACTCAACCTACTGCAGTACAACCAACACAAGCTATGAAAAGGATAGCCCTGTCAAATATCAAAAACATCTCAGAAACAACCAACAGACTATTACAACCACAAGGCACACAAATCAACCAAAGCCCTCCACAACCTCTTAAGTAAACCAAAAGACCCAGCTACAACTTAGTATAAGATTAGGAGAGCAACACCAACTAGTAATCAGATGACACAATGAACACTCCTTAATCTCACAACACATGGACAGATCTACCATAGTTTCAACTAGGAAACAATGAGCATTCCAGATCAAGCCAAATCTAAAAATGCTAGAGAATTCCTGGAAGCTTAGCATTCAGATAAATCAGCCATCAATAGACACATAGAGATAAACCACATTTGCACCCCATTCAAAAGATACAATAAAAAAGCTAAGAAGGAAACAAAAAGATCAGAACACATCCTCTCTAGCAGCCTACACCCAGATAAACAGGGATCAACATCAGACAAACTATCAAGCAGAAAACTATACATTAATCAAGGGACAACCGAGGAGAAAAACTACACATCCACCAACAGTGGCAGGGCAAGCTATTGTATATAAATAGGGAGCTGACCTCATACTCACTAGAACTGATGGAGTCACTTAGTCAGGTAATTAAACATCTGCAAGCAAACAACCAAGCTTGGAGAGGATCAAGAACTCTACAGTTCAACTGTGAGCTATTCTTTTAAGACTTTTCAGATACTCTCAAGTGCTAAAAGATTTTAAGAGATCCCTACAACAGTAAATATGCTATGAAAAATCTTGTAACAAAAAAGGTAGCAACACATTCACTTGCTCTAAATTAAAGGAAGCCAAAGCTGCACTAAGGTTGCCTGCTCCCTAAAATCAAACTTCCTGAAAATCTGAACCAGATATAAGAAACACAGGGAAAATGCTAACAAGCAATTTGATAACAACACCCCAGGAATACCTAGGGGGGAAAAGCGACACCAAGAATAAATGCCTTGAGTAAATTATATTATTGCTGTAATAAATGATTTACTTTTGAGGTGGTAATGCGAATTGGTTGTTGGTTGCAATGGCATCTAAATAAGTAATGAATGTGCAGTATTCACTGGCTGCCCTCATGCAAGATGTTTTGTTATGGTTTGAATAAACTACAATGGCTGAAAGTGGTTTATAAAGGGCTCTGGCTGGATTCGTACAATGCCTTTTACTGTACACAACGTTTAAAATTAGTATGTTAGGTGATCAGGCTCAAATTATGCTTCTTTGGACATGATTTGAAGATCCATCTCTCTGGAGAAGGCTGTGATATTGGGAAAGAGTAGAAGGGGGACAACCAGCAGCAACCAGATTCATCTTTCTAGTTAACCTTTAGGCTTTAAAGACCCGAAGGACCACATTAAGGACAGATCATCATGGAGAACATCTATCTGTGTGGTTGTTAAGAGATGACAGCAATTTGATGGCATGTAATCAATCAAAATCACTATTAAGTGATCTAGATCAGGGGTCTCCAACCTTGGCAACTTTAAGCCTGGAGGACTTCGACTCCCAGAATTAAAGTTGCCAAGATTGGAGACCCCTGATCTAGAGCGCTCTTAAAAAAATAAACAGAAGGGGAAGAAGAAACCAAAGCCTGTTGAAAACTACTTTATAGCCAACTTTGACAGTGACAGCCCTCAAGGTCTTGTTCTGATGGAAGGCCTGGCTTAGTTGCTATGCAAACAGGCACATTCATGTGGTGAAGCAACTCTGCTGACTGGTGGGTGGGATGGCCTTGATTCTGCCTGGCAGGATTTGCAGAACCTGCTCTCAGAGGACTCGGGAGACAATTTCCCATAGGGGAAGAATGCTTCAGATAAACTGTAACCACAGTGACATTTCTGATTTTTGCTTGGAGTTACAAGGAGGGAAGAGAGGCTGGTTGCTCAGAGAGAAAGCTCCTGCTTGCATTCAGAATGCCCCAAATCAGGGGTGAAATCCAGCAGGTTCTGGAGAACCGGTAGCGGAAATTTTGAGTAGTTCGGAGAACCGGCAAATACCACCTCTGGTTGGCCCCAGAGTGGGGAGGGAATGGGGATTTTGCAGTATCCTTCCCCTGCCACGCCCACCAAGCCATGCCCACAGAACCTGTAGGGAAAAACTTTGAATTTCACCCCTGCCCCAAATCTGAAACAATGGTCAAATAACAATGCTCAGAGAAACATTGGCAAAAACCCCTGTGAAGCAGAACGGAGAACAGACCAAGCAAGAAAAATAAAAACCAACCCTCCCGGAGACGACTCCTCCCTTCCAATCACCAACAGTGCTATCTTGCACGCAGGCGTTCCTACCCTTTGTATAGAATTCCAGACCAATCTTTGGGCGTGTACACGGCACAAAGGTAGATCACCTCACCCACCGTTGACTTCACTCAACATACCAGGCCAGCATGGCAAAAGCTGCTATAAGCATATCCGAATAGAGAGGCAGAGGCAGTAAAAAGCTCTTTCTCTGTCTATGGAGATTCTCAATCATCCAGGTCATGATTGTCCCAAAGGGGCTTTTCAAAAGGCAACTGGACATTCTTGGTGTTGGTTTTTTTTCCCCCCCATGAAAACATTTCGTTTCTCATCCAAGAAGCTTCTTCAGCTTCTGAAGAAACTCCTTGGATGAGAAGCGAAATGTTGTCAAGGAAGAAAACCAAGAGTCCCATTGCCTTTTGAAAAGCACCTTTGGGGATAGCTCTTTCTCCGGTTATCCAGCCCCTCTCACAGGCAGTCAAGTCCAGACCACCCCAAGTTTCAGATGTTCGTAAGAGCTGTCAAAACCCTTCAAACCCTCCCTGCAGGAGAAAGTGACGCCCCACGACTAGGCTTTAAACAAACCAAGAGATGAGGCACCCATGGTGGTTTCTGTTTAATCTTGAAGGAACACAAAAATTAAAATGACATACGAGGAAGGGAAAAAGGGAGAAGAGATTGTTGAGATCCCCTTGCAGGAACAGAGAGAAACCATCTTCTTCCTTGGGCTTCTGTTGTTTGTTCCCGTCCCTTCTATGCCATGCAGGCCACGCTGACAACCGCTTTGGGAAGGCCCAATGAGGAAACTGGGCCAGCAGAAACCAGAACAGAGATCTCTCCGCTTGCTCTGCAGCACATTGCAACTCAGTGGCCTGAGAGGAGCTGAGCGGTGGTGGCAACAGGCAACCGGCCTGTCCCCACATAGCCCCCTTGCGTGTTATTTGGTGCAGAAGGAAGCTGAAAGGCAGTAGAACAGGGGTCTCCAACCTTGGCAATTTTAAGCCTTGTGGACTTCAACTCCCAGAGTTCCTCAGCCAGCTTTGCTGGCTGAGCAACTCTGGGAGTTGAAGTCCACAAGGCTTAAAGTTGCCAAGGTTGGAGACCCCTGCAGTAGAACATGGAGATGGTGAAGGAGGCTGCAACCCTTCTGGCTGCAAATGTGTGCAGAACCTAATTTAGCAAAACAAGCCACATTCTTAAAAAAAAAAAAAAAAGCAGAAAGGGGTGGAAAGGGTGAGCCAGGATTCCCTTTATGCGTTGTTATATTTTACTTGCAAAGTTGTTTTTTTTTTTTTTTAAAAAAATGGAAACATTAGGAACGATATCTGCACAGTCCGTTAGGTGGTACAGCTTCATTTTACCATCTGAGAATTTGACCGCTACTTTCTGGTGATATTCAGTGGCAAGGCTGGGCACGAGCGTTTTTCCTATCCATTAGCACCTCCAAGTGCAGGTCAGACAGCCGCAGAAGCCATTCCTTTGAAACAGGGGAAACACAAATGAGCCGGAGAGGAATATTTTGTTTTCCTGGCAAGGATAGGAGGCTCAAGACATTCTCCTTTTCCATCACCACTTATTACCTGTGTGAATAGGAGCTGCCCTCAGCTCACAAATCAGGTTCTGATTGAGATGCCCCTGCAATCTGGAGATCCTTTGCTGGGGAGGGGGGAGGGGATGCACCGAGAGGCCAGGCCTCTTCCTCTGCCCAAACCGTGTATCCCTTTCACTGGATGATCCTGCTTTGCCACACAACAGCCACACTCATGCCATCTCCACAAGTCCATCTTCCGAGAAGAGGAGCCAATTTTGCAGAAGGCATTGGCAATGCTGGCTGGATTACCAAGCATGGGGCATGAGAGGGAGCTGCGGTTCACAAGTGTCTCCATTTAGCTGCCCCCAAAATGCAGTGGAACCTCAATTGGCTTGTTGGGTAAGCCTGTCTCTATCCCAATCACAAAAGCCCGGAGGGGAAAGGACAGATTTGTCCTAGTCCAGGGTCTTCTTATTGCTGTTGCCCAGTGACAAGGACTGCATAGGACAGGGAGAAGGGCGGGCGCAGTGTCTGCACACAGAACAGGTGGCGGGTTGACACACGAGACAAGACTAGCCCTTCACCAAAACAAAAGAAAGGGGGGGGGGGGGGAGAGAGTTCCTTTTGAAGTTGCATCTTCTCCCTGGCTGCCAGGCCTATGAGGAGCCCACAGGGAGGACTCACAGGAACAAGGGAGAGAAGGAAAAGAAACATTGCTGCTGTTCAACAGCACACAGCTCTGAGGCACAAGCCCGATCTCAAGGAGGAAACAAGAGACAATGGACTCAGGGAACCACACAAGAAATTGGGGCGCGGGGGGCAGCAGGAGCACAATTCCGGCAACGTGGCACACACCAAAACCCAGCTTGCACTTGCTTGGTGTGACTGGGCAGGAGCATAGCAGGATAGAACAGCCATGGTCTGAGCACTGCCCAGGCTGTCAGTGGAATTGTCAGAGACCGTACTCTAGAGAGGCCTACCGGCCGGAGCCATCTTGAGTCCACTCCCCTGGATCGCCATTTTCTCTTGATCCCAACAAAACAAAAAGGATCCCGTGGGTCAGGATAAAGGCAGCGTGGATGAGAGGACAGAACACAACAAAACAGTCCATAACACACAACGTGGAGTGATTCCTGGCGCAGTGGGTCCTCTCCACCACTTTATCACTCCAGTCAGGGCAGGAGGGGCTGGTGGAGCAGCTGCCACGGTTACAAGCTGCATCTGGGGGGACCGGCCGGCCGTGGCCCTTCAACACAACGCAACTCTTCCTCTTTTTTGCTGATGGAAGCTTGGAGGAGGAGGTGTGGTACAGAGCGTGGCAAGCCGATAAGACTGCACAGAGCAGAAACAGATTTTCTGCCTTGCCAGGCCTGAGAAAGCTGAGCCCGCCCTGCACCGCTAAAATGGTTCCCGTGAAATGTGAAGTGGGGCGGGCCGAGCATCGTGAGGGGAAGGATGCTCGATGGGCAGTTCAGAAGACTGAACTATAAAACTCCTTTGAAAGTACTGTAATAGCCAGAACACCGTCTCTTAATACCTTTTGCTTTAAGCCTCTGGCTACCACGCAGTTCTTTGCCACAGCAGGCAGTTTATGCTTAGATTTGTTTTTTGGGGTTGGGGGGGACGGGGGGGGGGAATAGACAGAACAGGAGAGAGAGGAGAGAATAGGGAAATACTGAAAGGTGACTGAAATAATAATCTGCAAGATTAGGATCTCAGCTGTACCTTAAAACCACTTGGTTCCTTCACCCGCCATGTGGGATTGAAGGGCCCTCTCCCCTCCCTTTGAACA
>QLTV01001686.1:729944-750914 GCA_003457575.1 Thermophis baileyi | reverse complement strand
TATTATGTCCACCTTTTCTTTTAATTGAAGAGGGGTGGAAATGTACAGCTGGGTGTCATCAGCGTATTGTTGAAACCTCACCCCATGCCGTTGGATGATCTCACCCAGTGGTTTCACGTAGATGTTAAAGAAAAGGGGAGAGAGGACCGAACCCTGAGGCACCCCCCACTCAAGGGGCCTAGGGGTCGACCCCTGCCCCCCTGCCAACACCGACTGTGACCGATCAGAGAGACAGGAGGAGAACCACCGCAAATCGGTGCCACCCACTCCCAGCTCCCTTAATCGACACAGAAGGATACCGTGGTCGACGGTATCGAAAGCCGCTGAGAGGTCGAGCAGCACCAGGATGGAGGAAAAACCTCCATCTCTGGCTCGCCAGAGATCAGCCATCAGCGTGACCAAAGCAGTTTCCGTGTTGTAACCAGGCCTGAAGCCAGATTGAAAAGGGTCTAGATACTCCGTTTCATCCAATGACCGTAGGAGCTGAAGTGCCACCACTTTCTCTACAACCTTTCCCACAAATGGGGGCGTTTTTGCTCTCCCCCAGCCCCCAGGAGAACTCTGCAGACCTCCCAAACCCTCTGCACACCCCGTTTTTGCGCGGGGCAGTGTTTCGGGAGGCCAAAAATGGCTGTATTCGGTGTATAAGACGCACCAACATTTCCCCCCTCTTTGGGGGGGGGCGGGGGGAAGGTGCGTCTTATACTCCGAAAAATACGGTATATATCTCACTTTCTTCCATTTTTGGTGCAGCCATGTGGTCAAGATGGACATCCTAAAGCAGTGTTTCTTAACCTTGGCAACTTTAAGATATGTGGACTTCAACTCCCAGAATTCACCAGCCAGCCTGAGAAATACTGTCCTAAAGGAAACGGGTCATCTCCATTCCCTGTCAAGGGGGCTTCCCGG
This sequence comes from Thermophis baileyi, assembly GCA_003457575.1. NCBI lineage: Eukaryota > Metazoa > Chordata > Lepidosauria > Squamata > Dipsadidae > Thermophis > Thermophis baileyi. Next base: position 750,005 of record QLTV01001686.1, on the reverse strand, counting down.
GCGCCCCCAGAAAGCAGACCTAAGGTCTCTACTCTTAGTCAGCATAGAGACCTGCCTCCTCCACGCCCCATCAGTTCCCACCTGTGAAAAGCCTCCCAAGATGATCCGGTTGGCTGGGATCCCATTTTTTACTTCATGGTCAATTACAGCTTTAACTGGAATGCAGAAAGAGAAAAGAGACATTCAGTTTGGCTGCAAGTTAAGAGAGTTGGAAGTAGTCATGAAGCAAACGGGTCTGCTAATATGGATTCATGGCGTGGTTCGCTCTGTTAGAAATGCCCTCTTTTAAAAAAAAAAAATCAAGCCGAAGGAGCGGCGGAATCAGCGCTCAAAGAACAGAGGTGCAAGTCAATGAGGAGTATGCTGTGAGAAACCATGGGAGATGGTGAGGGTGGGTGCAAAAGTCCACAGCAGCGTTACAACCGCTTTGGTTTTGCAAAACAGCTCTGGAATTTGCCTTAGGAAGGAAGCGGTTTCAAATGACCACACAGGGCAGAACGGTGACTCTTCTTCTTCAGCCAGCCTTGAAGAAAGGAACTACTCTCTGGCCACACTGAATTTTAGAACTCCCTGGGAGGCTGGGTTATTTCCCCAGACAGCAATTTGCCAGCTGGAGAAGCCCTTGTTTAGGAAGGCATTTCTTCCATAGAGTACATCTATTTCATTTGAAGCTTTTACTTTAGCTCCTCTTTTCTGCCTATTGGATAACTCTTCTCTTCCTAAGTAGAGGGATTGTGGGGGGGGGGGCTGTTTTATATGAACACATGAAATAAGCAGAGATTGGGAAAGTGCCAGGTGTGCAAATCGAGGCTTCCTTGATCCTCCCTTTCCTGCCACCATTAACCTTTACATTTATCAAAGAAGGGCTGTAGCTCAGGGGGAAATGACATGGTCTCTTGGAGAATAGCCCAGATTCTGTCTTCTCTTCTCGTCTCTGTCTTAGAGCTGGGAGAGTTTCCAGTTAGGAGAAGCCTTTCTCCAACCTGGGGCCCTCCAGGTGTGTGCAATTCCCAGAAAGTATGGCCCACAGACAAGAGGCAGGGTAGAGGCAGACTGCTTTAAAGAGCCACAGACACCATGCGGCAGCCAATGTTTTGGGCAGTCAGGGATTGCACCTTTTACAACAGGGGTCCCCAAACTTGGCAACTTTAAGACTTGTGGACTTCAACTCCCAGAATTCTCCAGCCAGCATAGCTGGCTGGAGAATTCTGAGAGTTGAAGTCCACAAGTCTTAAAGTTGCCAAGTTTGATGACCTGTTTTACAATTTTTTTCCCCTGAGCTCCAAGAATAGTGGAAGATATCGTAATACCACTCTGAATATTATTGCCACAGCGTTGGCTCCTTCCTTAGGAAGGGGCTCTAATGGAATTCATCTTTTTTTAAAAAAAAAATGAAGTCAGCTCATTAAATGCATTAAAAACTTAATGCAGCTATTTTGCATAATTCCATATGCGCATCCCAAAACAAAAACAATTGCAACATTGAATTTAGTCAGAATAATCCATAAGTGATGCATGAGCCACAAAAAAAGAGACTCTGGGTATTCACTAGGATCATCTGAATTGCCCAATCTGGGTGTAAATTATTTGAGATATGGGCCTGACATAATTAAAGGCATCCCCCCCTAAAAGCAAGGTTATATATGCACCAAGGCAAATTGGATCCCCTCAAGCCCCAAAGATTTATTTTGTTTTTCTCTTCAGATTTATGACCTGTGTCTGCACATTCCCAAGGACTGCTTATGTTCTTCAAAAAGTAGCCTGCAGAGGAGGCCCAGTGTTCACCCAGCTGGAGAATTTCAACATCTGGCTTCTGCGATGTACAAGGAATTAAATTTTCCAAGCCATTTTGCTGGCTTTACTTTTTGTGTGAATTAGGCAGTAACTGCAAACGCAGAAAAAGTTCAGAGTTCTTTTTTAGCCTTGGGAAACGACCCCAACCGCCTTTCTTGGTTTCCAATGACTGGAAATTATGATTAAGAGAAATGTGGGCCGACTCGGAAGATGCCCAAGGAAATGCCTCTCTTACTGTTCTCAGCAGCTTTTTTAATGCCGTTTTCATCTTCTGGTGCATCCGGACTTAGCCCCATTAAATCAAACCTGAAATGGGGAGAAAAAAGGAAAGACCATCACTGTCATGATCTTCTAAGACATTCACCTGGGGCCAAGTAAGGGCCCTGGGGCATAGCATTATGGTGCAGTGGTAACTTGGCTATATGGAACTCCAGCAGCAGCATTTGGAAATAGGGGCAAAATTCTGTCTGCCTCTCAGTGTCTTCCATCTGACTTCCATTCCACCAGACCTTAAAAAGAGGCATAAAATGACCAACTCCATTCTACTTTTGGGTGAAAGCATGCCGGATTACAGGACTGTAATCAATATTGATCTGATATGGTGTGTGAGAATAGGGTCCCTGTCACTGCCCAGAATTGAAGCTAACAGCTACAACAACTTTTAATCCAAAATGTTAGGATTGCAGTTCCCCCCAGCTGGCCATGTCATGATATTTATGTCGTATCAGGAGGGTAGCAGTTTGGAGAAAGCTTAATTGGAAGCTTTGTAGCAGGCAGCAATTTGAAAAAAAGGCCAAAAACAACAAGTGAAAATACATACAACTCTGCTAAGATTATAATAAGGCTGTGTAAGAAGGCCATATTTACATCACACACTTAATGTTACTAAGTGAATACTTCCATGAGTAAAGTCCATGTATTCTCTCCAAATTTGCACCAACCCATTGGTCCACTGCCTTCACCTTTTCCTTCACCACTTCTCCAAGGTCTTTTCCCATTGGTCCTAGGGCAATTCCAGCTGCATGTGGAACTAAAAATAGGGCAGGAGAAGAGTTTGGCTTATCATAATGCAAGGAATATTGTTTAATACTAACCATGAGGGCATAACCATCTTCATGTTGAGAGTGACAGGGATCCTGGGTCTGCAAAGAGAGACGGAAGATGGGGTATAATTCTAGTAGGACCACAGGTAAGAAGGGTAAGGAATTTAAAATGATAAAGAAATAGCAAAAGATCATACTTTTAAAAAAAGTAACACCAACATTCTTGGAATTCTTCAAAGCTGTGCACTAAGAGCAGGTTAGATCAATGCTACAGTCTAGACCAGGGGATCTCCAACCTTGGCAACTTTAAGACTTGTGGACTTCAACTCCCAGAATTCCTCAGCCAGCAAAGGCTCCTGCTTTGAGCAGGGGATTGGACTAGATACAGGGGTCTCCAACCTTGGCAACTTTGTGGACTTCAACTCTCAGAATTCTTCAGCCAGCTGAACTCTGGGAGTTGAAGTCCACAAGTCTTAAAGTTGCCAAGGTTGGAGACCCCTGGTCTAGACCTTTCCCATAAAACTGGCAGTTGGGAAGACATTTTGCAGGCAGATCAGGTTTGTAAAGCAAGAGAAAGCAAAGCTGCTCTCCTTCTCCCCTCTCTCTTTCATTTAGAGTCCCTGCTCAATCAAGCAGTGTTTGGTGTGGTTGCCTAGTAAACTACCCTGGGATCTGACCATTAGGGGACTGACTTGATCCTGAGCTTGGTGCTTTTGCTAGGAAGCAGCTGAGAAACACACCACCATTTCTTTCTATTGATTCTGCCCTCAGCGACACTGGCTTTGGGACTGGGTAGTATCTGCCTACTGCCCATCACGGAAGCTCAAGCAACAGGACTGACAGCAAGACGGCAAAGAACGTGCTGCAAGAAACACCGGGACGATGTTCTAAGGTAAGAGATGAACCTCGAGAAAGGCAAGAGGGTTGGTGGTAGGTTCAGGCACAGTTCTGCATACTTTCCTAGAGCACCTCACATATTTACTATGTGTATGTGAGGATGAAGCAGCACTGGGCAGTCCCTTTGAAGGCCCCAACTCATTCTGGCCTTGCTGTTTGCCTGTTCAGGATCTGGAGATATTCAGGTGGGAAATGCATTCCTGCTCATTATTGGGTACATCAACTTCCTGTCCATTTCAGTGGATGAATCTCAATCTCAGTTGCTAACAAGGTCTCATGTTTGGAATTCTGTACGTGGCCAAATCGAGAGCTGGGGCTCAGCTCGGGCTTTGTGACAGACTGAATATCCAGATCCTTAGTAGCTGTTAATAGGGAGAATACAATGTCTAAGCGTACATAATCAGGATAAATTATTAATGAAACTTCTTGGCGCAAATTATGTCACCCCTTGCACATACTTCCAGCCAGCGAACTCAAGCCTAAAAGACGTCAGAATAGGTCTTTTTCCCCCCCTTAGTCTATTAAGGAAGTAGGAGTGAAAAAAAATGGAAGGTTCAGGAAAAGGCAATAGGGTCAAAGGGAAAATAGCTATAGCTCAGTATTTTAACCATTAGTTTGCAGGCTTCTAAGAACTACACCGTAGTGAGCAGTAGGGAAGCATGGGAAAGCCTAATAGATCAGAGTGACGTGCAATAAAGCAGATATCAGAAGTATATGCCGATTTCTGAGCGACGCAATACCTTGGCTTGTTATACTTTGCTTGCAACCTGCAGTTCTCTCTCGACGATACTATTCTCTCCTGATTTTGCAACCCTCTTTTCAAACAGCAACATCTAGCCCTGCCCACTATCAAGCTTTCTATCTTTGGATTAAGATAAAGTCCTAGTCTACCACAAGATTATGGTGAATGAGCCCCTTGGTGGTCTTTTGTTTTTTTAGGTCAGCGGTTCTCAACCTGTGGGTCGCGACCCCTTTGGGGGTCTTCGCCCACCCGCCTGCACAGAGGGTACAAGAACCCAAATGGCGGCGTCCGGGCAAAGTCTCCCGCTGCTGTCGCTATCAGCTGTCCGGCGACCTGCAGGCAAGCCCGAACTGGGAGCATTTCACCCATGGTGCCACGCCCCCTTTGTCACCTCATCCTGCGCGGGGAGGGGGAGGGGCGGGGGTCGCGGCGGCGGCGGGGGTGTGTGTCGTGGCATTAGAAAGGTTGAGAACCACTGTTTTAGGTAGTGGTGGCTACGAACATCTATTATTACTGTTATGGTTGGTCGCACAGTCAGCCAGATGTTTAGACTGGATTTGGCATTTTTATCCACCTATTGGTGGATAAGAGGACCTGGGATAGGCAGATGTGGTGGTTCGAAGGTAGTATTATCACTATATACATAACCATGTGAAGTGGCATCTCCCAGGTTTTCAGCTGGCGCTGGCCTTCATTTGTATCAAGTTCTTCCCAGGAACCTAGGATGCCCTAATGTATTAGGGAGAATTATTTCAAAATCCAGTATTTGAGAATCCAAGCATGTTATTGTTATATACTCACTCTTTGTGGGCAACACTAGGTTATTGCATTTTTGTAATGATGGTTATGTCGATTGTACACTGCCCTGAAAGCCATGGAATGAAGGGCGGAAATATTTTACTGAAAAGCAACGGTAGGAAACTCTTTTCGGTGCAGTAGCCACATTTCATCCCTCTGCCCTGCCCAAAAGATACAAGAGGTGTGGCCAGTGATAGCATTAATATCATAGAACAGGTCCTTTAATGTTTTCATCCCTGAGGGAAAATCAGCAAATTGGGGGTGAAGTTGAGTGCTTTTCAACCTGCATTTTAAAGACAGAATAACGGTGATACTTACGCATGAGGGCAGATGTATTTTACGTAAGGGAGCCGGATGGAAGACAGAGCATCAGCCCAGCTGTGCCTGAAGGGGAAGGGCAAAAGAAAGCAGGTCAAGTCACCATCCAACATAAACATGAAAAGGCAAATATTTTTCACTGCCCCATCCCAGAGGCTTTTTCTGCTTAAAAAAGTGCAGTTGGGAATATGCTCATATCTGCCAGCTGCGATAAGGATCTGTGCCTGTTTTTTCCAAAGACTCAATATAATTCCAAACACTGCATCAGTGAGGACAGCTTGGTAGAGGAGATCATAGCCCCATATCAGTGCAACATTCAGATATACAAGTAGTCCTTGACTTATGACCATTTATTCAGACTCTTCGAAGTTACACTGGCACTGAATAAATGGTGGCTACTACTGGTACTCAGAATTCCAGCCATCTCAGCAACCCCCCGTCACATGACTGCGATATGGGTGCTTGGCAACCCATTTGCACTATCAGCTGCTTGCCAAGTGCCCTGTGATCACATGACCGCCATTAGCAGCCTTCTATGCCAGCATGTCCAGAAAGTCAAAGGGGAAGCCGGCAGGGAATATCACAAATTGCTGAGTTAAGTCTCCACCACCAGTGCACTCTCCCATAGCCCTTCTGTACTTGCTCCAGACACTCATACAACTCAAGCAGTACCTCTCTTCCAGAACCACATGGCACCTTTCATGCACCTTCTTTTACCTTTACCTCTTTTACATTTGTGTAGTCTCAACCCTCCTTGACCCATGCAGCACCTCTTGTGCACCCTCCCCAACCCACACCTCTCACACTCCCCACATACCCTCCCAATCTGTGCAGTTCTTCTCACCAATGTTTTGCAGTTAAAGATAAAGATAAAAGTTTCCCCTGTCCACTTGTATCTGACTCTAGGGAGCGGTGCTCACCTCAGTTTCTTAGCCGAGGGAGCCAGGATTGCCTGAAGACCCTTTCCATGGTCATGTGGCCAGCATGACTATATGCCAAGGCGCATGGAACGCAATTACCTTTCCACCAAAGTGGTACCTATTGATCTGCTCACGTTTGCATCAGTGGTGAAATCCAAATTTTTTTACTACCGGTTCTGTGGCCGTGGCTTGGTGGGCATGGCTTGGTGGGCATGGCAGGGGAAGGATACTGTAAAATCTACATTCCCTCCCCACTCCTGGGGAAGGTTACTGCAAAATCCCCATTTCCTCCCGATCAGCTGGGACTCGGGAGGCAGAGAATAGATGGGGGCGGGGCCAGCCAGAGGTGGTATTTGCCGGTTCTCTGAACTACTCAAAATTTCCGCTACCGGTTCTCCGAACTACTCAAAATTTCCGCTACCGGTTCTCCAGAACCTGTCAGAACCTGTTGGATTTCACCCCTGGTTTGCATGCTTTCAAACTGCTAGATGGACAGGAGACTGCTAAGTGGGCAGGAGTTTTTGTAGTTAGATTGATGTAAACGAGGAAATGGAATTAGTCTGTCTCCCATAAGACTCCTGCTCTTCACCCTTAATTTTTAAACAAGCCAACAAACAAAAATGCCACAAAATGTGTCCATTTTAAAATCAAATTGTGTTGATGGGGAGCTGCATTGGCCCACAGTTGCTAACTCCTGCACTAGATGGACCAACAGCTTCCTAGGTTCTTTTCAATGCAAAAACTAAGTTCTAAACTCTAAAGTCATCAACTTCATCTCAGTATCTTCTCATTCCAATCCTTTCATATTCTGCTCCTTATGTTGGCTACAATACTGACATTTCACATTTACCTCCAGCTCCTGATTTCCCCAATCCAGGTTTATGAAATGCAGAGGGGTTTTTGCCTCCACAACTCCCGTTACCCACTCCCGTTACCAGCATAGCTATACAGCCAGATTTCCCCAATACTCACCCTGTGTCACCAAGCCCGTGCAAAAAAATGACCTGCAAAGTCAAGTAGAAAATAAGTACATTAGCCAGCTCAGCAAGTGAGAAAGTGCTCGCAAAGCTACTGTAATCAGGAAGCGTTCTGTGAGGTCAATTAGTTGCAAAACAAAAACAGATTACGCAGAAGGGAAGAAGCAGGAATCACTCAATCTAAGGTAGTTAGAAGAAGATGAAAACGAAGATGTGTGTGACTGAATCCATTTGTGACCAAGGTACCATCCTATCGTGATGCCTTCCCCCCAACAAGATGATTCACTGGGGAAAAAAAATATGTAAATATATCTGTCAATATTTATTAATTTCACTAAATGAGCAAAGTTCCTTCATCTGGAATTTTCATGCCTAGGTAAGAAAGCTTTCTCCTTACATGGCACCAGCTGGGCCAAAGCTATTGCCATCTTTGACTTAATCTGATAGGTTGCCATCGCCGGTTTCTCCCCAATTCCTTCCTAGTTCAATTCTGATTTTCCACCAAAGCAAGATATAAAATGATTCTACCAGAGCACAGAATTCAGCTTCCTGAGAAGTGAAGCTTCTATTGCTATAGAGAACAAGTTCCCTAAAGACCGTGGAAGTGGAGGTAGAAGTAGCAGGCAGTGCCAGATGAAATCCCAGAAGGCAAAGGAGCCATTTCCAGGAACCCTCAGAGAGTTATCAAGCTTTACTCACAGCACAGATCTTGGGATCTAGTTTGGTTCAATCACTTTTGAGTGTGATCAACCTTTTTTTTTTTATGAAAAACTAATTTTGTGGATTCTATTATTGTGGCAGAAGAGCAGAAACTTTTGTATCTTATGGGATCCCCCTCCCCATTCTTGGTCACAAATCTCTGGGTTAGAAAATCATCTACTGCCTGAGTTTCATTCTTCGTATAATCCACTCCTTCTCTTATTGCTGTTGTTTGGCCAAAGATATTTCAAATTCTATAATCGCTTTCCCTCCCATCTTTGAACCTCATATCTTATCGATCAATAATACATATCTGAAGAAAGCATTTCAATATTTTAACATTTCTCAATGGAATTTCACAGTAGATGGAAGCTGGCACTTTGATCATTCAAAATCCCATGAGTTCCAATAGCTGCAGAACACTCCAAAAATTCATACCCATTCCCTCAACATACAAACGTTATAACTCAATTTTAAGTGTGTTATGTAGATTTAAATAATATTCTAGAAAAAGGGATACGGTCCCAGTGCTGGAATTGTACTGCTGAATTTGATCAAAATCAGGACTCACAAATTTGTGGTATCTGCGCAATAGCCATACAAGAGCAAAATATGGTACAGTGTACATGGTTTACTATATGTGCATCTCGGACTGTTTTGGAGAGGCCAATTTTTAAGAAGCTGAAAAATGAAGAGGAGGAATCTGCAGATTGGATAGCACTAACCATAGACAGGAAGACACGATTTCAGTGCCAGGAGTGGCTATGTTCCTATCCACACACTCCTCAGGTTATATTGTGGAAGCAGAATTGTATAAAATAAGCCAATCTTGGCAAACATATTGGGCCTTCACAACTTTTCTAGATGACTTTTAGATTTTAGATCTTGGGGAAGGGGAAGGGGAAAGCAAAATTCTCTCTTCCACACTGCAAGCAATACATTTTCGGTGAGTTTGGATGGCACAAGTGCAGGCAAGGCCAGCAATGGGACTGAAAATTAAAGTAGTTTTGGAGTTCTGTAGCATTGGTTCAGTGCCACAGCACAGTATTACCTACTACAATAATTCACCACACCAGCTCCACAACTGGAGGGGGGAGGGGAGGAAGCAGGTTTTAGTCAATTATTACCTAATTAGTGCAAGAGAACAGCACTGAGGGCAACACAGTAGGATACAGTTGGACTAATTACCTGCCAGAGGCAACGGGGTGGATTTTGCACAGGTCCTACAAACAACATTTTAGAGTTTATTGGAAAGGAAGGAAACTGATCTGATCTCCTTCTGTAGTCCCCCAGCCTCCAGAAAAGCTGATACCAAATTCTTACCACCGGCAGCATTCCTTTCTCGGAAATAGCCTCCCCATTATGGGGAGAACAATCCCTTTGCCTTCAGTATCAGCAGAGAGGATGGGCTAAAGGGAAAAAAACCATTAATTCCCTAAGCTTTCTGGATGCCAACAGATGGTAAGCCCAAAACAGCAGGCCCTTACCGCTGCAGTCTCCCGCTCTGTCCCTGAAACGGTCACAGCATCAGCAAGGAGGGGGACAGACATGTTGTTACCGCACATACAACTATACAATCCACACCTGCAGAGGATGAGAAGCACACAGCCCATTAATTTATTTAAATCAGCCTCCTAGACTGGATGACTTCAGGTGCTGGTTGGGAATTTTGAGAGTGAAATGTCTATTCTAAACACTTAATTTACCTGTAAGTTTCAATATAAGAAATACTCCACAGCTTTTACCTTTTAGGAACTGATAGCAGAGCTGTAAGTAAGTAAACCACTTTAGGATCCAGAAAATTCACAGTTTCCCATCAAATCCCTGCAAGTTCACTCTCTCAAACTCCTTCAGTTTTCTCCTGGTCCATAAACAATGAAGAACAGGGGTTTGCTATTTTAAAGTTATTTTTATTTTTTCATTTTTAATGAAATCAGCATTTCCTGAGTAACAACTGTAACCCAGAACATTCATGTTTAAAGAATGTCTTTGGCTATTAGACCAGAAAAAAAATAAGCTGCACTCAATTATTCTGAAGACAGCGCTTGTCTAGAAAATGTGCTTCACAAAGCCTTAACATAGTTCATACCAAAATCCAACGCAGTTTTGAAAATATTTTATATTTCTCATAACAGCATGTTTTAACAATTTCACAAGGATACTGTTAAAACTCTTTTTAACTTAAAAGTTGTTTCAAATGCTAAAACAGAATTGTGCTACCTAAACTAGAAAAAAAATTGCACCTGATGCTCAAAAGCAGTAAATGTTTTAAAGCCCCATCCAGCTGGGGCAATAAGGATTTTTCTTTGTACAGGAATGTTAAAAATAATAGGAAAAGCACTCCAAGGTGTCTTAGTTTTCTCTGCAACTGGACAATATGCTGGGATTAAGATAAGTCATAGGTATTAAACATTGCATGTTCTGCATATTTAGATTAGCTTTCCCATATTAGTACACTTGCCAGCATGCTGGTTGAGAATTATGTGTTGAAGGCCAACTGGCAGCTTCAGATTGGGAAACATTTTTCTAGACAAGTAATTCATTTGCTGAATTGCTCTCAAGAATTTTTAAAAGTATTTTATTTTCCCATTTCTTGTATATATTTATAAATTGTAAATTAGGTATACATAGAAAGAACAATGAATAATACTGTTGCAAAAGAAAAATTAAAACATAGCTACACTAAGAAATATATGTTTAGAATATATACACACACAGACTGCATGTGCGTGCGTGTGTGCGTGTGTGTGTGTGTGTGTACATGAGAATGTACTAAGAATTGGTTGCCAAGTGTTAGCTATTGCTTCCCTCTTTCCAGATTTATCTTAGAAACTCAAACTACTTCCAAATGTTTTCAGCTGTTCTTTAGCTTATTTCAGTTGTGGCTGTAAAAATCTCATAGAGTATTACAGACTTTTATTTTAATGGGAGATAAACAGGAAAAAGAGAACAGTATGCTAAGAGGTAAAAAAACCCCACTCAAGTCTAAGCTGACTAATTTCATTTCATTTTCTTCATTATCTCAGACCAATAAAACACAAACGCAAAATGAAAAAGGGGGGGAGGGAAGAAACCCTGAGTCAATAACAATAAGAAGATATCACCCAAGTTTTGCAAGCCATGGTTTTTGCTAGAATAAGCAGCAAATGTACCTAATACTTCTGCCTTTGGTTTTCCCCACAATAACAATCCTGTGAAGTGGGTTGGGCTGAAAGAGAGGGATTGATCCAAAATCACCCAGCCAGCTTTCATGTCTGTGGCAGGACTAAAACACACATTTCATTCCTTATGTAAAATATAATCTGCAAAGAGCCAGCCTGCTGGCAACAATTACCTCTAATGCTCCCCAAAGTATCAGGAATTACAATGAAAAATTCACTAGGTGCCATTTCCAGATTTTTAGCTAAGTTACCCATTACAAAAGGTAGGTGAACAATCCGTTGGCTTGTGAAAGTCTAACCAATGTTGTGTGACTTCCTGACAAAAAATAGCAATCCAAGTGGCCCATATTCCAAAGCCTAAACATTCTACCCCTAAACTAAGCACTGACCATCTTTTAAAGAAAGCAAGCCAACATGTAGTAATTTATTTTACACCAATTTTGTGAACATGCCTTGAGCTAGCAATGATAATCAGAATAAAGTCCAGTTGATGAACAAGCTAAGAGAGCCATGGGGGGGGGGGAGCATTTTACATGTTTTTAGCATATGTCCTTCCATCCACACAGAGACATCTATGGCACAGGAAGCCTAAAACACTAACTTTTCTCCAGTTTGGAAATATTTTCCTCCCCGATTCTTATTTAGCTATTCACCTAGTTGACTATGACAGTGGCCCCAACCTTTTGGGCACCAGGGACCGGTTCCAAGGAGAAAGGTTTTTCCACAGACTGAGGGGGCATGGTTTCATGTGCTGCCTCCCTCTCACAGATGGGGCTTCGCTTGTTTCCGCGGCCCGGTTGTGGCATGCCGTGATTGGTGCCAGTCCACGGACCAGGGGTTGGGGACCCCTGGATTATGAGATACAATTAAGCTCTCTTTAGTAATCCCATTTACATATTTTTGGTTTCTTTTGCTGGGAGGTTTTGCCCATATGTTTTAATAAAGCCTTCCCCAACTTGACACACTTCAGTTGCACTGGGATTGACACTCCCAGAGAATAACATGCTAGCTAGGAATTTGGGAGCTGTAGTCTCAACATTCCAGCATGTACGATAGATAGGATAGAGATAGACAGACAGACAGACTCAGATAGGAGAGATAGATAGGAAGGGTAGATAGGATAGATTGATAGACTAATAGACACACAAGTGTCTATTGTGTGTTGCACAGTGCCACATTCAAGAATGCTACCTTAGCATTTCAACAGACTTGGAAAGAAATGGGGTAAAGTCCATGAAATTACAAAATGCCATAGATTTGGCAGGAATAGACAATCTGGTGCCTTCAATACATTTTGGAGTATTACAGCCATTGGCCCAGTGAGTAAACACAACAGTAGACTTTGATTGGAGCTGGAGAATGTTACATTTGTCCATAGCTAAAATAATAATTTTAAAAAGGCAAACTAATAGAAAATATAAAATTCAATCTATTGGCTTCTTCGGACGATAATGACCAGAGTTCCAGCAACATTTTGTCTCTGACACGAACTCTCTCCCTCACGTAACACTTAAGGAAGTAATAAATGATTATTAGTCAACTGGACTGAGCAGCAATGTTATACATTCAGTATGAAGGAAAATAAATTATCACCTTCCTCAACAGCCTCAGCTTCTCTCAGATCAATAGGATATTGCTAAGAAGCTTCTATTTGCAAAACATGAATATACAATTCTCACTTCTTCTTTTTTTTGCCGCTTTAGCATAAGCTGGATTTACTTTTTTTTAAATTTAATTTTTATTATTTTATTAATAGACAATTTGAATACAGTGTATTGTCAGGGTATACCATTTACAAAAGAAGAACAAAGAAAGGACAATAAAAAAAATACTATCACATATACTAATAACAATAGTAATAATGTAACCAAATAGTTTTGGCTGAATTTCTTTACAATTCTGTTAGATATAGTAGCATATTTATAGTTATAAACCGTTTTTATATTTAATTCATACATAATCTTTCTTCATCTAATTTCTACCTCTTATCTCTAACCACTCATAAAATCTATTCCATATCAAGTAATATTCTGTGTCTTCTTTATCTTTTATTTTTAAAGTTAGTCTGTCCAGCTTAGGACAGCTTAAGGACAGTTCATTTAAACATGGTTACATACCATGTTTACATGGTGGCTCAGTGGCTAAGATGCTGAGCTTGTCGATCAGAAGGTCAGCAGTTCAGCAGTTCGAATCCCTAACGCTGCGTAACGGAGTGAGCTCCCGCTACTTGTCCCAGCTTCTGCCAACCTAGCAGTTCAAAAGCATGTAAAAAATGCAAGCAGAAAAAATAGGGACAACTTTGGTGGGAAGGTAACAGCGCTCCGTGTGCCTTCGGCATTTAGTCATGCCGGCCACATGACCACGGAGATGGCTTCGGACAGCGCTGGCTCTTCGTCTTAGAAACAGAGATGAGCACCGCCCCCTAGTGTCGGGAACGACTAGCACGCATGTGCGGGGGAACCTTTACCTTTACCTTACATACACCCCAATGACCGAAAGATTAAAACAGACTTTTCTCCCATGCCCACCAAGTAAAGGGCACAGCTGTTTATATAAGTGCCAATAACAATCCAGGCACACATGAAGAACTGAATGTCCTTATCATCACAGCACTACTACTGCTGTAGCTGATAATAAGGAAAAAACAGTAACTACCCCAGATATTATCTACACAAATGGCTTGATCAGAAAGGCCATTTTCTTCCTGCCATCGGAAAGTCTTCTGTGATACTTGTCTCTTGCAGTGCAGACATATTACATTCTGGTTCTATTGCTGCTGGCACAGTCAGAAGAAGAGAAAAATATCACAGCCAGGAAAACAACACTGGAAAGGAAAACTCAGAAACTGGACAATCTATCTGAAAATCACTTTTTCCAGGATAGATAAAAGTTCTAGTCCGTGTTTCAGTTTTCTCTGCAATGCAAAGCACTGGTGACATTCTTCACTTGGATCATCCACCAGCCAGCTTCCCCTCCCAATGTTCCTTACCTTTATTATAAGCCCAAATCCTTCTCTTAATACAGCATAGACCAGATCTGGGCATTTTACAGTCGATAGGCCACATTGGGCCTTCTGGCTCTCCCTATCTGCCCTTTTGAGTTGCTTTTATTTTGAAGGTGACTTCTGTTTTTTAAAAAAATTACATATGTGTGTGTGCAGGCCTTTGCACCTTCATAGCTCTAATGGTTCGGTCCTCCACAACAGCCCCAGTTTCTCATGTGCCCCTTGGAAAAATGAATTGCCCATCATTGGTATAGACCCACAAGAAACTTAAACTAAAACATTTTTAAGACACAAGTCACTTCTTAGGCAACTTGTCCATATATACAATTTCCACCCAACTCCAACACAATAAGATGCTCTTCTAGCTGTAATATGAAAGGCATGGTGAGAGGGATTGTGAGAGATTCATTAAGTGGTCCCTTGGCTAAGTCTATTCTGATTTGAAGTGCTAATTACTAATCTCAAAGTACGTATCAAAAATATGCATGCCAAGCAATTCACATATTGTTGAACATCCTTTGGAAGAAGGTGAGATTTCATAAGCAACTTGTAATAACGGCAGAAATGATGGAAAATCTTTGGATCTTAAAATTCAATCTCAATGGAGGAAACGCCATCATCACAATTAACACCTGGGCAATTTTACTCATTAGATACACAACTGGAATAGGGGACTGCCTCAAGCTGAACTAGAAACACTGGATAGAAGGACCAGAAAAATAATGACAATGAATCATGCCCTTCATCTGTGCAGCAATGTTGACTGTACTTTCCAAGGAGCACAGGTAGGCGTGTAATAGCAATAGCACTTAGACTTATATACCGCTTTACAGTGCTTTACAGCACTCTCTAAGCGGTTCACAGAGTCAGCATATTGCCCCCAACAATCTGGGTCCTCATTTTACCCACCTCAGAAGGATGGAAGGCTGAGTCAACCTTGAGCCGGTGAGATTTGAACCGCTGAACTGCTGAACAGTCAGCTGAAGTAGCCTGCAGTACTGCACTCTAACCACTGCGCCACCTCGGCTCTAATGTTGCAAATACACCAGACAGTTGAATAAAAAAAGGGCACTGGAATAGCTGAAGGACAGGGAAGAAGATGCACTGAAATCTAGTACAACATGAAGGCTTTACTGAATTCAAAGAAACAAAACTGATCCATAAACTACACCAGATGAAGAACAGAAAAGAGACATGTGGCAAGACAAAATATTCTACGACCAGTACATTAAAAAGAGCAGGCAAAGCAGATAACAGCAAGACCTGGCAATGGCTCAAAGCAGGAAAGTTGAAGAAAGAGACAAGAGAGACTAATTCTGGTTACACAAGACCAAGCCTTAAAAATAAATGCATAAATCCAGCACTGAGAAGATACCCAGCAAATGTCATGTCTGCAAAGATGCTGAAGAAACAGTGAACCACCCAGTTAGCTGATGCAAGAAGATCCTACAAACTGATTACAAACAAGAGAATAACAATGTAACAATAATAATGCATTGGAATATCTGCAAAAAAAAATACTTCTTGTCCCCAAGCAAAAAACTATTGGGACCAAGAAAAAAAAGTTTGGATAGTGAACATTACATCTGGATAACAGAATAGAAAAGAAAGAACGGGAGAAAATAGAAACAAAACTATTTGTGGCAAAAGAAAGCAGAGATAGTACCAATAATAATAGGCCCCTTGGGTACAATTCCAAAACATCTGAAGCACCACTAGAACACCATCAGTGTTGACAAAACCACCATCAGGCAATTGAAAAATGTAGTATACTTGGAATAGCTTACATCCTGCAAAGATCTTAATATTATTAAACAGTCATATCTGTCTATCCCATGCCCTTGGGAAGGCTTTCATAGCTGGCTAAAAATGCCTAATCCAGTCTAAACATCTCACTGACTGTGTGACCAACCATAGTATTTCTGAAGCCTAGTTGCAAATTAAAAAGGAAGTTACAATGAACTCAATCAAGGAAAAACCTTACGTGTTAGGTACACTTAATTCTGCTGTGAAACAATGAATTTAATTATGCCTGATTTTATGCTGGGTATGTCAAATAGTAGATGACAAGAAGCTGAGAAGACTGGGGTACAAAATTGCAGGTACGTCCACAATCTCATAGAGAAAGAACCATGTTTTTCTCACTTCTATTTCATGCCATTGTCTGATTAACAAAGAAAGTCCAGGAGGCAACAAGTTTAATAATTACCCTTTTGACAAGTCAGAAAAAAACCTCCAGGTTCCAGGACATCTATATATCAAGAATCAAAGTTATGAGAACTCTGAATATTTGCTGCAATTTCTATGTACCAGATTGAATTACTACCATTCTCTTTTCTTTCTAGTCCTTGACTGTAAATTCAAATCAATCAATTCCTGATCAGAATCACTGGTGGAAAGGCTGGATACTGACTTATATTTAAGTCAACAAAAAAGATAAGCCAAAAAAGGTTAAGACCATTTGCTAAAAGTACAGGAAAAGATGTGAGAAATGTTAATAAAATATTGAACAGAGTGGGGAACGTAGACATCTCTTTGGGAACACAAGAAAGTTTATCGGCAGTAAGCTCAGCACACAGCAGAAAGAGAACTTGACAAAACATTTTTAATAAGCTTCTGAAATTTGTTACCACAGACTGAAGCATCAGTCACTAATTGGCTTGGCTTTTTAAAGAGATCAGATAAATTCATGTTCAAAGGCAGTAAAGAATTTCCGTCACAGTCAGTTTGTGAGATTCTGCAGCAATTTAGTTAGCCATACAGTTGTTAAAAACAAAAAACTTGGAAAAGGAACTTGGCATGAACACTGCATGGTTCTTACATACTACCTTCCTTTATTAGAATGAGAATTTAATGAGTTTAAAAAGAATTATAGTTCTTTACCCAACTTTGCATGAAGAGGGAAGCAGTTCACAATTGTGAACAGAATTTCAATTGTATGGCCGGTTAACAAAAGGAAGCTATGCAATATTAATAATGCTTGCTCAGAAATGAGAGTTCTCAGGCCCTAAATTCTAAAACAATTAGCTTCTTCATTAGATCTTAGATCTAGCTATCACAAAGCAACGAGTGAGCAAACTTCCAAAGAACCTGAAAGCCAACTCATTAGTTTATGATATTTTTCATGGCCTTAACAAAGGTACTATGTTACTGATATTTACCCCCAAACAAGCTATTGTATTTTTAGTCTGCGAATATATAATCATTTTTATTCATCAGAGAAGACTTCCTTGAAATTATGGTAAGTTAAAACCCCTTTTGATGCTGGTTTTTTAAGTACAACTATAATCAAAGGTAAATAATGTTAATATGGACTACTCTTCCTCTGGTCCTTTTAATCAGTAAAAAATCATTGTAATACAGAAGTCAACAAATTATAAATTGTTTCATATACAATAAATGGGTACCAGAAATCAACTGATACCATAAAGGCTTGGTTCACCAATCTTGTTATTTGGGAAATGGAAAGAGGAACAAATTGTTCCTCTTAAACTTTCTCCACATGTTACCATATGGCTTCAATCTTTTGCCTGTTCAACATAAAAAGTATATAAAATATTTCTTAATAAAGAGCTATTATCCTTAGGTGGGAACAAATACTTCAAGAATGGCTAATGCCCAAATTACAAATTTTGAAAGAGAACTGCTCAAAGTCATGGAAGACAAAACCAATAACTATTATCAGCCACAGAAACTCCAGTGGGACAGAGCCCCATGTTTTGATGCAGGATTAGATATTTATGAAGTTATATAATCCAGGCTTTATGTAATCAAATTTCTGCTGAAGCTGAAATTCAGCCAACTGCCCCTAAAACATGGAGTAGAAGTTTATATGTGCTTGTTATTTTCCTTTTTTTTTTTGTTTTGTTTATTGAAACATTTTTCTAAAATTGAGTTCAAATTAGATTCAGTGTTATACAAGATGGGGAACATCTATAATCAAATATCAGATGATAGCAACAGATAAAAGTGTACACATCCTGTATATATGTTTTAGAGGCATATGACTGCTATGAAAGATACAGTGCCAATCTAAAGAGATCTTGGTCACATGTCCTAAGGATATTTCTATACAACTTTATGAAAAAACATGGTGTCATTTATGTATGAGCAAAATTATATTATACTAATTACTAATTATATTATAAATATCATGATTTTCATTAAAAGCTATATTACAATTACAAAATACTGGTCTCACATATAACCATGACAAGAGCACCAAAATAGGAAGTTCAGAAAGTTTTAAATTGACACATTCAATTATTTAAATTATATTTATAAATAACTTACAACCAAAACTACTATTACTATCTTTATTACAAGAACATCAGATGAATTATTTAAATAAGCATTCAAATGCTTAACCTACACATATACACACACATATTACTTTATTATGTTAGCTGTAAGCATTGTTGGGCATTCAAACAGGTTATATGTGTTTGTTAAATATAAACTGATTTTCTTAAGAAAAAGGTAATTAATTTTATTCCTCTTATTACACGGACTGGTTGTTATGTTTACACAAAATCTATGACTAGCCTTTATTTTTATACCTTGCCTCGTGAGATTTGGAGATATCAAATATTCTCATACCTTTTGTGATGGCCTAGTATACACTGTAAACCTGGTTTGTTTCTGCTTACAAACTCACGAGACATACACGTATATCCTGGAAATCTGCTCTATGTTTTTCTTAAAAGCCCTTCCTACAGTCCCATAACTTTAAAAATGCTTCTGTGATGAAATCTGTTTTCTTTTATAGCATCAGATAATAACACCCTGCATTGCCCATTAGGCATCACAATCGCTTTATCCAAGACAAGGCATACACCAACCACTCAGTGCCACCAATTATGCCCCACTGCGAACTCAGAAAACCAGCTGAAAATTTCTTGTTCTTTGCGGACGCCCCCCCCCCAACTCTTTTCACCTCCCCATCCCCTTAGAGCGACCAGCTGCAATAATGCAATAATGGCGCATAAGCACCCCAGCGTGCCTACCCGTCCCTGTCCTACTGTCCTATTGTCCTCATCTATCTGTATTCACTTTGATTATGTTTATGTTTCTACCTATACCTGCTATCTTGTACATGTTTGACAAACAAATAAAATAAAAAATAAACAAATAAATAAAAAGAAGGCAGCCCGAGCCGCCTCCACTGCTTAGTTCCATTTCCAAGCAAAGTTTTAACAGGGCAAAGTGAAAGTTTTGGAGAAAAACTTCTTGCAAATTCCAGAGATCCTCTCCCTATCCGACTCTCAGCAATGTAGGAACCCAACCTGATGTGTGGCCTGCCTTGCCTCTCGTAGTGCCCAGCTCCCCCAATACCCGTCTTTTGCCCTCTCGGACACTCTTTAGACCTTGCTCATCCATCCACACGCTTTCTCCTCGTTGAGGAGCGAACAAACCCCCTTTTCCCGGGCTGCCCAATGCGCTGAATAAAACCCTCCTCCTCCTCCCCCCCCTTAAAAGCCAAGCCGAATGGACAGGGCAGCCGCCGTTTATAGGCGACCCGGTGTGAAGGCAACCTGGTTACCTCTCCTCAGGATATCCCAAAGAAGAAAAGGGCTCAGCTCCCCACCCCCACCCCCACCCCGCTCCTTCCTCAGTTTCCCCAACAACCTTCAGACCGGCTTTCTTCCCTTTTCCTCAGGTTTCTCCGGCGTCTCACCTGACTAAGAGAGAATCGGGGAGCTCGAAAG
>QLTV01001686.1:717599-729654 GCA_003457575.1 Thermophis baileyi | reverse complement strand
TAGAAGAGCAAATGGGGGTGGGGAAGAGAAACCTTGCTGAATTCCATTCCATTCCGTTCCGTTCCATTCCATTCGCCCCCTCTTTCTCTCTCTCTCCCCCCCCTCCCTCCCTCCCCCCCTCCCTCCGGAACTTCCGCCACCACCAGAGCCCGCGCTAGACAAGTGGGCGGGGACCACTTTAAGCTTCAGCCCGGCCGGAAAGAGATTGTGACGCTCTGCCTAGGCTTGTACGGAAAGCGGAAAAAGGGGAGGGGGGGGAAGAGCCGCTAGGGGCGCAGCCATCTTGCGGCGACTTTTCCGTGGCCGTACTCTTCCCCGTCCATCGGCCCCTTCGTTTTGGGATGCCTTCGTTCTTTCAGTATTGTGTCCCACTGCCATCACGAAAGACGGAGTTTGGGATTTTCTTTTTTTTTTTTCCCTGGGGGGGGGGGACGGGACAATTCTGGCTGGTGGAGGTTAATAACTGGTTTTGATTGAGTGTTCATCACTGGATGGTAAACAGCAAGGTTGGCGTGGCTGATAGTTATTTTTGCGATTCAACTGGAAACGCCGCTGGCTATGTTTGTCAGACTTAATCACAATATCCACATAACTGGTGCACTGCGGGGAGAACAGGATGTCCTGTTTTGTATAATCCCTGGTGGCATTTGTCTAATATCTGATGAAGTTGGCAGCTGAGGTCTTCAAACTTGGCAACTTTAAGACTTGTGGACTTCAACTCCCAGAATTCTCCAGCCAGCGCTGGCTGGAGAACTCTGGGAGTTGAAGTCCACAAGTCCTAAAGTTGCCACGTTTGGTGACCCCTGCTCTACACTATCTGTAGGTGGACTTTTAACTCCTTAAAGTCTTAAAAGTTGCCAAGGCTGAAAAACCCTCCTCTATATGGACAACTCAAAGAAGAGTGTAGCAGGAAACTTCCATCTCTCTTGGCTAAATTTCATGGAAGATTTTTCATTTCTGTTTAAAAGGAAAACAATTAAGTATATATTCATAAACCACTTCCAACATTGGCCAAAGAAGACTGCAGCAAGTATTTCTTTTAAAAATACAAAGTGAAATAGTTAATATTTTGGGAACTTTGGAAATCAGCTCTAGGATATCATAAAGTGTTACCACTCTAACGTAAGAGATAAGGCGCAAAGAACAGAAATACTAATACCAGTAATTGAGTGGGAAGAGTTATCAACTAGTTTGTTGAAAAACTTTGAACTAGATTCATACAACATGATAGGCAGAAACCAAACAAATCACATTATGGTTAAGCAATATGCAAGGCCACCCACTTGAATAGATTTTCTTAATAGTTTAGGGCAGGGGTGTCAAACTCGCGGCCCACAGGCCGGATGCGTCATGTGCTGGCCCCGCCCGGTTTAGCGAAGAGGGGAAAAGTCCCGATACGTCACGTGACGACGCGAGTTTGACACCCCTGGTTTAGGGGGTTGGTTTTAAAAGGACAGCTCCTGATAGGCTACAAATCTGATTTTTTTTAAAGGACCAAAATTAGAGACTACAGATCAAAATGTTCCTATTCTTGAGAGCATTCCACAATAATTTTATTTTTTATACCATTTTTACTTTACCGCATTTATTTTGTACCAATGATGTATCTCAACATTAAAACAAAGTTCAGCTAAGAATTAAAAAAAAAGTAATCAAGGGATTCTTTGCCATGTTTATTTACAAAAAGTTGCATTTTAGACAAGATAAATTCATAGATCTTTTTATTTTCTAGGTTTTAAACTGACAACCAACATTGTTATGCATCAGCAAGATAGCTACTGAATTATGCTTATGGCAATGCCTATAGCACTTTGGTGCCTAGCCGTCACTATTATGCTGGAGAAATCACATACACTGGAAATTAGCCAAGATCCCACCAGGAACATTTCATTTTTGTATATCAAAACTATATTCAAAAGCCAGAAGAAAGTCCTAGGGCTTGTGCCACCACCCAATAGTCTCACCCCTTATGTATGCCAGCAAGAAAAGTAGCAGCAACTAAGCAAAAAATTCACCATCTTAGAAACATTCTGGGCCAAGAAGATATTGCCCAGACAGTCATGGTGAAGTCCAGGAAGAGTTAATGATTTTAAGATCAACTTTCACAATTGATCTTAGCAACAGTGTAATTTTGTACCTATCTGCCAAGCATTTGATACCAAATGCTTCCAAAACCACATGCATACATCCCAAAGAGAGTAACAGCCACCATCCTTTTTAGTTTCAACTGTTCAACATCTTCATAAGTCTACTCAGTGTCGTTGCGCAAGCCTTCCCAGTTAGGAAATGAAGTGTGTCTGTGGCGTAATCTGATCAAGTTTGTGATCAGCCGGGTTTGCTGCTGCTTCATAGTTACAGATGGTCACTTCGTGTCGATGAGGCTGCAGAGAGACAATTTGGACATTTCTTTAGAGATCTCTTTGTATATCTTGAACAGTTAGAGCAATCATTTGATTTTCCCTCTCCATTTAGACCAGCCACCATTACATCTACTCTTACAAACTACAGCAGGGGTCTCCAACCTTGGCAACTTTAAGACTTGTGGACTTCAACTCCCAGAATTCCTCAGCCAGCATGCGCTGGCTGAGGAATTCTGGGAGTTGAAGTCCACAAGTCTTAAAGTTGCCAAGGTTGGAGACCCCTGAACTACAGTACATGTAGTTCATTCTGAATAACTTGTACTTCTTTTGAGGAATTTGCAACTTGTCTCTTTTTAACCTTCCTACCTAAATTCGTAACACGTCATTCCTTCACACTGCGTTGTCTGCACAGGTTTAAAATTAGGGGTGTGCAATCCCCAAAGATCACATTTTGGACATACTCTGGGCCTAAAAATGAGCTATTGTGACCTTGGTCTTCCCAGGAGAAAAATCCCTTTCAAGAAGAGAACACTTCTGATGAGTCAGAACAAATCATTCTGACCTTGGAACATTTCCAGTGAAATCAGAACAGCCGTTCCAAGGACAGAATGGGACCTTCCTTGGTGAAGATGTTTTGACTGAAATGTTTTCACACATTTACTCAACATGGCAGAATTTGAGTCAACATCTGCCAATGGTTGCTTAGCTTGAAAGGCACTGGGCTAGAAAACAGCAAAAGGGACAAGGCCAGAAAAAAAAGACAGGACTCTAACAATGACTTCAAACTCTTTGCTTTAGCTCCTGGCTCAACATAGAAAAATAAATCCTGGTTTATCTAAAAACAGGAAACCTTGGGGCACCTTCATGCCAATCCATTTGTAAGTGCATGAAAGTGGCAGTTGGAAGGAGATATTCAGGCTTAAAATAACACTCATTCAGTTACCTCTTGAGGCATAGTAATAACCAACCAATGAGGTGGCAGGAAAGTTTATTTAATGAAGAAAACAGGTCTTTTATGATGTGCTATATTTGACTAATAGTGATTCAGGCAGGTAAAAACGTGGGAGGGGGGATACTAAGTAATTTTCAAAGAGGTTTCCTTCAGACTCATCATCCAACCCAAACAGAAACAGGAAGTTTAAGGGTGGAATATGGGGTTAGCTGACATGGTCTGAATTTGTTAAGACAACCTCTCCCAGAACTCCCAACCAACACAAATTTTAAAGGCATGCAGTCCAAGGTAGCTGAAGGATGCCATGATGAGCAAGGCTAGCCTGGGAAGACATTATAAAACAACAGTTACATCCTCTTAAGTATGAGCATTATGCCAGAGTCTCACAGACTGCTGTTCGTGAATCTAACTGTTAATAAGCACATTTTGAGGTGCATCTTCAATCCCAAAAACTGCACCCTGCATCTATTTATTTAGTGTTTTCATCTGTCATCTCCATCCCCACACTTACGTCTGTCCATTCTCCCCTTAGGCCTATGTAAAAGATTTTTGTTGTCTCAGCACCAAAGTTCTTGGAGAAGTGGATGGAGAGATGATAAACATTTGAGAAGCGAGCAATTCTGGAAAAGGGAAAAAAATTCTGCATTTACAATTGTAACATATAGGACACTTTTGTAAGTTTTGACCTCTAAAACTAAACTGCATGAAAGCCAAGTTTTCCCCCCACATAAATTATAAGTCTGCAATAAAAATACTGTAGCATTCAGCTTGAGCAAGTATGCACACTGATATGTCTTCCTAGATTGCTCTTTTTGGATCTTCCTGCCAGCCACATCAATTCAACAAACCACAAAGCCTGTCTGTATCTTTGTTCGATTTCATGTCTAAACTAAGATTCCTAGGTTGCTTCATTCTTTAAAAAATGTTAAAAGCTCCTGGCCAACAGTTTTGGCATGTAAAAGAAAAAACAAGCCAAGTAGGCTAACCAACCTGTACAGCACAGTACAGGTTGGTTGGTTAGAAAGATAGACGTTTCCATCATCATTTAGTACTTCCCAATAACAAAAGGAACCAAGCAGGGGCATTTTGTGCCAGACCATACATTTATATACACATACACCTTCCCAATCATACTGTTCCCTTTCAGGGTAAGCAATACTGATAAAACTTTTCACTATAGCTCAGCAGGACCAGAATTTCTACCTACCTAAAATCAAGAAACATTCTCAGAAGCTAAGAAAGGCTGAAAGAAAAAGCAACCTCAGCTCTGCATTGCAATAACTGTTGGAAGAGTTTGGGCTGTCTCAGCAAAAAGAGTGGGGTATACAAGTCCTTGTTCCCAATGCTGGTAAAGTCCCATGATAAACCAATCTAAATATGCATTTCTAAGGGTTCTTCTCTCAGATGTTCCCCTTTAAGAGTGATTCACACCAGGATCCCTCTCATTTTGCAGTTTCTGCAGCACTAACCAGTTTTAGTGACCTGAACTATTACCCTAATATTTTTCAGACCTCTTTATGGCAACTTTCATTTTATTTATTTCTGATAGCCCTTTCTGAAATCCTGACTGGACAACAAAATGTAATACATTCTGTACTTCCCCATCTTCTGGGAAGAGCAGGGGATGGGACATAAGAAATTAGCTTACTCCAATGCAGATTTCCCCAAAGTCTAAGACTTGAAATTCCCCTAAGTACACACAGTTCCTCAATCTTCCATTCTATGAGGACCTCACTACCTCCCCCCCCCCAGATGTAATGGCAAAGTTTCACCATATAATTCATTCACTAAGAAATCATTTTTTTTATTATTTTTAGCTGTGCCATTCCTGTTTATTGTCCCTGAGAGCTGTTACTAGAGGGCAGCCAGTTGCTGTAGGCAAACATGCTGGGATTGGAATTTTAGAAAGACTGTCATATGGCAGCTAACTAATTTTAGAAAGAAGTTAACATTTTAAAATACACAGATTATGAAATGGTTTAGCAACACTTGTTCTTCTCTTTGGAGTCCCTCCCACACCTGAAGCAGAGCCATAGTTTTTACTGCTATGGTTTCCTCTACAGTCTGTTACATCCTCCACAAAAACGCACTGGGGGAGAAAAACTTCTCCATCTTGGTACCCTCAATTATTAGAGCCCAAGGCTCAGGTTCTTGAACTTGGGGCTCAAATACCGGACACCTTGAATAAAGACTGAATAAGTCATGACATACTTTGTAGGATATTCCAGTTCTCCTAAAACGTCACGATTCAGGCTGAAGATCTGATCTGGTTCTCGGGCAGTATCATCAAAGGACATATGAGGAATATTCTTAAACCTAGAAAAAGGCAAGGATCAGCTCGTACAAATGTTACCAATGTTTTCAACAGCTAGCCACTGTAGTCATCTGGACTGAAAAATGGAGAAATACTCAAACTGGTTCTTAGGACAACGCAAAAGTGATGATCAAAAAAAGCAATATTGAAAAAGTTCAGTTTCAGTTGTTTAGAACACTGTATAAAAAGACTAATTCCCCCAAATAATAATAAAATTATAATTTAAGGCCTATAAGTAACTAAGAATATAAGTCAACAATGGTATATTAAATTATTAATTTTATAGTTGAGGACTTCAGTCATACACTACTAAAAAAAATTCTGTATCTTCAAATATCAGAATAGTATAGCACCCGAAATTAATAACCAAGAGCAAGGCTCTGCACTGGTTGCCACTGAGCTTCTAGGTTCAGTTGAAGATACTGTTTTTAACCTAGGACCGTGATGGCGAACCTATGGCACGTGTGCCACAGGTGGCACGTGGAGCCATATCTGCTGGCACGCGAGCTGTTGCCCTAGCTCAGCTGATTTTCGGCTCGCGCGGAGGCTCTGGGAGGGCGTTTTCGGCCTCTAGAGGGCCTCTGGGGGGCGGGGGAGGCCATTTTCGCCCTCCCCAGGCTCCAGGGAAACCTCTGGAGCCTGGGGAGGGTGAAAAACGGGCCTACTGGGCCCACCGGAAGTTGGGGAACGGGGGGAGGGGGTTGTGCGTGCATGCACAGGGGGTAGGGCACGTGGGGGGCATTGAATTATGGGTGTGGGCACGGGCGCGCTTTTGGCACCCGAGGAAAAAAAGGTTCGCCATCACTGATCTAGGAAGTCCTATATGGCTCAACACAAGTAAACATATACTGTAGGACAATTTCTCCTGACAGATTTAGTCCATCTTGTGTGCTCAGCTCATTGGGGAACAAATAACAAGGCCCCAGATAAATACCTACTAGCAGCAACTCCAATGTTCCTTGAGGTACAGGGAAACCCCCCACCACTTTACTTACTTTTTGTAGGGCAAGTACAAAAGATTTTTCCAAGGATTCTTTGGCACAGAAGGTGGAACTGGAATGCTACTGTAACTCTGCTTTTGGAGGTATTTTTTATTGAAAATTTTTATTGAAGATTTTTTATGCTGCTTTTATTGTTTTTATAGATAACTCAAGGTGGCAAATACACACTGTACTACTGTACTCCTTCCTCCTCCTATTTTCCCCACAACCACCCTCTGAGGTAGGATGTGCTGAGAGTATGTAACCAGCCAAAAGTCACCCGGCTGGCTTTCATGACTAAACTCACAGCTTCTTCATTTCTAGCCTGGTGATTAACCACTAGACCAGGGGTATAGCTGGCTGGAGAATTCTGGGAGTTGAAGTCCACAAGTCTTAAAGTTGCCAAGTTTGAAGACCTCTGCACTAGACCAAACTGGCTCTCCTTTTACTGTTATTGTAAATCACTCTAAGTCCTTGGAGGTAGTGAGGCATATAAAGTTTCATAATAAATGTATAAATAAACCAGCCACTAAGAATAGCAAATGACACATGGAAATTTGGTTGTCAGGCAAAGCCATCAACAATATCATACTGCAGTTCTAAAAGTGCAGTTATTTCAGCACGTATTAAAACTTACAATGTGGAAAGAAATTAAAACTTTAAAAAGCGGTGATAAAAAAAAATTCTATAATACAAGGACACTCCAAACAGATTCTTTTAGTAGCTGTTTGGCTCTCAGGACTTTAAAATTGTAACCATTTAAAGAAATCTACACTTTCAAGCAAAGGCTGGTAAACAGATCTATAAGAATTCCTTGAGATCAAGAAAGAATCATTATAATTCCAGAAATTATTTTCCCAGTCTATTTATTTATTCATGGACTGAAATAAATAGCAAGTTCAGGAAACCACAACTACTACAAAAACAGCTAAAGAAAAGTAGGAATTCAATAAATAGATCACAGAGAATCTTGCTGAAGAGAACACAAATTTGTAAGTGACTGAAAAGACGTAGGGAAACTGAATCCTGAATAAACATGTTCTGGTAACTGTGTCAATATAGGCAGAAGTTCTGAAAACTTCAAAGAAACCAGAAAGCATCACATATATTTGTGCATGTTGGATCCTGCATTTCACTAAGCCAGACAATTTTTTTTCCCTGCAGAATTTCAATGTGGATCAAAATCAACAAAAAGACATTTCATTATTTTACAGCAAGCCAGCCCAGTGCTATTACTAATTCAGACCATTAAAGCAAAAATTAAGGCTAAAACCATTCATATATTCATTGCAGTAAAAAAACCTGTCATCTTAATTAGCAGCTTCTGCAACATGAATGATCTGTCCACTGTTTCAACTTACAGTCTCATTTCTGAGGGGTGTGTATTGTCATCCTCTCCCATCACAATTATTCCTTTTAATTTCACATTGCCTGTAAATCTGTAAAAAAAATATATGCCATTGATCCATTTTTTTTTTGTTCAGTTGACTGTACCTAGGGAGTTCAGCCTGAAAGGAATCTATCTGCCACTAGAGTCCCATTAACTTAACATGAGGTTCTGGCACTAAATTACATCATCATCAGTTAAGACTGAAACAAAATAATCACATATCCTTAACACAACCCTACTAACACTATGAGGTTTTCACCATAAATTGTCTTAGTAACCAATCTTGGCTGAATCTAGTTAAAATAAGACCACACAATTATTTTTAAAATAGTCTATTATTATTAGATTTTTATCCTACCTTTTTAAAATGTATAGCTCAAGTTAGCAAACATACCCAATATTCTTTTCCCAACAACTACTGTGTGAGGTAGATTGGGCTGAGACAGAATTGTCCAAAGTCACTCAGCTAGTTTTTATGCCTAAGGGAGACCTAGAACTCACAGTCTCCTGGCTTCTAGGACATCACTTTAATCATTACAACAAACTGGCTCTCTATATATTTGATTGCTATCAACCCACTTCCAAAAACCATGTTATAAAATCTCCAAAAGGTAATCAAAAGCCAGCAATATTTTTTTTTTTTTAAAAAAAGACTACTTACGGAATATTAAATAAGAGCTCTTCATCATCATCACTTTCCACAAACTAGGAAAAAATGAATAGGATTTAATGTAAGAGTTTCACATTCAATCTGAAATATATATTGCAAAGGACAATTGTTCCACAAAAACCAGAATGTTCAAAATGATTGCTTGAGGACCCCGCAGGGGGGACTTTCAACTTAAGTTTTTAGAAAAAAACGTTTAAACACCAATAATACACAGAGAAGACTGGAGCTATGCAAAATAGTATCAAAATAGAATATATATTCCAATCAGAAGGTGCACAAAAGTTGGGAGCCTTTTTTTTTTTGTACAGTCAAAAAACTATTAAATTAGCTTGCCTTATAGATAGTATTCAGCACTGCTTTCTTTGGGTCTGGTTTGTTGAAAATGCTACATGTACCTAGGTAATATGTGCTCATGCTTTTCAAATGCAAGCAATAGTGGCATTCACATTCTATCATATCCTAATGCTTCATTCCATTTATGAATCCTGTCATTAAAAACATCAATAACCCTTGACAAATGACTCCCCACCAGCAAAAAGACAGGTGCCAATATCCAAACATGCTTATCAAAACCATGTCATTTGTGCTTTAGGATTTGCATCAAGCTAACTATACTCTGCATTTCTATACTCCTCTTCCCTGTCCTTCTGCTTTATTATCCATATTTCAGAAGATTTTGAGGGATGGCAGGAAATCTTCTAACATGCTTATTTTTCCTTATTAATCTAAGCAGCACAACATACCTCTCCTGGGTAAAAAGGTAGTTCAAAAGTCATGCTTAGCCGTGGTTTGATTTAATCACAGCTTCCCAATCAAGCCCTAATGGCTGACTTCACAGGTCATTGGCACACACTTGATTTCTTGAGCCTTTCTTGAGTCCAAATCCTTTCCAGAGCTGCAGTTTCCTTTGTTGTACTCAGGATTTGAAGTTAATCAACATAATTCATGTGTATAGATCGGGGTTTCCCAAACTTGGCCACTTCAGATGGGTGGACTTCAACTCCCAGAATTCCCCAGCCAGCATACCGGCTGAGGAATCCTGGGAGTTGAAGTCCACCCATCTTAAAGTGGCCAAGGTTGAGAAAACCCTCATCTAGGCCTAATAGTCATTATGTGGCTGCGTTCACCCCTTAGCTGTGAGGAGTCCTCCTCCTCTTAGGCGACTTCCAGCCAGGGTTACGGGCTCTGTGTGAAAGGCGCCTCCTTGGAACCCCTGCCTGAACCCTGAATAGCCACGGCCCGCCTGCCCTGCCCGCTCCCGGGGAAGAGACCGACCTTCTGCTTATCCCCACGGTCTTCCCAGGCGCGGAACACGAGCGCCCCGCTGCCTTCCCTTCGCTCGTTGAGGCACTCCAGGCGCTCGCGGTCGATGCGCAGGTAAAGGCCCCAGGCCTGGCCTCGCCGCTCAGGAGGCTCCTCGTGGTCGTCGCTATGGCAACAGCTGCCCCCGCCGTGGCTGTGCCCGTGAGACATGGCCGAGCGCGAGGGGACCCCCGCCTGGAGCCGCCGCAGCCGCCGGCAGCACGCGCTCACGTCAACAAAAGTGAGCGCAGGCGCAGTACCGTCCTTCCGGACCATTCCCGTCACGTGGTGAGGGGCGGTACCTTTTCGCTGCCCAGGCAACCGAGCAGCTGTTTTTGCCGTCGCACAGCGCGCTAAGCCAGTGTTTTTTAAACCGTGGTCCTCGGATCCCTGGGAGGGTCCCCCAAGACCTTCTCAGGGGTCCTCAAAAGCGAACATTTGCCAGCCTACGTTGAAAACCAATTCAACAATATTAAAATCCCATCAGACCCTCGTGAGAAGTGATAATCGCAGTGCATGGGTCAATTTTAATTTTTAATATGGTAACTGTTGATCAATATCATCCATGCAAACAAGTTCTTTGGGGGCCCTGAAGGAAAAAGTGTTTCAGGAACACCACACTAAGCTGCCAATTGTAATGACTTGCTTTGCCCAATAGCTAAGCCATGATTTGTGGTTTGTATCATCAAAAGACTATTACACACAGTGCACTGAGACCAAAACTACAGGCAGTGTTTGCACAGCACATATTCGGGCACCTGAATGGATTGCACAATCCACTGGCCTACAAATTAACGTCACAGGCTGGGTGTCCGCAATGTGCTGAACCAAAGGAAGGAAAACTAAAACTAACCAAGTTGAGCATGTTGTGCCAGTGCAGCCCATAGATTTGCAACCAACCCCCTTCAGTAGACTGGCTCAGCCCAGCTAGTGACAGTTGAATGCATGAAACCAAGTCTTAAGAGCCTTTTTTTTTTTAATCCAGTGCATTGCTACTATTATTACCACTGTAAACTGAGTAAAGGCATGTCTTCTTTCACAGGTTTTGGAGTTTAATTGTGGATCTTCAATTATCTTTTAAAAAAAAATATTCCCCAGATGGCACAGATACAAGACTTGCAGTCCTTCAAAACCCAGAATATAGCCTTTAGAGTTCATTGCAAAGAATTTTATTATCCCATATTTATTTAACTATATTGGAGTTACAGGTGTGAAATATAATTATTAGTTATTATTAGTTATTAGTTTACTTTATTGTCATTGCACATGGTACAAAGAAATAAAATGCCGTCTTCAGTGTACATTATAACTATAAAAATAAAAACACAAACATACATCCTTTACATTCTGTATAATTGAAATTGAAAACCTGATATTGCACTATACCGTAGAATTCAATATAGTTACTGCCCTGGGATAGAAGCTATTTTTCAGCCTATTTGTCCTTGTTTTTATTATCCTGTACTGTCTGCCAGATGGTAATAGTTCAAAAAAAGAGTGCCCAGGATGAGATGGATCTTTAAGAATGTTTTGAACTTTCTTAAGGCAGCGGGAGTATAAAGCTCTTCCAAAGAGGGGAGAGGGCAACCAATGATCCTCTGGCCAATGATGTTAACCCTCTGGAGTGCTGTCCTATCTGCCACTATGCAATTGGCAAACCATATGTGGCCACATCCATCCGTTGGCTGTCCCTGTCCAGCCTCAGTTTCTCATGTGATCCCTTGGGAAAATTAATTGCCCATCCCTGGTCTAGAACATGGCCAGAGAGGAAGGCCATCTCAGCAACAGGAGGGCAAAAGAAAGTAATTTTTCAGTTGATGGAGAACCATCCCAGGCAGCTGCTCTTACAGGTTTGACAATGACATAATGATAAACACACCCAGAATAGGAGCTGAGAAGGGAAGAAAGGGATGCCATAATTAAGCTGAATGAAGCTGTCACTGAAAACATCACTCAGGGGCTGATGGAGGGTGATGGACACAACCTCTCGTGCTGATCGAGGTGGTAATTTGCTTCTGTGTCTGAAGAGGGGAAGGAGAGGGGTCCACTTGCTGACACCCGCACAGCTCTTTCTTTCACCTCTCTCC
>QLTV01001686.1:694866-713352 GCA_003457575.1 Thermophis baileyi | reverse complement strand
CTCTATCTCTATCTCTATCTCTATCTATCTATCTATCTATCTATCTATCTATCTATCTATCTATCTATCTATCTATCTATCTATCTATCTCTCTCTATATCTATCTATAACTATCTATATCTATCTATCTATATTTATATCTATCTATCTATACACACACACATATATATAGGTGTACATAAATATGTATGTGTACATACATATACACATACATACATACACAAAATGCATATACCAGAATTACAATTTTATATGCATTTTGTGTGTGTGTATATATACATACATACATACACACACAAAATACATATAAATGCATATAAAATTTTAATTATATGATGGTCTTTAAAAAAGGCGCTGTCTTGGAACTTCAGGGGATATTGTTTGTTAGACTGGACAGAGAACATCAAGAGGTTTTTGTTACCCCCACACGGCACATACTACATATCCACTCCAGCTTTACATTTATGGAGGAATTATTGGTTTTTAAAGTGAATAGGGCTTTTGTGACTGCTACTCTCATGACGACCTGGGTATCAGCAGAAAATCCAAAGGCCAGACTTCAGAATGGTGGCACTAGGCGGCCACTGCGAGAATCTTTTTCCCCTCCATCCATATCATCAGGAAGAGGCTAGATTCCTTCATAAAACACATGGACATCAACGGTGCCACGGTGGCACTAAGGAAACACACCATCAAGCCTTCCAAAACCAGGTCTGTCTTTCCCCTCCACAACACACACCTATCAACATCAGCATAGATAAGATGATCAACTCAGTGTCCCCTCCAGGACTAAAACAGCAGCAGCCAATCGAGACAGATAGACCACTCTCAAAACCTTCCCCCCCCCCCCCGGCGCTTCAGCAGCAGCCAATCGAGACAGATAGACCACTCTCAAACCCTCCCCCCCCCCCCCCGGCTTGTTCTGTGCATCAAATGTTCTTGTAGATTTATTCCATAACGGATGCTGTCACTCCAGACCAAAACCTGCCCCCTAGGCTTGGCCTATCTTTTCTGTTCTGGGAATATAACAAAACTCCTAGATGAGTGAAGTTTTGTCAATGGAGCTCTTTAAAGGGTAACAGTGAATTAAAGTGACTGCTCTGTTGTTAAAACCAGAGGGATCGAAGAGTTGTGATAATTCAGCAACTGAGTCTTTTGTGTATTCCCACCTGTTAAAAAGGTTCCAAAATGAACTTAAAAGCCAATTAATGTAACATTTTCCTAAATTTAAAACAACATTAAATAAAATAAAAACACCTTCCACATTAGAGAGGGACAAATGAAATGGAGGTTCCTACAATCCTTTCCATGGAAATGATTTCTAACTCGAATTGAATCAGATAAGGTAATCAATTAGTCCAAAGTATTATACTGGAATTTAGCCAATGGTTTCACCCATTAACAGTACCAACAGTGCAGTGGTTGATCTACAAGTGTTCTTCTTGGCCAATAAGGCCACAAAAACTGCATTTAAAGGGAATAGGCTTGGCCTATCTTTTCTGTTCTGGGACATAACAAAACTCCTAGATGATTGAAGTTTTGTCAATGGAGCTCTTTAAAGGGTAACAGTGAATTAAAGTGCCTGCTCTGTTGTTAAAACCAGAGGGATCGAAAAGGAAAATCTAATGTAAGTCCTTGTTTTCAATTTAAAATGGGGAGGGGAGAACCTATCCCCCTTATCGTCACTATACATTTTTAAAATAAAGAAACCTCAGATGAATGCTTCCTGAGTTGTGCTGCTCTTTTGTTTCCTACGAGTTTAAAATAACGTGTACCCATTTATTATTATTTTTCCTTTGCCAAGTGAACAGAACGACAGTGGCACCTCCAGATGTCCCTGTATAGAAAGGCCAATCAGCTTGTATCTGGCACAAAGGGTTTTAGGCATGAGATGAACACTTAAGAACTGCGACTGAAAAACAGAAAGGAGGAGAAAATGATGTTTGGGGAAATCACTTGCCGGAAGGTTGACCAAGATCGTAAAAGTCCCAAGAGGTCCTTTAGCAGTGGTTGCTAATCATGAACAGTATCTGCAAAATAGATGGTCTTTCACAGTGAACACTAGAAGAGCAGATCTGAAGTCTTACAACTGGCCGAGGGGAGACAAAAAAAACAACAACAAAACACTGCAGATGGTGGAAGGCTGTTCTCTTTCCATTCTGGAATCCAGAAAAAAAGAGACTGAAGAAAGCGCTATAGTTTGTGGACCTTCGTGTCTCAGCCAGTTGCCAAGACTTCACATTTGCACAACGCTTGGCAGATAAAACAAAAATTACGGGGACAAAGGGAGGAAACTGGAAGGTGGTTTTGAACAATACTGTGCAGTTGGTCTTAAACAGGGCTTTGGGGGACAGGTGGACTCCCCAAAAACTCCCAATTTTCCTGTAAGCCCTGCTTCCATAAAATTTTTCCTTCGCATTCACTGGAGCCTGACAGTTCCTTTATCGTCGAGAAAACCTGTTTTTGAAAGCTTTGATAGTCTTTGCCATCATAGGTGCAATTTCTGCAAAACAAGGAGAGAGAGAGAGAGAGAGAGAGAGAGAGAGAGAGAGAGAGAGAGAGAGAGAGAGGTTATTGCATATAAGTGGTTGCATTAAGATACACAGATATATACAGAATACAAATCTGGATTTGCATTTGAAGGAAAAGGTTTCCACTCTTCAGAATTAGAAACATAATGAAGGAAGCCAATTCTATTTTTAAAAAAAAATAGAATTCTATTAAAAAAATCTTTGCAAGGCACATATTTAGTGGCTAGTGATCTCTCTCTCTATGAACCTAAG
Source organism: Thermophis baileyi (assembly GCA_003457575.1). Lineage (NCBI taxonomy): Eukaryota > Metazoa > Chordata > Lepidosauria > Squamata > Dipsadidae > Thermophis > Thermophis baileyi. Next base: position 710,569 of record QLTV01001686.1, on the reverse strand, counting down.
GACATACATATTTACACATCATTCTCATTTTGGCTATAGTGTTGCAATTGTGCAGAACCAGACATTTTCCGCACCAAACCTTGCCTCTGAATAAGCCTTTTATAGCAGAAGGGGAAGACTTCCTGATAGGATTCTGCATGGTCAAGAACAGTGTTTCTTCAGCTTTTTGCCCTCAGGGCTGCTTCCCATTTTAAAAATTATGGAGAAACCCCCCCCCCCAAAAGAACCTTTGTTTGGATATTTTATGTTTATCAATATTTGCTGTATCAAAGGTTAAAATGGACACATTCATAGAATGTTTATGCATGGAACCATGTAAAAATAATTTAATCCCATTCGAGGTTAATATAAAGTATTTGTCATGAAAACCCTCAATCTTTTTGCAGGATGGAGGCGTCAGCTCACTTACTCTTCACTGGGGGCTTCCTTGGGTCATAGGTCACCGATGAAGTGCTGCCCAGGGATGAACCTGAGAGGCCGCTGCTAGTACTGGGCCTGTCGTAATCCTGTTCCTCTTCCGTGTGAACGCTGCTACTTTTAGTTGCCGTGAAGTATACAGGTTTGATTCTGAGGAAAGACAAGATGGTGAGCGGTAAGGAATGGTCCACTGCAAGGTTCAACAAATGTGCTTGCCGAAGGAAATTTCTGTAGCAGAGCCTGGACTGCAATAGACACAGAAAATGTGTCACCCAGGAACAACTGGAGTTGCTGGAGATCAATTACTCCCTCTTCATTCAAGCATCAGGAATTTGGATCTGGAAAAATACATTTTACTTTTGTCTCCACTGTTTAGGGCCAGCACGCCACTAAGAAGGTTACACTTTCTTAGTGGCCTGCTCATCTCCTTTTTTAAAAAGATTAACAATTCCTTCTCTCAAACAGAGTAATTTAATTACAATCGTAAGAGGGACGGCAGCTGCTGTATTAAAACACTGCTGGAAGCACAGGAGATGCCTACGCTGGGTACATAAGTATCTAAAACTAGCCATAGCATAATCACGCACGATGTCAGGTCTCCTCCCAAAATGGATGCGGACAGGCAGGAAAGACACAGCCTCCCACATTTCTTTTCTCCGCAGCTTGTCCCTGTTCCCCCCCCACCCTCAAGAAGATGATAAAGTGAAAGCCTTCATAGAAAACGTACTTGATCTTCTCTGGGACAGCCGCTCCTCCAGTCCCAAATTTTTCTTGTCTTCTCCTCACTTCCCGGGGTGGCTTGACTGTTGAGTTGACAAATGCCATCTTAGCTACTCTGGCTAAAAGAGGAGAGCAAAACCAAGAGAGGTCAGCCCAGTGGTGAAATCCAATTTTTTTTACTACCGGTTCTGTGGGCGTGGCTTGGTGGGCGTGGCATGGCTTGGTGGGCGTGGCAGGGGAAGGATACTGCAAAATCTCCATTCCCTCCCCACTCCAGGGGAAGGATATTGCAAAATCTCCATTCCCTCCCCACTCCAGGGGAAGGTTACTGCAAAATTCCCATTTCCTCCCACTCCAGGGGAAGGTTACTGCAAAATCCCCATTCCCTCCCCACTCCAAGGGAAGGATACTGCAAAATCCCCATTCCCTCCCCACTCTGGGGCCAGCCAGAGGTGGTTTTTTCCGGTTCTCCAAACTATTCAAAATTTCTGCTACCGGTTCTCCAGAACCTGTCAGAACCTGCTGGATTTCACCCCTGGGTCAGCCCAGAAAGTTTGGAAAGAAAATCCCTCTGATAACTGGTAGGGGAGGGAGGCTAACAAGAAACATGTCTCCTCTTTGGTGGAAATCATCTTCTTCCCCTCCTAAGACATGATGATTCCTATGATCACGCTCGTTTCTAGCCTGCAGGCTTTTACTGGACAGTTTCAGGACAAAAGCACATCAAGTCAGATCTGCGATCTCATAAATGGGCATCCACCGTTCACTGGAGCTCCCAAAGGTGCTTTTCCAAAAGGAAAGTGGACTTTCTTGCTTTTCATCCAAGAAGCTCCTTCAGTTCTAACTTAAGGGGGGAAAAAACCAAGAAAGTCCAGTTGTCCTTTGGAAGCACACCTTTGGGACAACCATGACTGAGAATCTCCCTAGACATTCACTGGAATCTTCACCATCCTCTGAGTTAAAGGAATAGAGAACTACCTGGAATATGCCCAAGTCAACTTGGCAAGCTGGATGGGGTTGCCAAGTATTCAAGAGGCCGCACAGCTATTCACCATGAGCTGATTTCTACCAGCCCATCCAAGACCTGGCGCCTTCTAGACCTGTGGGACTTCAATTCCCTTCATTCCAAGCCAGCACAGCCAAAGTAATGATGGGAGTCAATATCCAATATGCCTAGAGGATGCTAGAATGTGAAAGGGTGCCATGTACACCAGATGTGCAGGCAATGTTTCAGTTCGTGCCATGGAAAACATTTGGTTTTAAACCCTCCAGAACAGGCCAGACCAATTTTCAACTAGCAACCAGTAACGTTAAAGGCCATCATTTAAATCAGGGGTCTCCAACCTTAGCAACTTTAAGACTTATGGACTTCAACTCCCAGAATTCCTGGCTGAGGAATTCTGGGAGTTGAAGTCCATAAGTCTTAAAGTTGCCAAGGTTGGAGACACCTGATTTAAAGGGCCTTTCTGTTAAAATTTAATCAAGACAATTTGAATTTCCCAGACGTTACTGCAGACGCTTTCTAGAGTCATGGCTTTTTAAGACTTATGTACAGATAGCTCTCAACTTACGACCAAAACTGGGACCAGAATTTTTGTCATTAAGTGAATAATTGTTAAGTGAATCTGGCTTCTCCCATTCAATTTGCTTGTTGGAAGATGGCTGGAAAGGTCACAAATGGTCATTAAATGATCATGAAATGAATGGTCGTAAGTTGAAGGCTACCTGTAGTAGCATGCAGAAGTAGCAATTTTGCATTATTTATCCTGCCCTTGTGCCAGGTCACTCAAATTTCAAAGGGAAAACTGCTCCCATCCCCTTTTTCATGTATGTCGCTAACTTCTCACCTGCCAAATAATTGCAAGGACTTACAAAAGAAAAAAAACCACAATCCTTTCAGATTAAAAAATGATTTGCTAGCCTTCCCCCTCTTATCTCCATGCCCGCTCAATCACTCAGTCCAGCCTTCTACCTTTGGGTTTATTGGCATGAGCTGAACGGATGTTTTGCGTTAGCATCAGAAGTCGCTGCTCTCGAGCATCGTGCAGCCGTAGGTACATTTCCCTCCAGCTCTCAAACTCATCTGGCTTCTCCTTCTTGAAATCACGCTGGCAATGATTGTTCCACAACTGATCTGTGTCTTCAGTTAAAACCTGGAGGCCAAGAGCAAAGGAAGATTGAGCCTAGGGTTGGAGTATCTCCAAAAGAATAAATAAGAGAATTATTCTGAAGGTGTAAAAGTTCAAAACCTTTATGAACCAAGATCTAGTTGTCCGAGACGCAAATTTGCCTACTAGAAGATATACTCTCAGGTTTCAAAAAAAGCCCAGAGAAATATTACAAAACCCCAAGTTGTAAAATCAAGTCCAGTCACGCGAATGCCTCACAACTTACGACTAAAATTCTGGTCCCAACTGCAGTCTTAAGTTGAGAACTACCTGTGAAAATCTTTTCCTTTAGGGTTATTCGCTGGAGAGAAATGGAATCACTTTTGTCAACAAGGACAACTTAGGAAAATTCTGTCCTCTCTGCTATTTGGACCGGTGATAAAAGGAAGCAATGCCAAGGCTTACGTAATGGCCTTCTGGGTGCACAGAGGCTCTTTGGCTCTTCTTAAGAGAGTTCTTTTGTCACCTGCCCCTTAGTCATTTTGCTGCCGTTCATCCTCATGGGGTTTGAGAAAATTAAGGGGTAGAGGTGCTTCCCATCTCTAAAGTCACTCCGTCTCTCTTGATCTTTCTTTGTTCCTTGGGGGAATACTTGAGGAGGACAGCAGCTGGTGACAAACACGTGGCAACTTCACCAAGATCCAATTGAATTCCCTCTGCCAAATATGCTTCGAAAGCACACAGGGTAATTAAGACCAGGTTTTTTAGCTACCTATTACTATACCCTTTCTGCGAGAGGCTGCCACAGAAGGAAACTTGTCCATTAGCTTCATTAGCTAATAGCCAAGTCCCAAAATTCATTGGCGGGCGAGGGGGGGGGCGCTTTACAATGCAATCCCAGTATCTTCATCACCCCCCACCCCCCAATCCCAAATGCCAATTTGATGGTACTGGTTATCATGTAGCGTGTAAAATTTCTGCCAAGGACCTCAGAGACATCCATTCACCTTGCAGAGCAGGTCAAAATTAGTTTACCTGTACAGTCGTGTTTCTCAACCTGGCAGCTTTCAGGTGTGTGGACTTCAACCACCCCCTGGGGATGGCTGGGGGCTGAGGAACTCTGGGAGTTGAAGTCTACATATCTTAAAAGTTGCCAAGGTTGAGAAATACCGCTCTACAGAAAGAAAGAGTTTCTCAAAAACTTTGCTTTTCCACAAAGCTTTCATTTTCTAAGGCCAAGGATCTTCTCTATTATCTAATCACAGTGCTATTATTTTACTAACTCTTAAGATATCATTGTCGGAGGTTGTATTATTGTATAATGAACTTTATTTTTATTATACTTAATTGATATCCTCCAATTAGCTTCCTCCTGTATATATTGTGGTCTTGCATATTTATGTCATCTGAATAAAAATAGAGTATTTTTCTTAAATACAGCATTCCCTATACCTGATGTTATACCAGCTGTTTTTGAGCTACATCCATAGGTAGAAGCCACTATTTAGTAAATAAAATTTAGCCACTGTCCTTTACAGAGGTGCTACAAACTGGAGCAATGTCTAATTTTAAGTCCTGAAGCAAGCAGAATCCTTGAAGATTAAATCACACCGTATCTGAACCATCTATTGGTCTTACAACAAATGGTGAGGAAGAATCATCATTGATCAACACCCCCCATTCCCTCTTATCTGGTAACACTCACGTGATTGCACTCCTCAATGCGATACAACTGCTCTGGAGTGCAGCGTTCCAAAACAGGCTCAAGTACAGAATATGGGACACCGCCCACTTCGTAGATGGCTAGAAGAAAAAAGCAGACAGATCTTCCTTCATTTTCAGGGCACATTTTCCAAGTGGGAAACAGGTATTTGGTTTTATATGCATTGCAGGACATGGGAGCATCTTCCGAAATCCAGGAGGCATAAAATCAGCTAAGTATGGATAGAAGGACCAGAATGTTTTCTACGTCACACAAGGGAACCATGGTCTCCCAATAATGTAACAGGTACTGCAAAATCTCCATTCCCATCCCACTCCAGGGGAAGGATATTGCAAAATCTCCATTCCCACCCCACTCCTGGGGGAAGGATACTGCAAAATCCCCATTCCCTCCCCACTCCTGGGGGAAGGATACTGCAAAATCCCCATTCCCTCCCCACTCCTGGGAGAAGGATACTGCAAAATCCCCATTCCCTCCCCACTCCTGGGGGAAGGATACTGCAAAATCCCCATTCCCTCCCCACTCCTGGGAGAAGGATACTGCAAAATCTCCATTCCCACCCCACTCTGGGGCCAGCCAGAGGTGGTATTTGCCGGTTCTCCGAACTACTCAAAATTCCCGCTACCGGTTCTCCAGAACCTGTCAGAACCTGTTGGATTTCACCCCTGCCACAACCTATCGGACTCACAGTCAATATTATTGCTGAGCACCCGGATGCACTGCTCATGGAGAGTCATCATCTTCGGAAGATAGGCCGTCTTGGAGCCCGAGTACACCTGCATCTTGGAATTCAGCCGACGTCCTGTGAATCCAGTCTCTTCCTCTTCAGTCGGAGAGGAGAGGGCTGCAAGGCCAGGGGAAGGTAAAAGACTCATTAGAGACCAGGGTATCCAGCATGGAGGTCACTCGCCGAAGACCAAAAACGTAACTCCAACCCCACCAGATGATGCTGGAAAGTTCACAGGGGTTGCACTGGTTTACAGCTACCGGAGACGTCTTTTATATAGCAAAGTTTACATACATGCACACTTGTAGCTTAGTTTGTGAAGGCTTTTCCATTATTTATTTATTGGTTACATTTATTTGCTGCCTATCTCGCCCGTGGGGCTCCTCTAGGCAGCTTGCATGGAAAATCACCGCTTCCAATTCAAGGGAATAAATCCAACTTGGGGACAGTGAATGTTAAGTTATTTTGTGCTTTGAAAAGAAGTATTTATTCGTGCTTTTAATGTGATGCAGATGATTCCTCACTGCACAAAGAAAATCTTCATGATCAAACAGCTAAGATGCAATGTGCTTTTGGAAGCAAAGCCACAATCACATTCCTTTCCTTCTCATCAGAGAAAGCACCAGAGAAATTATCAACAACCAATTGAGCTATTCAACGATTTCCCTTCAATCCAAACTGGCATCTATTCTCATTATATTTATAGAGCAGTCTTCCTCCTCTTTCACAGGAGGAAGGAGGCCTAGGCGAGTGAATAAAAGACAAATGAAAAATTCAGAACTTCTACGTGATTTTTTTTTCTCTATCACCCAACCTGTCTTCAACCACAACGTTTAGAAACAGTAAACGAAAAGAAGAGTCTGCTCTGACTTTACCTTTCCTCTTTGGCTGGGTGAGTGAGGTCGTGTCAAGTGAAGGAAGAGGGCGATAATTGGCCTGGATTGGAGGCAATGGAATGTCGGGAAGCATTGGCACCACTTCAAGGAGTATCTGGAGGGGAGAAAGCCCGGGTTTGGTTAAGATAGCTTTGCAAAAGTCTGTATTTGCCGTGTGTAGGGCAGAGGTCTTCAAACTTGGCAACTTTAAGACTTGTGGGCTTCAACTTGTGGCCATAGCTGGCTGGAGAATTCTGGGAGTTGAAGTCCACAAGCCTTAAAGTTGCCAAGTTTGGGGACCCCTGGTGTAAGGGGGGTGGAATCATCCTTGGAACCAAACAGACTCATGACAAAACTGTTCACTCAACATTTTGAGCAGGCTGTACTTCAAAACGGAGGTAAACTCAAACATCGTTGAGTATTTTGTCATTAGGAACGATGGGGGAGTTCAAAGAACAAACTCTCTCCCATCTTCTCCTTTTTTTTCAGTGCTGAGTGTTGTCTACCTACCGTACCAACCTATAGAAAATTGGTCTAGTTCAGGGGTGTCAAACTCAATTTCATTGGGGGCCGCATCAGGGTTGTGTTTGACCTCGGGGGGGCCAGGGTGGGTGTGGCCAGCTTGACGTCACTCGTGTCGGGGGCGCCTGTGGTGGCCCGAGCGCTCTGCCAGCGAAAACGGGCTCCTGAGATCCGTTTTCACTGGCAGAGGGTTGCAGGAGGCCATGGCAGCTGAAAGCGGAGCTTGGGAGCCCGTTTTTGCTGGCAGAAGCACGGCAGGCCGATCCTTCGCTGTTTCCAGGGCGGCCCCACGGGCCAGATCTAAGTACCCTGTGGGCCGGATCCGGCCCCCGGGCCTTGAGTTTGACACCCCTGGTCTAGGGAGTAATGTTAAAACATTATTTTAAATATTTATATATTCCGTTACAAACAATGGAAATGATGTAGCTAAATATTTCTTTGGCAGGTAATATTATATTGGCAGGGGGCAAATCCCACTCACTTGCACTTATGTTATTTAATTGGGTAATGAAACATCTGGAAGCCAACAACCAAGCACGGTGAGCACTCTTTTCATTTGCACTGGAGAGAAAATTGCACCTACCCCAAGCTAGCTTACTCAGCAAGAGTTTTTAGAAAGGACCGAGTTCCATGTTTTATCCCTGTGCAAGTTAATAGGTAAGCCCATTCCACTGCATAATAGATCATTTATGATGCATTCTATACTTTTAACATCAGGGGACAGAGACTTTGGGAATAGGCAGCATACATATGAAGTTAATAAAATGCTAAATTTTACCCATAGCACTAAAAAAAAAAAAAGCATGCTAAACATGCCTGTGTGCTATTAATGCTTTTATCATGCTGTTGAGAAATATTATTGGGGAACAGCCCAATACTTTTAATACGTGAACATAACCTTCTAATACAGTTACAGATCAATATGGGGCGCATCATTCTCGCTGAGAAGTAAAATTAAAAAGGCAAAGATGCCTGTAAAAAATGAACAATATTAAAGAGGGGTGTATTTCATAAAGAAAGAGGGGAGGAGAATGGAAACATTCTCAGTAAATTTCAATAGCTCAGTCTGGAAAATTCCTCCTAAACTCAGCCTTTTCCAATCTGGCCCCTTCCAAAAGGACGGGACAACAACTGCTATCATCCTCAACCAGCATGGGTATGATGGATTTTGGATTATAGCACATCTGAAAAGCCCCCAGGCAGAACTAGTTATGAATGGGCCCAAACTCTTAGAAGCACAAGCTGCCTTTGAAACCTGCAGAACCTTTGTCTGGCGTTCACTTCCGGGTGCTAAAATCTCCCGGGGGCATGCAAGCCCTGATTTGCTTAACCAATTTGCTGAAGGAAGAACCATCATTTGCCAAGTTTAGACATCAGGCCTCATGAGAAGCAATGACTTACAAATTACGATGGCTAGGTGCACGTGACAACATCCCCCAAATAAGCCATATTGTGAGAGTGCCGCGTGCTACAAATCGCTTCAAGTTTGCCTTCGACATCAATTTGGCTGAGAAAAGGTGAAGCAACAATTCCCCCCCATGAAAACCCTTACTTTTTTTGCTTTAGACGCAGAGGCCTCCACCGGCTTCTCGCTCGGTTGCTTGTGAGCTTTCCGGCTTGCGTCCAAGCTCTTGGCACTTGACTTGGAACCGTTCTGCTTGCTGCTGTGTCCTTTCTCTGGGGCTGGAGCTGTAGTAGGCTTGGCCAGCTTTCTTTTCTTCTTCTGAGGCTGGTCGTAGCTCAGATAGGACTCAAAGGACATGGTGGGCTGTTCATACTCATCCTCCACCTCTCTGGGAGGTGAGAAACTTGCAGGTCTTTTGTTTGACTCCAGGACTTTGGGTTTGCCCTCAGAAGTTTTAGAGCTGCTGGAGCTCTTCTTCTCCTTGTTCTTATGAGGCAAATCTCCCTTAGGTTTCGGTTTCTCCTGATCTCCATATACGGTTTCCATGCTAAGTTTCACCTTTTCTGCTTTGGCCTTTTCCGAGTCATGAGTTTTTTGTTTCTTCCTATGTTCATTCAAGCTCTCATCCAAGTCAAAGGGGGCCTTGTGTTTCCTGACGCCGCTGCCATCTTTTTTCTTGTCTCGTTTGAGGCTGTCCGGGGCCTTCAGCTTCTCCTTGCTGCTGCCTGATGAGGACGCTTCATGGAACGAAGAAGCCTTCGGCAGTCTCTCGGAGCTACATGCAGGTGCCTTCCCTTCCCACTTGGCTTCTGGCCGCTGCCTCTCTTTGTGAGGAGATTTAGGCTCTTTGCTCCGACTTGTACTAGGTTTCTCTTGAGAGTCACTGAAATTCCTATGAGGAGTAACTTCTGGTCTGTCCTGAAACTGGTGGCTTTTAATCCCCTTTCGGGAAAAGGATTTTGGCTCCCTCTCTTGTTCTTCAGCATGATAGAGGTCCATATATAGTTCCTGAGGACTTTCGCTGAGCTCAGATGAGACTGCATGCCCATAGTCAGAACATTCCTGGTCAGAGGACTGTCTCCTCCATGACCTGTCTTCTGGAATACCATGGCTTACATCATGGTGGGATTTTTCTGGGTCTGAATACCTCTTGGCCTTTTTAGTTCCACAATCCGACTCATATGACTGGCTGCAAGAAGGTTGATGTGTCTCTGAGTAGACCTCTTTGTCCTCTTTGGGCAACAGGTCTCGCTGTCGTTTCCTAGAGATGTTTCGGTCACAGCCCTGTTCTGTAGGTTCAAGGTTATGCCTTAGAAAAAGAAAAACAGAGAAATAATTGGATTATTGAATCTAATCAAAGATTACTGAAAACCTAAGCTAAAGCGATGATTGCCTAGTCCCATCTTCTCAACACCGAAACAGAATCCAGCCAACTTCTACCTTTCTAGACTAGAATTTAGAATAGAATAGAGCTGGAAGGGACCTTGGAGGTCTTTTAGTCCAACCCCCTGCTCAATCAGGAGACCCTAGACCATTTCAGAGAAGTGGCTGTCCAGTCTCTTCTTAAAAACCTCCAGTGATGGAGCACCTACAACTTCTGAAGGCAAAGCTGTTCCACTGGTTAATTGTTCTCACTTTTAGGAAGTTTCTCCTTAATTCCAGGTTGTTTCTCTCCTTGATTAGTTTCCATCCATGGTTTCTTGTCTCACCTTCTGGTGCTTTGGAAAATAAGTTGAACCCCCTCTTCTTTGTGGCAGCCCTCGAATATTGACATACTGCTATCATGTCACCCCTAGTCCATCTTTTCTCTAGACTAGCCATTACCCAAATCCTGCAACTGTTCTTTATATGTTATCTATAAAGCTTGCACATTTTTTTTTCCTTTCACATTATTTTGCCAAACTATCTTGATCTTTCACTGTTTATGTTCTCTCTGGCTGTTAATGCTTTAAGGGGACATTTGGCACATTCCACCAGGCATTGGAGCTGTATCAGGAAACAGAGCTTCAGATTGTTTTTGAGGGCAGATGAACTATACAAGGACATTGTCCGTTAAGAAGAGATATTAAAAAAGCCCAACTCACCGCTCGGTTTCCTGTGAAACTGGCACAAGCTTCTTCCATCTTGCTACCAAGTTCTTGGCAAAGTCTCCAACCTGTTCATGTTTTCGTAAACCGTTCACAGTCTTTCCAACTCCAGTCTCCTGCGGAAAGGATGCAGAAAAACAGCGTTGAAAATGACAGCTAGTTAACAGCTGAGTTCATACAACAGGCTAAGCCTAAAACAAATCAACCAATTGTGGCTGAATGCAAGCCCAACTGTGACTTATTCAAAGCGCAGTGATGGCTTAGCAGGATAGATGTGGAGCAATAAAACATTTTTCTTTGTGTATTTTGCAGGGTCTGTCTGAGCCCTTCCCATTTGTAATTAGGATAGAGCCATTGCAACAGGACAGATTTAGCCCCATCCTGGCTTAGATGACTCAAAGGATACTATGCCAGAGTAGAAAGAATCAGCAAGCTGTAGTGACCCTATACTGCTCCCCAGTAAACAGTCACGTCCTCATCCTCAAAATTAGTTCTTTGCCTCGTAAGAGAACAGGACGAAGTTTCCAAGCGCAAGAAATGGTACTACAAAACAACTTACCAGAAGAATGTCAATTGTGATTGGCAGTTCAGAAAGTCTCTTCAAACTCTTCATCAGCTGCAGAGGGGAACAGAAAAGGGTTGAGAACTCAGCTCTCTAATGGAGAGCTGTTTCTTCCACAGTAGTCAAGAAGTTCAAAAAACAAACCCACAGAGCAGATAAGATGCCGCAGAAGAAACAGACCTAATATTTTGCAGACAAATGAAGCAGATCAAAAATCTTATGGTTGCAGCAATCCCACCCAAACAAGGATTGTAGGCTTGCCCAGAGGGATCTAGAGCTGCCAGCCCCAAATCTGTTCGGAGACCCACCTTCGTGTGAATCAAAAATAAGAGAAAATCCAGTTGGATTAGAGGCAAGTTTCTCCCAAGGAGAATATTTCTGGATACCTTCAGTAGTTTGAAGAATTTGGGAAAAGGCTCCCCATCTTCTTCCCATGATAGCTAAGCCTCGGTGTAGCATTGCTGATCAACAGAAATGTTCAATAATAAGGGGGGGGGGGAAATCCACTCTCATCTTCCATCATGATAGGCCCGTGATGGCAAACCTATGGCCCTCTCTGCAAGCACATCAGCCATCGCCCCAGCCCAGCTCCACTGCGCATGCGCGCGCCTCCCACCGGCCAGCTGGTCTTTGGGTCTCTGCCGCGCATGCGCAGGGCGGGGCATTTCCCCGCGCTGCGCTGGGGAAAGAAATTGGGATAGATCGGAGAAGGCACGGGAGGAAGGAATCCACGAGGAAACTAGCACGCGCTGGGGAAAGAAACTGGGGAAATCAGGGATCACCCCCCCCCCCGTTTTGGTGCTAGCAGGCCTCCCAGAAGCCTCCTGGGACTAAAAACGGGCCCCAGGAGGCTTCAGGGAGGCCTGCTAGCACCAAAACGGGCTGCGGGGGGGGTCGCCCGTGTATGCGTGAGGGGCGGGGGAGCACAGGGGTCGCCCATGCATGCGGGGCAGCACTGCATTAGGGGGGCGGCACGCAAGTACACGCTGTCGTGCGCATGCACGCTTTTTTGGCACCCGAGGAAAAAAAGGTTAGCCATCACTGTGATAGGCCATTTCATAAAAACAGCCAATAGCTTCACAAATGGAATACAACATCCATTCAATGGCAGCCTTCCAAATTGTAATAAATTTTCTTTTAAAGGCAGCCTTCCCCAACCTGGAGCCATGCAGCAGGCTGAGAGGACCACTTCTAGTGTCCTCAACCAACATGACCAACAGATGGGTGTCCCAATAGTAAAATATCTGGACAATGACAACTGGGTATCAAAAGTGGTTTTTATTTTTGAAAAGGCAACTGGACTGATTTTTTTAAGGAAAAAGAAGAGGTTTCGCTTCCTATTCTGGAACCTTGATCAGTTGTATTGGATGGTGTGGGAGATGGAAGGACAGTTATTGACAGTTGAAGGACAGTTGGCTTTCGTCCATTCCAATAGCTTTTTGAATTCTGAAGTGTTTTTTTTTAAGTGTTCCATCTGACCATTCACCAATAAAAGACGACAAAGAACTTGGAAGGAGGCTCAAGATTTAAAACAATGGGGAATATTTCTTTTAGAAGAAAACCCACACCAATTTATGTACTTTAAAAAAAATGCTCAAGAGAAGAAATTTTGTTTACAGGCATAGCTTGCATTTTAGGAGTGGGGGGGGGATACATCTACTTAAAATACATAAATTTATTTTCCATCTTCTAAAGACAGGTTCAAGTCCACTAATAAAAGGAGGAGAGACTTCAGAAAGATGGATCAAGAGATTATTTGCTTGTTTAATGAATATGACATTTTTGGGGCAAAAATATTTCACCAAGATACTTGCGTAATCTAATTTCTTAAGCCATACGTTTATAACTGGTGAAACGAGTGTCTTAATTTGCAGAATTTTAAGAGCCAAAGTTTCTGAAAATTTACGTCTAACAATTTCCATCATTTGTCCTAAACTCAGAATCAAGATTTCTTTTACTATACTCTGGTATTTGGGTTGTCAACATACCAAGCTCCCTGGTGTTTTGAGTTGCCTGTTGAACTCAAGTCATTGTCTCTCAGCCAAGCCCACCTGACAAAGTTGTTGTTGTGGAGAAATTAGGAGGAGGAAGGAATATTAGGTATGCTGGCTGCCTTGAGTTATTTATAAAAAATAATAAAGGTGGGATAAAATTAAATAAATGTATAACAAAAGGTGGCAGAACAAAAATCAGACAGAAAAGAGGATTTCTGGAGAGCACAAGAGCGCCATCTACTGATCATAGACTAGACCCACTGAGGGTGCATAAAGGTGTAGATGAGGTGGGGATAGAATTAGAGAGGGACCAAATCTTTCTGAGTTGCTTTGATTACATTGTCTGGCACATGCATGCAGCCCGATATGCTTTATCCCTGCAGGTTCTTCCATCAGAAAATTTATGAATCAAGAGAGGTTACAGTTGCAAAATAAAATCCCTCCTTCCTCTTTTCTACAACACAGATGAAAGTGGATGGTAGAGACGTGCTGTACAAAATCAGGACAGGGAGGGGAAGGAGGGATTATTGAAGGCCACAATAAAATTTGCACACAGAATTTGGAAAGTCTTCCAGGGTAAATTACCGGAGAAAGTTTAGAAACCAACTCTTCACAATCCTTCAGAAATAGAGAAGAACGTAAGAGTGCCCTTTAACCAACTGGCATAGTTAACCACAGCAACAAGTTTGCCAAGCATCTGCACTTACCCCAAAAGCCAGGAAAACAAAGAGAAAACTGTCTCTTCTCTACATTCCAATAGATTACAGATTATCCCCAACATCTCCAAAAATCACCCTTTCTTTATGATAAATTCCCCCAATGGGTTAAAAAATAATAATTCTGCATTCATCTCAATAATGGGCTAGAAGTTCACTTCACACTTTAAGCAAAAGCTGAGATTTTCTGAGCTGAGAGTAAATAAGCCTCTCTCCCAAATACACATAGCAAGTGCCGTGAAAGCATACTTGTGGACAGGCACTAATGAAAAGGCAAAGGTAGCAGACAAGCTGTACTTTTCCTTTCTTTCATAATTGATTTTTGTCCTTCAATAAATAGCAGCCAAGTACTAGCAACATTTTCAAAGGATATATTCCTAAGTGACCCCCTCAAATTTGTACTTTAAAATGATTCAAAGCATGTCCGAAGTATTTTTAAGTATACATCTCAATAGTTCTTAACTCCCAGACAACTGACGGAATGGACCATTTGAATTTGTTTTTTCAAGTAAAGAAGTAACTCAGATTGCTCCTGACAAAACACAAAAACGTTCAAGCCACCATTTCCATGAAATGCTTTTAGACAGGGGTCCTCAAACTTGGCAACTTTAAGACTTGTGGACTTCAACTCCCAGAATTCTCCAGCCAGCATAGCTGGCTGGAGAATTCTGGGAGTTGAAGTCCACAAGTCTTAAAGTTGCCAAGTTTGAAGACCTCTGCTTTTAGAAGTAACCTCTCTTTGCTTGATGATTTAAAATGCAAGAATTAGTTTTGCCCAGCGCTTGGTTTATCATATCCCTCCCTTCTTTTCTATCCTTGTATTAGGTCCTTTCAATTAAAAAAACAACAACTCTAAACTATTCAGTGGATGCTGATCTGCAAGGTGGAGGAGAAATCCATTGAACCAGAAGAAACTCCAGTCCTTCATCCTTTCAAATGTTATTCAAAGGGCCTATCTCAGTATCAGCTTCTCACATCTTTAGGACACAAAGGAAATCACTTAGCAGTGTTACTCCTTTGCAGATTTCTAACTTCTGATTGTTTTCTTTGCAGGTTATTAGCATAATTAAAGATATTCAGGATTGCAAGAGAGATTTCTTTCAGCAGTTGTCTGGGTAAAGTTGATGCAAACAGCAGAGACCCTGCACTAGTGATTTAAAAAACAAAACAAAAAAAAAAACAACAACACCAGAGGTGATTCAAATAGTATTGCCAGCTTCTTCTTCTTCTTCTTCTGACCCTCCCTGGATGTTTGGAATAAGAGGTGGGCAACGTGCACAATCCCCTTCCCAGATCTGCACAAGGTCCCTCTACTTTCCACAGTGTTGTTTGTGGCACTTTTGAGACTCACACATTTCTACAAGCCTTTGGCGACTACTGTACAGAACACTTGATGATAATGATGGCTACAGTACGATTTTTTTAGATTGAATTTTTTTTTATTAAAAAGACACAGAGCAATAAAACGCCCCAGGACCGACATCCCATAACCACCACCCCCCACCCCCAAACAGACAATGGAGATGGATCTCTCCGGCATTCGAAGTTAAACGGCTGTTCTCTCCGGCCCCGGCTTCTCCCATTGAACATCCATACACACGTATAAAATATATACGTATCGGAGGATGGCCGTTCACTGTATGCGTGTCTGTGATTTGTACACGTACCCAGCACAAGTATCGCCATCCTTAAGAGTAACTTTATTGCCACTTTGTATGTACACTAATCGGCATACCCTGAAACGATATTTCGTTGCACACAGCTCTCAAAGGGTCTCCACCTCCAATGGACAATACACTATATCCTCAATGGGGGGCGGAGGGGAAAGGGGGGGGGTTCTTTTGGTC
>QLTV01001686.1:676692-694652 GCA_003457575.1 Thermophis baileyi | reverse complement strand
TCTTTCACTCGGGCCCCCCTCATTTCTCCCACCTCTCGCCGTGGCCCTCCTAAAGGGACCCCTGCTGGCCCCCCTCGCGGGGTCCCGCCAGCCGCCAGCCGCCCACCCCAGAGCCACCCTCCGCCCAATACGCCTTTCCCTTCAGGGTCCCCCCCTTTTCTTTTCTGTTTCTTTTTTTTTACCTTCTTCGGTTCCGAAGCGCTAGTGAGCCGAGACTGCAGCTTTCGGACATCTTCTAGCACCGACTCAGCCATTTTTACTCCTGGCGAGGTCTCTGCTCGGCGGAAGTGGCCGTTGCTTCAACGGCTTCCCAGGAGAACTCTGGGCTTTCCTCCTTCCGAACTCCTGGGGGTTCTCGAATCCCGTTTCGTGGCACCATGTTTATTCCGGGCAAAAAAGGAAGGGGAGGGGAAAGTGGGCGGGGCTGAAAAAGAGACCAATCGGCGGTTCCCTTCGCCAGCCGGTGCCGCCATTTCCTAAGCTGGCAAAGGCTTCGCAGTCGAGAAAGCAGGGAAGAAGGAAAAACGCCATCATGGATCAGGGCAAACTGTAAGAAACAGCTGTTAAACGGACGGATGAGAACGTCTCCATCTTAAATAAGGGCAAGAACCTTCCTGTTGTGGCCTAGCGGCCATTTTGAATATTGGCAAGAGCGTTGTCTGCCACGGTTGGCTCGTTCCTCTCCAGAAAGCGCTTCTGCTTTTTCACCGATTTTCCAGTATTATTGCCGAAAGGGTTCAAATAAGGTTTTCGTTATCAGTGCGAGGCTTTTTTTGGCCTTTATGGAGGCTATCATCCATCTGGGCTGGCTCATCATGTTGGAGAAAGCTGGATAAGGACTTAAGCCATGACCACAGATTAACTGACATTCACACAAAATGCTTTGAATCACATACACTCCTTCCCAGAAGCAGGAATCCAGTTTACAGAGTTTAAAGAAACCATTACCACTGCTTCTTAAAGCACATTTACAAATTAGAGAATTTGAAGCAGTATTGCTCAGTCTCTGCAACTTTTACATGGACTATAACTCCCAAAATTCCCCAGCCAACCATGCTGGCTGGCGGATTTTGGGAATTGAAGTCCATTTATCTTAAAAGTTATCAAGATTGAGACTCTCCTTAAAAGAGCAGCTTACAAATGTCCGCGCAGAACTGTATTCATTCCTACCAAGCAAGAGTTTGTTGAATAAAGTACTCCTGGCTCAATTTACATAGCACAATAACACATAAACCATGGTTTTTCAACCCCGAATAGCAGGTTTTATAGCCTATGATAGGGACCAGCAATTATGATTTGTGCTCTTTTAATCTCCCAATCAAAAGGCAATGCACTGCAGGCTCAGACGAAATTCGTACTTTGCATCCAGGTCAGCTGTGGGTTATTTTAATGTGTTTTAAGAAACAAGCCACAATTGGCTGGTTTGCATGTGTTACATGAGCTAGGCCAGGATGTCACAAGATCCTATTGCCCAGTATTGTCTCACATAACCCACAAAATGGATGCCGAGAATATTATGGAATCCATTTCTGGGAGTAGTGTGTATTTATTGGATTATGATCATATTTGCTATTTTTTCTATATAAATCTATTCTTAGGAGCATCTCTGGAGGAGTCCTAAAATCGCTCAGGGTTGAGAGACACACCTGAAGAATTGAAAACACCTTGTAGAGGCTCTCCGAAAATACATGCCATGAGATGGGGAAGAATATCCATTCACAGTATAGCAGCCCTGGTTGAGTGTGCGCCTTTGTCTCTTCCTATAGAAACAGCTAAGGAGGCTAAATGGAAAATATGGGGAGGGGATCCAGTAAATTGAGAACACGGCAAAGATGATGGCTGGGCTCCAATCTCAAATGCCACGTTTGTACTCACAAAGCACCCAGACAAAAAACACCCACTCTTTGGATTTTAACTCCCTGTTCAGAGAAACATTTGTGCAAAATAGTCTCCCACCAAGCGCGCGCACACACACACACACACACAAGCTTGGAATTTAAGAAAAAATAGCACAGACGAGCTATTCTCCTCAGACTGGTGTGATGCAAAGTTAATTTGGGGTGTTCACTGCTGCAAGATGTGGTGTGTGTACCCCTTGATCCAAAACAACAGGGCTCTCCGAGAGTTGGATGCCAGTTCTGGTCAATAAGAGATCTCCTAGATCAGCGGTTCTCAACCTGTTGGTCGCGACCCCTTTGGGTGTCCTTTCTCACACTTTTTTTTTTTTCTCGGCCCCGCGGGGGGGGGGGGGGGGGGGGGCGGGGGGTCGCGGCGGGGGGGCGGGGGTCGCGGCATTAGGAAGGTTGAGAACCACTGTCCTAGATGAATATTTTCATGGTCTCTTTTCAGGCTGTGTGAAGAGAAAAGACAGTAATCGACCATAAAAAGCAATAAAGTCATTACTTCCAATACAGGAAATACAGGTAGTCCTCAATTTATAAGAGTTCATTTAGTGACATTCGAAGTTACGGCACTGAAAAAAGTGACTTGTGACCATTTTTCACACACCCGTTGCAGCATCCCCATGGTCATGTGATCAAAATTGAAACACTTAGCAACTGACTTATATTTATGACGGCTGCAATGTCCCAGGGTTATGTGATCCCCTTTTGTGACAATCTGACAAGTCAAGTCAATGGGGAAGTCAGATTCACTTAAAAACCGTGTTACTACCTTAACATCTGCAGTGATTCATTTAACTGTGGCAAGAAAGGTCGTAAAATGGGGTCAAAGTTCATTGAACAACTGTTTTGCTTAGCAACGGAAATTTTGGGCTCAGTTGTGGTCGTAAGTCAAGGACTACCTGTACGCTAAAGGAACTTAAGAAGTTATGAGAGTTAATAAACAACTCTTTCCACTGAACTTGATGCATTTTTCCCCCTCTGCATAAGGAATCTAGAAAGACGACTTCATTAAAAAAAAAATCA
The DNA here is from genome assembly GCA_003457575.1 of Thermophis baileyi. Classification (NCBI taxonomy): domain Eukaryota; kingdom Metazoa; phylum Chordata; class Lepidosauria; order Squamata; family Dipsadidae; genus Thermophis; species Thermophis baileyi. The sequence goes on along the minus strand of QLTV01001686.1, from coordinate 691,725 downwards.
CTCCCTACACAGCCTGAAACTGACAGTACAAAGCAGTTTTCAGATTCTGCCACTTTGCTTTGTTGCCGCTATAGGACAAAGGCACTAAATCTTTACAACAAGCATACATGCACATCAATTGTGCTACCCGTTTTCTAGGTCAACAGCATTATGCAAAGCACAAAGAAATTAAAGTCATTTGATACAATACATAAGATGTACAGGAACCCACAGACGTTAACTTCTGTTGCCCACAACGGCTTTGACCAGGGGTGAAATTCAAAATTTTTCCTACTGGTTCTGTGGGCGTGGCTTGGTGGGTGTGGCAGGGGAAGGATACTGCAAAATCTCCATTCCCTCCCCACTCTGGGGCCAGCCAGAGGTGGTATTTGCCGGTTCTCCGAACTACTCAAAATGTCCGCTACCGGTTCTCCAGAACCTGTCAGAACCTGCTGAATTTCATCCCTGGCTTTGACCCAATGCTTTTACATAAGATGTTTAGTAATACAAAGGTCGGTGGTGTAAAAGTGATGACCAGCTTTTGCTGTACCTATGCCACATGCAGTGTTCCTTGCTAATGGTAAGGATAGTTCTGGACAATTAGCACTTGTCCAATAGGATACAAAGGGAACTTGCGTGTTTTGCTCCATGCATGCTCAGACACTACAGTATTTGGGGCAAGTTGGGAACTCTGATCGAGAGCCTATTCTGTAATCCCCAGAATAATTTCAGATACACATATACTATACTGATACACTTAGAATGCCTTACAACAGCTCGGTAAAGTTACTCATAGTCCTGCAGATGAAGTCAAAAACTGAGAAAGTCATAGCTGAATGGAGTTGATGGAATCTCCAAAAAAAGAGAGAGAGAGATGTTGAAACAACAAAAACTTTGTGCAGGTGCATAGACATCCATGCATTTATGTAGAGCGGTGTTTCTCGACCTCAACAACTTGAAGATGGGTGGACATCAACTCCCAGAATTCCCCAGTCAGCATAGCTGGCTGGGAAATTCTGGGAGTTGAAATCCACCCATCTTAACAGCTTGCCTTCAGAAGTTGTGGGAGCTTCATCCCTGGAAGCTTTCAAGAAGAGACTGGACTGCCATCTGTCAGAAATGATGTAGGCTCTGCTGCTTTGGCTGGGGGTGGGTGGGGTTGGACTAGATGACCTACAAGGTCCCTTCCAACTCTGTTATTCTGTTATCTTCAAGTTGCTGAGGTTGCGAAACTCTGTTGAAAGACTCTTTTAGCAAAAAAAAAGAAAAAAAAGAGGTTTGGGGTAAACACTAGATGGCCTCAGGCTCCTGGAGAGCAGATGCTGGAAATGAGAAAGGAAGCAGTTCCTTCTGCAAAGTTTATCCTCCTTCCCTTCCATCAGTCAGTCCAGCCTAGAGCAGATCAGAGCCTTTTGGATTCTGGAAGCTGAAGGGGACACTTGGCCCTCTCTCTTTCCAGCCCTATCAGGCATCTCCCTGCGTCACAAACATCCAGCCAGGGGAACAGGCGATATGAGAAGGATGGTCAGCTGGCCAGGCTGAATTGGGAAAAAAGGGAGGAGGGGCAGGAGCATTGCCACATTTCAGGGCTTCTGCTGGAGCCAGCGGGGTCATCCAGCGCGTGGAGCAGAGACGGGCATCAGATCCTTTCCCTCTGCTGGGTCACCCCACACACACACCCATTTCCAGGTAAGTTCAAAGACAGTTGAGGTTCTGAGCCCAGCTGGTGAATGAGCCCAGATGCTCTTTTTCCATATTCTTTTTTTGCTGGGTGTCGGGAGGGGGGCTTCCAGGTCTCTTGAGCTGTTACTGAGCAGGTAACAGAAGTCATTCTGTGAAAGAGCTCTCCGTTGTGAAGGTCTGAAAAGAGAAAAGTACATGTCAAAACTTAAATGTCATGGTTGAAACCCCAGACTTTTCTCTGGATGGTGTGTGTATGTATAAAGATACATCTTTATCTATATATACATGAAAATATATATACATATACATTATAGACTTTTGAATAGACTATAGAAGTGTCTTTTAAAAGTCCCTGTATATTTTTCACAATAGACACACAAGTCACCTGTCCAGAGACAAAAAAAATATTTTGGAGAATAGGGGTGGTGAGAGTGTGGCTTATCCACAGGTGGGCAGAGGGGAATGAAAATCTAGAAATTGACTCATTAGGGGTTAATTTCTGGTCAATCACACCAGACTTGAAAATGGCCAGGCTGCTTACAACATATCCTGGATTACAGTATGCAGATCTTGGCCTGATCTAACTTCATCCCTTGTGAAGCTAAAGTATCACTTAGCAGTTCTTGGTATCCGTTGACGCAGATCACTATGCCACGAAAGGTGGGGTGGTGATCTTGAGTCTGCACTTTAAAAGTTTAGCTTGTGGATTTGACCAAAAAGATTGTCCCTTCCCAAAAAAATCTGCATAAAACGGTTTAATCTAATTTGAGAAATTAAATTTTGTTAATTAAAAAAAAAAGAGTGAAGAACAAAGAGAGATACCGTACCTAAGAGTGAAGAATTTAGCAAGATACTTACCTACAATGTGAGCATAGAAAGCAGCAATTACATGTAATGAAGAATTCTTAAATACTGCTTGATAGTTCTGGAGCATGCACAGAATAAATGTGAGGATCCCCAGTACAGGTAGTCCTCGAGTTGCGACCACAATTGAGCCCAAAATTTATGTTGCTAAGTGAAACATTTGTTAAGTGAGTTTGCCCCATTTTGCGACTTTTCTTGCCACAGTTGTTAAGAGGATCATTGCGGTTGTTCAGTTAGTAACTCGGTTGTTAAGTCAATCTGGCTTCCCCATTGACTTTGCTCGTCAGAAGGTCGCAAAAGGGGATCACGTGACCCCGGGATACTACAACGGTCATAAATACGAACTACTGGTAGTTGCCAAGCATCCAAATTTTGATCACGTGGCCATGGGGATGCTGCAACGGTTGTAAGTGTGAAAAATGGTCATAAGTCACTTTTTTCAGTGCGGTTGTAACTTTGGTCACTAAATGAACTGTTGTAAGTCAAGGACTACCTATACTGGTATGCAGTTCCTTTCATCCCCAGTGTGTATTTCTGTTACATACCTTGAATCAATTCAATGCAGGAAGAATCTTCTTCAAAAGTTATGGAGTGTAAATCTACCACAACTGAGCCTATGCATAATATTTATAGTATACATTATACAATTTGTACTAAATACACAAATAAATAAATACTAAATACAGTAGATGAATATTTGCAATGATCTGTACAGTAGTTAATCTTCATTAATTGTTTGCGCTACTGGTAGGGATGGTGCAGCTAGAATAGTTGAAAGATAGGGTGCAAACCTAGAGCATAATCCTACCCCTATTTTCTCCAAAATAAGCCCCATGGAATTTAGAGAGCCTTCCTCTTAGCTACATATAGGATAGTAACCTAAATAGATTCCGTATGGGACACCTGGATTTAATGACACTTAGAATTGCTCATTTTCAAAAATAACCAGGCTGGAATTCAAGACAAACCCTATCTTGTTAAACAAAAGTTAGCTCTCCTTCTCCAAATATGCCATTTTGCCAGCTGAGGAAGAACTAAGGAAGATGAAGGACAGAACCTTGGTTGATAACAGCTTTTCCACTTAGATGCCCTCTTTTGAGGGTGGATGGGTGGGCTGGAACTATCACTCCCCAAATATGAGTAGGCCTGGAGGGCACCATCCTGGAGAAGGGGTGCTCCATAAGAACATTTATTTTTCTAGGCCAGTTCCTCTCCACCTTAAGGTAGTCCTCAACGTACGACCATAATTGAGCCCAACATTTCTGTTGTTAAGTGAAACATTTGTTAAGTGAATTTTGCCCCAATTTATGACCTTTCTTGCCACAGTTGTTAAGTGAATCACTGCAGTTGGTAAGTCAGTAACCCTGTTGTTATCTGAATCTGGCTTCCACATTGATTTTTCTTGTCAGGAGGTCGCAAAAGGGGATCACATGACCTTGGGACACTGCAGCGGTCATAAGTATGAACCAGTGGCCAAGTGTCTGAATTTTGATCACAAGGGGATGCTGCATAGGTCGTAACTTTGAAAAACAGTCATAACATAAGCTAAATGAACTGTTGTAAATCAAGGACTACCTGTATATCTCCACCTTAATATGTAGCCTACACATTTGGTGAGGAGTGGGTTACTTAATGCCCATAAATTAGCCCTTACAAAAATTCAAAGTTTAAAATTATAGTCCTCAACTTACAACCGCAATTGAATCCAAAATTTCCATTTCTAAGCAAGGCAGTTGTTAAGCGAGCTGTGCCCCATTTTACCTTATTTGCCAGGGTTAAGCAAATCACTACAGTTGTTAAGGGAAACATGTGACCGTTAAGTGAATCTGGTTTCCCCCATTGACTTTGCTTGTCCCAGGATCCCGGGGACACTGCAACCAACCACGGTAGTTGCCAAGCACCCAAAGTTTGATCACATGATTGTAGGGATGCTGCAGTGGTCATAATTGTGAGAACTGGTCATAAATGACTTTTTTCAGTGTTGTTGTAACTTCGAATGGTCATTAAATGAAAGGTTGCAAGTCGAGGACTACCTGTAGAGACAAGGTTTGCACAATGCACTATATTAAAAGAACGCTAGGTTATGGCAATGTTGTGTGAAATCAGCGAATTCGGTTTCTTCATGGTTCAGTGTACATTACCAACTAAGGTTTATAATTCAGTAGCTCATACATATTTCAGCCTTGTGTGTTATGAGAACACAGCCTGTTTTTCTCCCATGTTTTGTTGGTGGAACATAGAGTTTGTGTGTGTTAGTTGGGCATGAACTTACACTAAGCATCTTTTTCACCAGGAATTGCTGTGGCTGAATTCACACGTTATACTCATCTGTGCTTTAATGATGCTCTATTGAAAAAGCTACTAGTGGAGAAAAACTGCTGTCTGGTTTCACCCATAACTCTAAACCAAAATCAAATGAATTTCAGCTTAGTGAAGTGCCAATACTGAGCAAAAAATGTGGGGATACCCAGTCTGCTTGTTTAAGATGGACATGTTCCTCCATGGTCCAGAGGAGAAGGGTCAGCACCGAAGCCTTACTAAAGTTACTGCTAAATTGCCATTTTTAAACAAGATGCAATGGTAACAAATATTAAGCTTATAAAAAATAATTGTTGTAACACACTGAATTACATCAGATTTAGTTTTTGCTCTGGTCTTGTAATCATGCTGGAATCTAGCCTGAAGTAGACTTTCAGGAGCCCATGAAGGTATTTAGCAGCTATCCCCACCCCAATCCCTTCGCAGTGTTTCCAATGCCTACCAAATAATTTCACAATAAAACCAGATCAAAGCAGCAGAAAGTTCACGTTTTCCTAAGAAAGGCAGTTGTGCATACACAGGCTCTCTATTATATTTACCATGTTCTGAAGACTTAAATGTTACAAGGGTTTGTTCAGTCTACTACGAAGATATGCTGATGGTACACATCCTACAGTTACAGAATATACTCATTTATCTGGAAATAAATCTAGAATAAATCTGCTATATACCTTCATGGGCTCTTGAGAACCTAATGTAGTTTAGATTCCAGCATGCTTACAAGACCAAAGCAAAAACTAAATCTAATGTAATTCACTGTGCTACAAATATTTTTGTAAGCTTAATATTACCATTGCATCCTGTTTAAAAATTGCAATTTAGCAATTTTATCTTTATCTCTGAGCACTTGTGACTTCATTGTGTTCACACAAAATAAATTTCGACAGCATCATAGATAAGCCCACTTAAACCCAACCACAAGTTTTTTTAGTAGATATGCTTATCATTATCCAATTTTTTATATTTACATAATATTGAACTGTTCACACTTAGTAGGTTCACCAACCCCTCTACCACCTCTAATCGACATTAAAACTAACCAACTTTAGCACAGAATACAAATGCAACCATTGTATCTTAGTATGTTGTATAACCATTCTGATCCATTACATTATACCATGTTTCTTTTGGCATTATGCAAATTGAGCCATCAAGGTTTGTTCACTATGGATTATGGTTCTCTGTATATTACAGTGTATTTTTCAGGTCATACTATTAGGTAGAAATGGAAAGAACTACTGTTAAGTAATTTGTTGTATGCTATGCACTCATGGAAAAGTAATAGTGTGTCTCACATCATCCATATTTAAATAGAAACTGCCTTTACCCCATTGACTTACCCAGAGTTAATTAAACCATGGTTTACTCAAGCCTGTGTTTGTACACCCTCATTCAAAACTAACTTGGCTTGCTGGTGGTTCAGTCTATAACCCCAAAAAGAGAGGAAAGAGCAGTTATCAACTTAAAAACTACCAAATGCTATAAAACTAAGTTTTACAAAACCAATCAACCATTAACTCATTTCAAAAGAAAAAAAGCAGCATTATCCAAACTAAAAAAAAAAAAAGTGTTTTAGGCAGGAGAGAAACCAGAACAGGCTCCCATGAGGAAAAGAACAGAAAGGCTCACAAAACTCATTTCAGATGGTGGTGAGATGCCAAGCAGCTCTTACCAAACCCACACAGGAACTAGCAATCTTCCACCTCTCCCAAATTTCAACTGAGCCCGTTGAAATGCCTGCTAAATACTACTGCAGTCACATGGTCTGAACAAATGGCTTCTGGCAATTAGAGTTGAAACCCAGGTGCAGCCATCCCCAACGGTCTTCAAGGGCGGCCCCAACTAAATCCCACTTCAGTAGCCCAATCTGGGTTTCATCAAAGAAGTGTGTTTTGCCTTTGACAAATCAAAGCCAAGACTGGCACCTTCACAATACCTGGGACCAAACACCTTCCCGGCCATGAGTGCAGTCTATCCTTCCAGCAGCAGAGGGAAGGCTCCATTCTGCATATCTGGAGGGAGTGATAAATATTAACACCTGCCAATGCCTGTGCCTCACCTTTCCCTTAAAGGCATAGCTGCAGAGACAAGTAGCAAACATTGGCAGCCCTAGCCTGGAAAGGCAACAGTGATTTACTTCTTCTCCTTCCATCCACCTCATCCTATTCTAAGAATGATGGATTGCCTAACCTTCCAGAAACTTGATCTTTATGTCTAGCTCGGAAGGGGGAATGTGAGGCACAGCTACTTGGCTATTTCTGTCCTGCTACAAACAGGTCTGTTACCCAGTAGTGCAGCAATCTCATCCCACTTGCTCAGAAGGGGAGGAGGACAGGAACAGCTGGGGACTCCATCAGGCCAACGTTCCTCTGTAGAGGGCAGGATTCCCTACATGCTTAGTTTGGGGACGAAAAAAAATGCAGCTTGTCCAAGTTCCTGCGGTTCAGACGTAGCAGACTGAGATGAACCCAGCTGGTGTCAGCCTTCCCAGGTAGACCAGGCAGGAAACATGACCAGGTGAGCTAATTCTACTTTATTGGAAAGCTACATTAACAGGATCTTGCAAGACTGAAAACACAATTCTGCTGTTCTCCCACCCACTATCCAGATGCAGGCTATGCTGTCTCTTATCTGATGGTTCCAATGGTGGGATTCAATTTTTTTTACTACCGGTTCTGTGGGTGTGGCTTGGTGGCCGTGGCAGGGGAAGGATACTGCAAAATCCCCATTCCCTCCCCACTCCAGGGGAAGGTTACTGCAAAATCCCCATTTCAGTGGTGGGTTTCAATTTTTTTTACTACTGGTTCTGTGGCCGTGGCTTGGTGGGCGTGGCGTGGCTTGGTGGGCGTGGCTTGGTGGGCATAGCAGGGGAAGGATACTGTAAGAGCTCCATTCCCACCCCACTCCAGGGGAAGGATACTGGAAATTCCCCATTTCCTCCCGATCAGCTGGGGCTCGGGAGGCAGAGAATAGATGGGGGCGGGGCCAGTCGGGACTTGGGAGGCAGAGAATAGATGGGGGCGGGGCCAGCCAGAGGTGGTATTTACCGGTTCTCCGAACTACTCAAAATTTCCGCTACCGGTTCTCCAGAACTGGTCAGAACCTGCTGAATCCCACCTCTGCCCCATTTCCTCCCGATCAGCTGGGACTCGGGAGGCAGAGAATAGATGGGGGCGGGGCCAGTCAGAGGTGGTATTTACCGGTTCTCCGAACTACTCAAAATTTCCGCTACCGGTTCTCCAGAACTGGTCAGAACCTGCTGAATCCCACCTCTGGATGGTTCCCTTGGCAGCATCTCTTCTCCCTTTTTTTCGAGGTCTGACCTAGAGAGCCGAGGTGGCGCAGTGGTTAGAGTGCAGCACTGCAGGCTACTTCAGCTGACTGCTAGCTGCAGTTCGGCGGTTCAAATCTCACCGGCTCAAGGTTGACTCAGCCTTCCGTCCTTCCGAGGTGGGTAAAATGAGGACCTAAATTGTTGGGGGCAATATGCTAACTCTGTAAACCGCTTAGAGAGGGCTGTAAAGCACTATGAAGCGGTATATAAGTCTAAGTGCTATTGCTATTGCTACTATCATCACAGCTGGTTTGCATCAGTAGTTGCAAACCACATCAGATAACTAGTGTATTATATAACATTCCCAGTTTTTTGTGAACACTGGATTAATGTGAATATTGATTTGTGGTTCAGTTAACCACGATAAGGGTATGTGCAATGTGCAAACATTGCCGATTATCAATGGGGGAGTGCATTTGAAAAGGACACTGGAAGTAGACATGGCTGCTTTAATGAGACGGAGAGATGCTGCATTCATACTCCTGTATTTTATGAAGCACCTCCTTCTGAACTGAACTCAAAGCAAGCAAAAAATGAATTAGTTGGTGGGCCTTCATTAGGGCCAGGCACAAATATAATGATATGTTATGACAATTATTGAATCCCAGATTCAACAATTTAATATAGATAGACTTTTCCACTTCCCACTTCCGTTGTTTGGTACAAGACTTCCTGTCTCAAAATTCCCAGGTTTGAATAGGGTGGCTGGGAATTCTGGGTGCCCTTGTCAGAGGAGGACATTAGTGCATGCATTCAGCAGCTGTGTAGCTATCAATTAATTGCCAAGTTGCTGTCCAGGTGCAGGTTGTGAAATTAACTCAGAAGATCCTGAGCAGCTCAAGACCAAATTCTCTTTAAGGAACCTCTTATTTCTGTAAATGTCCACCTTGTTTGTTTAATTTATTAGCTGCCCATCTTGCCACACGGTAACTCTGGGCGGCTTACAAAATTAAAAGATAAACGTTCTGGAGAACCGGTAGCGGAAATTTTGAGTAGTTCGGAGAACTGGTAAACACCACCTCTGACTGGCCCCGCCCCCATCCATTCTCTGCCTCCCGAGTCCCAGCTGATCGGGAGGGAATGGGGATTTTGCAGTATCCTTCCCCTGGAGTGGGGAGGGAATGGAGATTTTGCAGTATCCTTCCCCCAGGGGTGGGGAGGGAATGGGGATTTTGCAACATCCTTCCCCCAGGAGTGGGGAGGGAATGGAGATTTTACAGTATCCTTCCCTTGGAGTGGGGAGGAAATGGAGATTTTGCACTATCCTTCCCCTGCCATGCCCACCAAGCCACACCCACCAAGCCACACCCACAGAACCAGTAGTAAAAAAAATTGAATCCCACCACTGAACCACCCCCAGGATGAAGCCCCTCCCTTGGAGCCCCAAGCCAACTGGCAGACTCGGGTCTTTACGGAAGGTCAGGTGGGTTGGAGCTGACCTCACTTGGGGGGATGGGAGATGTTCAGGGGTGGGTTCTGGATCCTTTTGCTGCCGGTTTGCTCAGGGTAGCGCCATGCACGCGCGCGTGCTTTGCGCGCGCGCGCACCTGCAGCAATAAAAAGATAGCTTCTGCGCATGCGCAGAAGCAAAAATTCACTTCTGCGCATGCGCAGAAGCAAAATCCAAGATGGCAGCTCCCATGGAGACACAGACAGAACCGACTCCGTGACGTCATCATCAATTTACTAACGGTTCTAAAGAACTGGTAGGAACCGGCCTCTGGAGATGTTCCAGAGGGCAGGTGCAAAGGCAGAGAAGGCCCTTCTCCTGGACCCTCCACCTGCCAGAATTCCTTGGCCAATGGGGCCCACAGCATGTCTCCACTGCCAGCAGAGCTGGGGCGGGGTAATGGCATGAGCCGGTTCTTCAAGTAGCTTGGACCCATGCCGCAAAGGGCCTTAAAGGTAGCTATCAACACTTTATGTTCCGCTGATATCCTGCATACCGCTTTGATTTTTGTTTATGAAAATGCACAATAATATTGTCATTAATAAACCACTCTTGCAGGTTGGAGAAGGCTGGCGTCGGCTGGGTAGGATGCGTCTTCCTTGACCAAGCAGCTTCTTGATATCATCTTACAGGCCACCCTTCGCCCCAATGGCCCCCAAGAAGAAAAGCTCCAAAAAGAGCAAGCCGGCGAAGAGAGACACTCCTGTTAGTGTCACCTTAGCCGAAGATCCTTCTCTTGACCTTGACCAACATCATCAACTGGACAGTTTGTTTGAAAACGGTTCTGATGGCTTCCTTTGCACTGCCACGGAAGTCACCAATCCAAGCCATGGAACCAACATGCTGATGGAGATGAGCTCCCTGCAGCAGGAGCGCTTCCTTTGCGATCTCACAATTGCTACCAAAACCAAATCATTCAGAGTTCATAAACTGGTGATGTCCTCCTGCAGTGAATATTTCAAAAACCAGCTGAAAAAGGACCCCAACCTTCAGCAAGTGGTCCTCAGTGACATCTCCTCCTTGGGCCTGGCCACCGTCATCTCGTATGCGTACACGGGAAAGTTAAGTCTTTCCCTGTACACCATTGGCAGCACCATTTCCACTGCCAGCCACCTGCAGATGTATGCGCTGCTCAACATGTGCTCGGATTTCCTCATCCAGGAGATGAATGTGGAAAACTGGATGTATATTGCCAATATGGCAGACACATACAATCTCGGTCGGATTAAAGATGCTGCCAGGAGGTTCATCCGGGAACATTTCCTAGAGTTCTCGGATACCGAGCAGTTTTTGAAACTCACCTTTGAACATTTGAACGAATTGCTGATGGATGACAATCTGGAGTTCCCTAGTGAAGTGATGGTCTTCCAGATTGCCATGAAATGGCTTGAGTTTGATGCCAAGAGGATCAAGTATGGGGCAGATCTCCTGAAGAACGTGCGGTTCGGCACGATCCCGGCTCATGACTTGATCAATTGTGTCCAACCTGTTCCGTGTATGATGCAGAACCCAGAATGTCACAAACTTCTGGTAGATGCGATGAATTACCATTTGCTTCCTTACCAGCAAAATGAGCTTCAGTCCCGAAGAACCAAAATTCGAGGGAGCCAGAAGGTGCTGCTTATAGTTGGCGGGCGGCCATGTTCTGCGGAGAAGGCCCTCAGCAAAGACGTGAGCTACAGAGATCAAGAAGGGAACTGGAATAAGCTGACGGAGATGCCCACCAAATGTTTCAACCAATGTGTTGCCGTCATGGACAGCTTCCTTTATGTGGCTGGCGGTGAAGATCAAAATGACGCCCGGAACCAAGCAAAACATGCCATTAGCAATTTATGCAGGTAATAAAAATACAAAAGTGAGATCTTTTGGGAACAGCGAAGAGGTTTAATATGGGAAGCTGATTGAATGCTGGGCCAGATCATTGTTCCATCTTACGTCATTCTGTCTACTTTGTTAGGAAAAGGCCCTTCCAAATCTCCAAGCAAGAACGTGTTTCCCAGGTCTGGTACCTGCTGCTGCAAGTTTGGAGACTGGATACTCTGATGCTTCCTTTTAAGACCTGCATGAGTTTTGCCCCATTTTACGACCTTTCTTGTTTCTTTTCTTCACTTGTTAAGTGAATCACTGCAGTTGTTAAGATAGTAACGCAGTTGTTAAGTGAATCTGGCTTTCCCAATGACTTGTCAGAAGGTCACAAAAGGTGATCCCATGACCCCGGGACACTGCAACTGTCATCAATACATGCCAGTTGCCAAGTGCCCGAATTTTGATCCCGTGATCATGGGAATCCTGTAAAAGTCATGTGAAAAACGGCCACAAGTCATTTTTTTTTTCCATAACTTTGAACGATCATTAAATGAATAGTTGTAAATCGAGGACTACCTGTGGTTGATTCATGTAAAATCCTGATGAAAATCCAAACAAACCACATTACATTTTACTATATTATATTAAGTGAACCAGGCCAATGAATGTTTTCTCATATGAAATCAAATCGTTGCTTAATTGTGGTTTGTTATGGAAAATAATGGCTGTGTTCATCTATTATATTAAACCAGCAGCACCTGGCAGGGGCAGGGAGTGCAAAAGAAAGATAAGATGGTGACTGACCAGTCTCTAGGAACTGTTTTCAATTACGCAGCTGCCATCTTGCATTTTTTGACCAATGCTTGTTACCAGTACCATCGCACTAAGCAAAATCCAAAGAGACCACATTATGGTTTAAACAATATTTGAATATAGCCATTTGAATAGACTTTGCTTTGACTTTAAAAGCCCAGAGAATTTTAAAGATATATTAAAGAAATATTTCAAGGCCTCTAGTGAGGCATTGATTAAAACAAGAAACTTTGTCCTAGATCTCTGTTTCCCAGTGTTGGCAACTATCAGGTATGTGGACTTCAAATCCCAGAATTCCACAGCCAACAGGGTGATGGGTGAGAATTGTGAGAGTTGAAGTCCTCACAATTGAGAAACACTGATCAAGACAGTGATTCTCAATCTTAGCCGATTGAAGATGTGTAGACTTCAGTTCCCAGAATTCCCCAGCCAGTATAGCTTCAATAGGAGTTGAAGTCCACACTTCTTCAACCTTCTAAGATTGAGAATCACTAGTCTTGGATGCTACATTGGTGCCTTGCTTTCCTGGTTCCTAATGCATTGGGCTGAATTTATATTTTGCGTCCAGATGTGTCTGGGAGGGAAAACAAATCAAATGGCAGCCTTCAACCATGCAACTGAAGCTCAGCCCCTTTTCACATGCATTACAACACACAACAAAAAGGACTGGCTTTGATTGCACAGTTGTTCCATATTGACTTTTTTAGCCCTGCGCCCCTCCCAAATTCTGGCACCAGTGCTTTCCTCCTTTCTGCCAGGCTTCTGTGCCAGGTCTCATGGTTAGAGTCCCCAGATGATACCACCAAATCCTCAAGAACAATCCTTCTCTTTCTCTGCAGGTATGATCCACGGTTCGGCACTTGGCTACACTTGGCTAACATGACCCACAAAAGGACTCACTTCAGCCTCAGTGCTTTCAATGGGCACCTCTATGCCGTCGGAGGCCGCAACGCAAAAGGCACCTTGGTCTCTATCGAATGCTACATCCCTTCGGCCAACAGCTGGCAACCCAAAGCCAACATGGAGCTGCCACGCTGCTGCCACGCCAGCGTGGTCATTGACGGGAAGATCTTGCTGACCGGTGGCTATGTGAACAACGCTTACTCCCGGACTGTCTGCAGCTACGACCCTGCCATGGATTCTTGGCGGGACTGTAGCTGGCTGAGCAGCCCTCGAGGCTGGCACTGTGCTGCCACGTTGGCCAGCCGGGCCTATGTTCTGGGGGGCAGCCAGCTGGGCCCCCGCGGGGAGAGGGCCGACGTCATTCCAGTGGAGTGCTATAACCCCTCCACTAACCAGTGGAGCTTCATGGCCCCCTTGACCACTGGCCTGAGCATGGCAGGGGTGGCCACTCTCGGCGGGCAAATCCTCCTCGTTGGGGGATGGAATGAAAGTGGGAAAAAATACCAGAAGATGATTCATGCCTTCAACCCCGATCTGAACGAATGGACCGAGGAAGGGGAGCTTTCGGAAGGCACCGTGGGAGTGTCCTGCTGCACCATTGCTCTTCCTCATGCGAACACCAGGAGCTCCAGAGCTAGTTCGGTGGCCTCGGCCTCTGTGAGCATGTAAATGGAGCTGGATGAGAGGGAAATTTGGGTTCTGGTGACTTGCAGAATCAGGAGCTTCACAGGAAAGGTGAAGGATGCGTTGTGTTTGCTGCAGAGAGTTCCCATTGCACAGGTTCTTGTGGGTTTGCGGTTCATAAATCCCAATAATAACACATTTTTTGATGCTCGGATTTGCCTGTAGACCTTTTCACATAACTTCTTTGGGGAACTGAAAACTGAAACATGTCCAGACCTGATTCATCAGACGTTAATGCGCTTCACTTCTGCAAGCGATCTCTCTTCCTCATGATACAATCTGAAATCTTCACCCACTCCTCCCAAAACGAGACCCTACTTTTAAAGGATCGGGAAGCCCTGGGGGGAGGGGCTGCTTTCAATGAATTTGGTGGCCAGCTGTTGGGACATCTCAGCCAAAAAGGCCAGCTACATTGTGTTTTGTTTGAAATACTCTAGTCATATAGCACTCTGATTCTTTATAAAGAATCATACCATCATAGGTTGGAAGGGATCCTGGACGTCTTCTAGACTAACCCCCTGCTTGTCCAATCTCTTCTTGAAAACCTCCAAGCAGTGGAGCACCCTTGAGAGGCAAACTGTTCCACCGATTAATTGTTCTCACTGTCAGGAAATTCCTCCTTAGTTTCAGGTTGGATCTCCCTCAGATGAGCTTCCACCCATTGCTTCTTGTCCTGCCCTCACATGCTATGGAGAATAAATCCCCCTCTTCCCTGTGGCAGCCATTCAAGTATTGGAAGACTGTTATTTTGTCTCCCTGTGCTTGCTTAACAAGGTTTTAGCCTAGAATTAAGAACTGTCTCTTTAAGACATAGCATTCTGGGGAATGTAGTCCATGCCATGTAGTCCATGCCATGTGATCATAACTGTGTACTCTTATTGGTCATTGAAGTATGCCTGGGGGGCGGGAGTAATTGAAGTACGCTATCCCAAAGGAAGTCTTTTTCAAGCTATCTACCAGGAAAGGATGCCTGAGGAAGGAGATGGGGAAGCATTAATCCTTTTTTACAATATTCGTGATGGTTCCAGATTATGACTGTAGATTCAGAAGAACTTCTACATAACCGTGAGTGTTGTCAGAGGATGCCTGAAGAATAAAATATAATCTGAATGAATGTACCATTGCCTTGTGTTAAACTGCCTGATGATAGCATAACCAATCTACGCTTGATTCAGAACAGTAAAAAAGGATTATTAGC
>QLTV01001686.1:622617-632880 GCA_003457575.1 Thermophis baileyi | reverse complement strand
AAGCCGGCGCTGCTGTCACGTGACGGCCGAGTGGGCGGCGGGTCACGTGATCTCTCGAGGATGGCGCCGGTCGGGAGGCGGCTGCTGCTTGCGGGGCTCCTGCTGCTGGCCGGGCTTGACCGCCGGAGCTCGGGGAGCGCTGCCGGTCCGGTGCCGCTGGTCNCGAGGCCAAGCCGGCGCTGCTGTCACGTGACGGCCGAGTGGGCGGCGGGTCACGTGATCTCTCGAGGATGGCGCCGGTCGGGAGGCGGCTGCTGCTTGCGGGGCTCCTGCTGCTGGCCGGGCTTGACCGCCGGAGCTCGGGGAGCGCTGCCGGTCCGGTGCCGCTGGTCATCTGGCACGGCATGGGTGAGCGGGGTTTTGCCCTTGGGGGGGGCGGATTCAAAGGGCCTCGGGGGCTCGTCCTCCCACCTGCAGCCGTGCTTGGTTTCGCTTCTGCTTCAAGGCTGGGGATGATGGGGCTTGTGCTCCGACGCTTCTCTACGTCGGGGTTACCTTCTAACCAAACCTCCTTTGGTTAGCCATAATTTTAGGCGTGAAATCTTGGTCCGCCGCCTCCAAGCGGCTTACGGATGGGTCTCAGTTAAAAAAAACAACTTTAAAATCGAAAACCAACCAGTAGAAACCAGTAAATCTTGTTAATGGGACCGTTTGTGAAGTCTAGCGCGCCAGTCAGGCAAATCTGAACGCCTTGCTAAAGAGGACAGCCTTGGCCACTGGACAGAATACCTCCAGGATGGAGGCACATCTGATTGGGGGGGGGTGTATTGCAATATAGGGTGAAACCCCCCCCCCCAGAGAAGGTGGGTTTTTCATCTCTGCTGATCCTCCTTCAGGGGTGCCCTAGCCTCTTCCTACTACAGGTAGTCCTCGACTTACAGCAGTTCGTTTAGTGACCGCTCAAAATTACAACAGCAGTAAAAAAATGTGGCTTGTGACCGTTTTTCAAAGATACCACCTCACGATCCAGGGTCACATGATCGAAATTCAGATGCTTGGCAACTGCGTCATATTTATGACCGTTACAGCATCCTGGGGTCATGTGTTCCCCTTTTGCGACCTTCTGACAAGCAAAGTCCATGGGGAAGCCAGATTCACTTAACAACAACCGGGTGACTAACTTATCAACTGCAGTGATTCACTTAATCACTGTGGCAACGAAGGTCGTAAAATGAGGCAAAACTTACTTAACAACTGTCTTGCTTAGCAATGGAAATTTTGGGCTCAATTGTGGACGTAACTCGAGGATTACCTGTAGATTATGGGGCAAGCAGACCCTACCGGTACATGGCTGGCTGGGGAATTCTGGGAGTTGAAGTCCACCCCTTTTTAAGTTGTCAAGATTGGAGACCCTGGCCAGAGTAGGGCACCCTGCCCTGTCCTACACGTAGTCCCAGGTGTGTGTGGTAAAAAGTTTGGGCATAATGTACTGGACAGACACCCAGACTCTTGTGTTTCCTTGGCAGTGGCATTTAAGAATGATTTAAGGTTCCTTCCTGAGGTTTTGTTTGGGGCGATAAAATTGGAGATAACTTTTAGTTACACTTCCTTAACCTTTAAGGAAAAAAAAGGGTTTTGCAAAGTTGGTAAAATTAAATTTTATTGTTGTACTCATTTTATATATTGTGATTCTGTAAGGGGCACACATATCTTGATGACACATATCGTTTAATGGTCTGTTTCCTATTTTTTTTCCCCATATGCTTAGCAGTGGAAGAATGGTGGTGCCCCAGGCAAGAATTTATTTGTGATCAGTTAACTGCTCGTTAGTAGAAAATTAATTGTGGCAACATCCTATACATATTTATTTGGAATTAACATAAATGCTTTTGAATTCATAGGAGTTTCTGAATTGATATGAATAGTCAGTTTCATGTGGCAAACACTAATTTAAAATATAATATTGTTGGTGTGCACTTAATAGATTCAAATCCACCAAGGGTGGAATCAAATACTAGCTTTGTTGTGAAAATATTTTAGTTACAAGAATCACACAGTGGAATTTGGAGGCTGAAGCATGAAAGAAGCTGAGGTTTCTTGCTGTAGAAATTGTCTGGCTGGTATAAAAATGAAAGCAGCAATGACTAAGTTCCTGTTTCTTAAATACCGTAGTTTCTTGTTTTTCTCAGCAGAAGAGTTGATTTCTTTATCTTTGGAGGTGGGTAAAATATGCATGTGGGAGTGTTTATGAATCGTAAAATGGAACATTAGCCTTTCCTTTTAGCATACAAGTTGATTTGACTTATAACTCTAATTGAGCCTGGAATAATAGTCATGCAGATTCAATTTTATGATCTTTTTTGTGGTTGTGGTTAAGCAAATTACCCTGAATGTTAAGAAAACACAGCAGTTGTTAAGGAAACCCATTTATGCAATGGTGGTTTTCTTGCAAACGTTTCATTATCCAACTAGGTAATTTCATCAGTGCAAGCACCAGCACTGATGATGTTACCTAGTTTGGTAATGAAACGTCTGCAAAAAACCCCCCACCAAGCTTAGAGAGTACCAAGAACGCCTCTTGTTTCTTTTCAGGTCGTATAAATCTTTCACTCAATCATTTAAATATGAGCCAGCAGTGTGCTGCAGTTGCCAAAAAACCCAATGCAATCGTAGGCTGCATTAACAGAAGGATAGAATCAAGATCACGGGAAGTGTTAATACTACTTTATAATGCCTTGGTAAGGTCATACTTGAAATGCTGCATCAAGTTTTGGTCGCCACAGTGTAAAAAAGATGTTGAGACTCTGGAAAGAGGGCAGAGAAGAGCAACGAAGATGATTAGGGGACTGGAGGCTAAAACATATGAAGAACGGTTGCTGGAATTGGGTATGTCTAGTTTAATGAAAAGAAGGACTAGGTGTGGCACGATAGCAGTGTTCCAATATCTCAGGGGTTGCCACAATGTATGATATGGTTTCAAAGCTCAGCTAAAGCAGCTTTTCCTTGCTAGATATGGTGGGATTAGACCATTTTATGCAACATTCTAGAGCTTTTATATATGTTAGTAATATAAAACACATTTGCTTATTATTTGACTAAATGCCGTTAATATATTTATAGCTGTAAATAATTAAGAAACCTAGACAGACAGCCACTCTGATTTTCTAAACTTTTCTCTTTTCTTATAGGAGATAGCTGTTGCAACCCCATAAGCATGGGATATATTAAAAAAATGGTGGAAGAGAAAATCCCAGGAATTTATGTGCTGTCTCTGAAGATAGGCAGCAGTTTAATTGACGTGAGTGGATTCATACAATGCATGCTTTCAGCACACAGACATGTGGATGAGATGTTTTCAGACTCTCTTCTAAAAGGAAGAGTCAAAATCTTGGATGCAGAGTGACTGCAGGGTGCTGGACCTGAGGTGGGGTCTTTTGAATTCAAAACAGTTTGTGCACCTCTAGTTGATTGGGTGCACCAGCTGTCTGCATCATACCAAGAGGGAGAAGTATCCATAAACAAAGAAACTTCAAGTTTGGGAACCTGAGAGTAGACCCACCAATTCAAGCCAAGACTCACCTAGCTTCTGTCATAAGGTGTCAGGTACAAAGAATCAGGACTACCGGTTAGGTTGCAGTATAGAACAGGGGTCTCCAACCTTGGCCACTTTAAGCCTGGCGGACTTCAACTCCCAGAATTCCCCAGCTGCCAGGCTTAAAGTGGCCAAGGTTGGAGAACCCTAGTATAGAAGGTTTATTGAAGCTTATACACAATCTGATCAACTAAAGTTCAACACTTACAGTAAATTGGCACCAGAGGAGGGTCAACTGAATTCAGGAAGGGTTGGCCTTGCAGTGCTTGTGGTAACGCAGGGACTCTGAACTGATGACATGTTTAACTCCGCCCTCCCCCCAGCTCTGCCTGCTCTTCTCCTACATAAAGTAGCGCACCAGATGTGTTTAGGAAGCTGAGCAATACGAGACAAAGGCAGTCCTCTTCTCCCATTATTGCTCCCATGCACCAGGTGTTAGAGGTGTATTTGGAGACTACACCTTGTCATCAAGGCTGGTAGCTCTTGATAGACCTGTTCTCTAGGACTTTGGAAATCAGATCGTGCCTTTCTGAACAGGTTTCCTACCCTATCCGTAAGGCCAACCCATTGAAGCCCGCACAGCTGGCTAGCCACACTTCATCAACCTCTCATTTTTCCTTAGGACATGGAGAACAGCTTCTTCATGAATGTCAACGATCAAGTCAAGAAAGTGTGTGACCAGCTTTCTAAAGATCCTAATCTTCAAGGTGGCTACAATGCCATGGGCTTTTCACAGGGAGGGCAGTTCTTGTAAGTATTTCAAATAGGAGATGATGGAAGACCCTGGCATGAAGTCAGTGAACGGAGTGCCCTCCTATTAGTGGTAGAATTCCTGGTTGCATACCTGAGAATCTCAGATTCAGTCCTTGATTTCTCCAATTAAAAGAGTAGCAGAGGATGAGCCGTTCTCTTGGAGAGCCCTCACAGCTCAGAGTAGAACTGTTTGGGATACAGTGAAAGTGCTTATCTGTTGACCAGTCCACTCATTAAACAAAACCACGATGCCACTTTCATTTGTTTTGGGTTTGTTGTTGTTAGTCATGAAGTCGTGTCCGACCCATCGCGACCCCATGGACAACGTTCCTCCAGGCCTTCCTGTCCTCTACCATCCCCCGGAGTCCATTTAAGCTCACGCCGACTGCTTCAGTGACTCCATCCAGCCACCTCATTCTCTGCCGTCCCCTTCTTCTTTTGCCCTCAATCGTTCCCAGCATTAGGCTCTTCTCCAGTGAGTCCTTCCTTCTCATTAGGTGGCCAAAGTCTTTGAGTTTCCTCTTCAGGATCTGGCCTTCTAAAGAGCAGTCAGGGTTGATCTCCTCTAGGACTGACCGGTTGGATCGCCTTGCAGTCCAAGGGACTCGCAGGAGTCTTGTCCAGCACCATAGTTCAAAGGCCTCGATTCTTTGGCGCTCAGCCTTTCTTATGGTCCAACTTTCCCAGCCATACATTGCAACTGGGAAAACCATAGCCTTGACTATACGCACTTTTGTTGGCAGGGTGATGTCTCTGCTTTTTAGTATGCTGTCTAGATTTGCCATGGCTTTCCTCCCCAGGAGCAAGCGTCTATGTAATGCCAGCCATGGTAGTTTCTAAAGCACGATTTATAGCTTTCAGGTTTCTGCTCATGCTGCCAATCATGCCTTATTTTACAAACAGGATTCACTGAACCCAGCAACAGTTTATACCGCCCAACCTGGGGCGATCTAGATATTCTGGAACTTCAGTTCCCATCCCTGTCCCAGCCACGCAACACCAACGATTAATGCTGTACCAGAAAGCTTAAAATTATAATAAGGTGAATTTTAGGTTTTCTTCCATGGTGGAAGATGGCTTTCTGGTAGTGATCTGTTTTTTCCCCTCCTCAGGAGAGCCGTGGTGCAAAGGTGTCCATCTCCACCTATGTTCAACCTGATTTCCATCGGAGGTCAACAACAAGGTAACTCTGTTTTTCAAAGATGAGCATCTGTCCTCATAACAAGGTGGAATTTGACCCTTTCAAGGTCTAGTGAATGTGTCTGCTGGTTAGGAAGGATCCAAGATCCAAGTTGGGAAAACCCTGCAAAAACACTGAGATACTGAAAGTACCGTATTTTTCAGAGTATAAGACGTACTTCCCCCTCCCCCAAAAGAGGGTGGAAATGTTGGTGCGTCTTATACACCGAATACAGCCATTTTTGGCCTCCTGAAACTCCGCCCTGCGCGTCCCATTTTCGCAAAAACGACGCGCGCAGAGGGTTTGGGAGGCCTGCAGAGTGCTCCTGGGGGCTGGGGAGGGCAAACACTCTTTTTTTTTTTCTTGTTTACCTCTTCGAAATCTTGGTGTGTCTTATACTCCGGTGCGTCTTATAGTCCAAAAAATACGGTAGCTTTTTTTCTGGTAGAAAATCAGGACCGGGAAACCCTATGAACAGCACACAGCCGCCAGTGACCCTCTGATCAAGTGCTGAAATTCAGTGACAAAAGACCCATTTCCAACAGCACAATTTTCATTAGATTTGGAATGATGGGGGTTGTCTATAGGTAGAGCAAGAATGACAGCAAGAAGACTGTAAGCTGCACAACTCCCTTTCCCATTCTTAAACCCCCCATCTTCCCCAAACCTCAACATCAAGCCACAATTGTGTTTTAACACAATCTTCCTGGTATTTTTTGTTTTTGTTTCTGGAAGTGCTCTGGTTGACTCCCCCCCCCCCCCTTTAATGGCACAGCAAATTTTTGTCTGCTACAAAGGAAGAAACTTCTTTTGAGTCAGGGGCTGCAGTGATATTAAAGAAGGGGAAGAGCCAAAACTCTTTTAACACAGTTGTGGCTTGTTGTTGAGGTTTGAGGAGGATGGGGGTTTAAGAGTGAGAAAGGGAGTTGTGCAGCTTACGATCTTGTGCTGTCATTCTTGCTCTATGTACTGTCATTCTTGCTGTACTTATACGCAACCCCCAGACTTCCAAATCTACTGATAATTGTGCTGTTGAAAACGGACTACTTGTAACAATGTCAGCACTTGATCTAAGGGTCTTTGACGCTTGTGGGCTGCTCATAGGTTTCCCGGTCCTGATACACTACCAGAAAACACCTATTTCCAACTTCTCAGTCTTATTGCAGGGTTTTCCCAACTTTTGAAGGTTGTGGAACTTGTTAGTTTTTTTTAAAAAAAGACACCAATCCAGAATTTGTGACCAAGAGGCAAAGCTCTGGTGATAGAAAAGTGGCTGTGTTTGTGTTATCTCCGCCCCTCCCTCTTAGTCTCTCATGAACCCCTGTCAAACTCCCATGGGATTCAGTTGGAGAAACTCTGCCCCAGTGGGTGTTAAACCTGAACTACAGGTTTACTAGGATGGGTCCTGAGGTCTTTGTCTGAACTTGCTGTTTCTGATTTAAAACTCCATTTATTGGGTTTTAATTTCTCAACATTACCTTCAGTTTCTTGGCTAACACAGAATCTGATTTCGTTATTTTAACTACCGTATTTTTTGGAGTATAAGACGCACCGGAGTATAAGACACACCTTAGTTTTTGGGGAGGAAAATAAGAAAAAAGCTGATTGGCGGGTGGATCGTGCTCCCGGAATACCCCCAATCAGCTGTTCTCAGAGGTGAATTTTAGCAACAGGTTCCATGGTTGTGAGCTCTGCGCTTTGCTTTTTTTTCTGCTTCTGAAACGGAGGTTTCAGAGGCTGGGCGGGGCTACATTCGGAGTATAAGATGCACCCAGATTTTCACCCTCTTTTTTGGGGGGAAAAGGTGCGTCTTATACTCTAAAAAATACGGTATATGTTTTTTAAGAAATTGAAAGATCCCGAACACTTGTTTTCTAATCACAGAACAGAACAGAATAACAGAGTTGGAAGGGACCTTGTAGGTCATCTAGTCCAACCCCCACCCAGTAATTCTGATAAAGAATTACTGACAGAGAATACTTGGAAGTCATTCCCTTACAGCAAGAATTTAATTATTTCCGTCTGTGTAATTTCATTTCCAAGCTCCTGTGTGTTTAGACCAGAATTAGGCAACACGTGACTCTGAATTAAAATTTTTTGTGACCCCCCCTCCTGAAATTATATTGCTGATGTTTGGTGGCAAACCAATGATGAACTCTGAGAGCACAATTTTCTGCACAATTTCAATAGGAAAGAATAGAAAAATGTGTTGGGCAAAGCATTGGATAGACTGTATATAGCAATAGCAATAGCACTTAGACTTACATACCGCTTCATAGTGCTTTACAGCCCTCTCTAAGCGGTTCACAGAGTCAGCTTATTGCCCCCAACAATCTGGGTCCTCATTTTACCCACCTCGGAAGGATGGAAGGCTGAGTCAACCTTGAGCCTGGTGAGATTTGAACCGCCGAACTGCTGGCAGATATATCCCCCAGGGGTGGGTTCTAACTTACCTCGCTGCCGGTTCGCTTCCTCCCACGCCGCGTGGCTGCGCCTCGTGGGCGTGCACGTGCTTTGCGCACACGTGCATGTGCAGTGATGAAAAATCAGAAAAAATCTCCCCCCCCCAAAAAAGCTGAAAACAAGATGGCGACGCATGCACAGTGCCGGAAACTCGGCTTCTGCGCATGTGCAGAAGATAAAACCCCATAAATAAATAAATAAATAAATAAATAAATAAATAAATAAATAAATAAATAAATAAATAAATAAATAAATAAATAAATAAATAAATAAATAATCAATCAATCAATCAATCAATCAATCAATCAATCAATCAATCAATCAATAAAAGATGGTGGCGCCCACGGACCAGCACCGACCGAACTGGATCCGTGATGTCACTGTGACATCACCAACGGGTCGCTACCGGTTTGGGCGATCTGGTCTGAACCGGGAAGAACCCACCTCTGATATCCCCCTAGAAAAATGGGGATTCCATCAACCCATTCCTTGCTAACTTTGCCTAACTTTGTTCTGCTGCCGGGGTGGTGTTAAAAAATGTACCTCCCTGATCCCAGAGAAGGGTCCACACAGTATTGAATCAGGTGCACCCTATTTCAAGACTTTAGATATCCTACAACTAACAAAGATTTCTGTTTAAAGTGGGTGACTGGCTAGGTAGGTAACTGTTTCCTCACCTCCACCGTTCAACTTTTCAGCCATTGACGTGCCAAAAAATACAGCTAATCCTTGACTTACAACCACAATTGAGCCCCAAATTTCCATTGCTAAGCAAGACAGTTGTTAAGTGAGTTTTGCCCCATTTTGCAACCTTTCTTTGCCACAATTATTAAGTGATCACTGCAGTTGTTCAGTTAGTAACACGGTTGTTAAATAAATCTGGCTTCCCTGGTTGTCAGAAGGTTGCAAAAGAGGATAGAGCCGAGGTGGCGCAGTGGTTAGAGTGCAGCACTGCAGGCTACTTCAGCTGACTGCTAGCTGCAGTTCGGCAGTTCAAATCTCACCAGGCTCAAGGTTGACTCAGCCTTCCATCCTTCCGAGGTGGGTAAAATGAGGACCCAGGTTGTTGGGGGCAAATATGCTGACTCTGTAAACCACTTAGAGAGGGCTGTAAAAGCACTATGAAGCGGTATATAAGTCTAAGGGCTATTGCTATTGCTATCACATGATCCCGAGACACTGCAACCATCATAAATACGAGCCAATTGCCAAGCGTCCAAATTTTGATCACATGACCAAGGGAATGCTGCAATAATCCTAAATGTGAAAAATGATCATAAGTCATTTTTTTCAGTGCCATTGTAACTTTGAAACGAATGGTTGTCTGTGGAGATTTTCAATCATTCAAGTGATGGTTGTCCCAAAGGTGTTTTTTTCCAAAAAGCAATTGGACTGACTTGTGTTTTTCTTTTTCCTTTGAAAACATTTCACTTCTCATCCAAGAAGCTTTCTCAGTTTCTGTATTCATGTTTCAGAATCCTTTGGGGTAAACAAATGGTTGTAAGTCAAGGATTACCTGTATGCTTTAGTGTCAGGGCAGTGGCCCCCCAGAATTTTTCTGGGCTTGCTTGACAAGCTAAGACCATGTGCAGATAATAGAATAGAAAATAGAATAGAGGATAGGGGATAGGATAGGATAGGATGTTGGAGGTCTTCTAGTCCAGTCCCCTGCTCAAGCAGGAGACCCTATACCATTTCAGACAAGTGATTGTCCAGTCACTTCTTAAAAACCTCCAGTGATGGAGCGCCCACGATTTCTGGAGGCAAGCTGTTCCACTGGTTAATTGTCCTCACCATTAGGAAGTTTCTTGTCCTGCCCTCTGGTGCTTTGGAGAATAATTTGACCCCCTCTTCTTTGTGGCAGCCTGTCAAATACTGGAATACTGCTATCATGTCTTATTCTAATTCTTCTTTTCTTTAGACTAGTCAAACCCAAAACCTGCAGCCATACTTGATATCGTTTAGTCTCCAGGCCTTTGATCATCTTAGTTGCTCTTCTCTGAACTTTTTCCAAGGTCTCAACATCTTTTTTGTAGTATGGTGACCAAAATTGGTTGCAGTATTCCAGGTGCGATCTTACTAGGGTTTTCTAAATTACTCTCTTCCTGCTACAGGTGTGTTTGGTTTCCCACACTGCCCTGGGGAGAGCTCGCATATCTGTGACTGGTTGAGAAAAGTGCTGGATATTGCTTACACAGATGCAATTCAGCAGCGGTGAGTTTTGCTTTTCCAGGAGATATCTATCATCTATCTATCTATCTATCATCATCTACTGTATATCATCTATCTATCTATCTATCTATCTATCTATCTATCATCTATCTATCTATCTATC
>QLTV01001686.1:597772-620588 GCA_003457575.1 Thermophis baileyi | reverse complement strand
CTGATCTAATGTCATGAATGGTTTGTTTTCTGGGTTTCATACATATCAATACAAATAATCATAACAATCTTAATAGTTACAATTCATTTTCATTTCTGATTTTAACACATAATATCTGCTATCATCTTCCAGTTCTAATCCTTCTCATAATTCTACCACACTTCCTATCATTTTAATATCTATTTTTACTCTTTTCCCCCTCATATTCCTGTCTCTATTTTAGTCCTCTTTCCCCCCCCCTTCTCCTATCATTCTAATAATCAAAGACGTGATCTTTGTGTTACATTTTGTACTAGAAGTCATTCTGGAAACTTTGAAGAATGGAATATAAAATACGTCAATCTGCCCTTCCCCATTTACATATAACCAGTATTAAACGGTAACAGTAGCAGCGGGATACTGTTGTAATGTAGAATCTGATTTTTTTTTTTTTTTGCCATTAACACCATTCTGAAATGTATCTTTCTCAGGTCATCAATGAGACTTACAAGAAAAACCTGATGACTCTGAAAAAATTTGTGATGGTGCGCTTCCTCAATGACACAATGGTAGATCCCCCGGCCTCTGAGGTAAGCAGTTCAGAAGGGTGCGGTGCTACAAAAGGTGTGCCCATCCGAAAATCAAAATGATATTTAGCTTTTGTGTGCCGCCCAAAGGCAGTTCTTAGTCCAAACCCCCCCCAAAAAACCCTACAGGTAGTCCTCAAATTATGACCACAATTTGGACCAGAATTTCCAGTTAAGCAAGGTAGTTGTTAAACTGAGTCACGACTGATTTTATGACCTTTTGCGCCATACATTAAGAGAATCATTTCAGTTGCTAAGTAAATTAGGTGGTTGTTGAGTGAATCCAGCTTTCCCCTTGACTTCGCTTGTTCGTGTTCTGACCCAGCCTTAGCAGAACCAAGAAACAGACTCCTTGTCCCGAAAAAATCCTCTTTATTTAGCTACTGTGAATTCATGGCATTCACACACAGAAAAGTCCCGGCAATAATCCTTCCAAGGGTTAATTGCAATAACAGACCTTATCAGTCCTTGGATAATTGCCAGGCTGAGCGCTTCCAGTCACAAAGCTGTAAATTCCTGGCAAGAAGTCTCTGAGGCACGAACCACGATAAGCAAATCTTCCGAAAGAAATACGAACTGTTGTCTCCTGCAACCACCACTCCCCTTTTGCTTCTATTTCTTCCCCAGCCAGGGAAGGGCCATTCAGCATCCACATGTGCCTTTCTTCCCGAGTCGGCCCCTGTTCCTCAGTTGTTCTCTCCTGACAGCTCTGCGCATACGCGCATCTGGAACAGGCCCCAGCTGCTGTTCTTCCCCACTTATTTCCGACTCCGAAGGCAGCTGGGAAATGTCGGACGGCCCTGGCTCTATCTCTGCTTCCGACACAGAGCATCCATCAGAGCCTTCCCCAGACTCCAGGACTGGCCCAAGTTCCTCCCCAACCTCCTCATCGTCCGAGTCTGCTGCCAGCTCTGCTGGCAGCTGGCGGGCCACAACAGTTTGACTTCACTTGTTGGAAGCCGGCTGGGAAGGTGGCAAATGGTGATCACCTGACCCTGGGAAGCTGCAACCATCATAAATACATGCCGGTTGCCAAGTATCCAAATTTTGATATTTGTGACTATGGGGATGCTGCGATGGTCGTTAAGGGTGAAGACCAGTCATGTGTCACTTTTCTCAGTGGCGTCGTAACTTTGAACGAATGAATGGTTAGAAGTCAAGAACCACCTGTACCACTTTTACCTGTACCACTCAGACGTGGTATTCTGACAGGTCTCCCCTTTTGGGGTGTAGGGGATTTATCGCTTTTCCCCCTGTCCCACTTTTGAGAATCCAGCTCCAATCACTAGAAGTCCTCATTAGGATAAGAAACACAGAATTTCTTCCAAAACTGACAGGTTGGCTCTTAGCAGTTTCCAGGGATTAATCACCACAATAAAGAAGAAGCTTCTTGGATGAGAAGTGAAACGTCTTCAAAGAAAAACCAGAAAGTCCAGTTGCCTCTTGAAAAAAAGCACCTTTGGGATCACAATAAAGATATTTTCATGCCTTCTTGTTCTCTTTCCTTCCAAGTGGTTTGGTTACTACCGGAGCGGCCAGACTAAGGAGACCATTCCTCTTCAAGAGACGACGCTCTACACGGAGGTAATTACCTTGAGTGCTGCAGTCTTTCCTTTGAATTACTAAAAACTCAGCTTGAAACAAAACATCCCATCTGACATTACAGTCCGCATTATAGCACTTAGACTTATATATACCACTTCATAGTGCTTTACAGCCCTCTCTAAGCGGTTCACAGAGTCAGCATATTGCCCCCAACAATCTGGGTCCTCATTTTACCCACCTCGGAAGGATGGAAGGCTGAGTCAACCTTGAGCCAGTGAGATTTGAACCGCCAAACTGCAGCTAGCAGTCAGCTGAAGTAGCCTGCAGTGCTGCACTCTAACCACTGTGCCACCTCGGCTCCTTATGCCAAGGGGCATAATTTCTCTGTTCAGGCAACAACATAAAGAGGAAGGTCTATATAAATATTAATTCGAAAATTGCTTCCAGGATTGGAAACCTATCAGGGATTGTCAGAAGGACCTCTAGAGCAGGGGTCCCCAACCCTCAATCCGTGGACTGGCACCGGGCATGCGGCATGCCAGAAACTGAGTCGTGCAAACAAGCGAAGCCTCATCCACAGGATTCAGGCAGCATGTGAAACCACGCCCCCCCCCTCCGGTCCATGGAAAAACCTCTCTCCACGGAATTGGTCCCTGGTGCCCAAAAGGTTGGGGGGGCCACTGCTGTAAGAGTTTTGTCCACCCAACAAACTTAACTAGGTCAATTAAGGACTGTGGCTATATCCGTGTGCTAAAACGTGGTTATTTTTCATTCTGGTTTGAGTTGGCTACCTGAGGTTTGCTATTGCCTTCCTTAATTCTTTGTCTGCTTCCTTGTCTAGTTTATAGCTCTGAGATATCCTTATGCCCCCCCCCTCCAATTTAAGTAGTAATGAAGACTAACACGGCTCAGCTTTTTAACGTTGGCTAGATCAGGGGTCTCCAACCTTGGCAACTTTAAGACTTGTGGACTTCAACTCCCAGAATTCCAAAGCTGGCTGAGGTCTTAAAGTTGCCAAGTCTTAAAGTTGCCAAGGTTGGAGACCCCTGGGTTAGATGATGCCACCTGCCAAACCTTCCACCTGTATCGGGCGAATCCCTAGAAACAATCCTATGAATTGCTCAATTAAGCCAGACGTCTTGGTTACGCCTTAAACGTTATGGCAGAATGCGGTTGGCTGGCTTAGGGTGCGAATGTTGCCGTTGTCTCTCTGTTTAGTTTCTGACTAAATTGCTCCTCGGTTTAACTGGCATGTTCCCTTTTTTTCAGGATCGTTTGGGCCTGAAGGAAATGGACCAAGCAGGAAAGCTGGTGTTCCTTCAGGCAGAAGGAGACCATCTCCGCTTCTCCAAAGAGTGGTTCTTCAAGAACATAGTGCCATTTCTAAGTGATGCTGGTGATGGGAGCCAGGCTGTTCTAGCGTAGGGTTTGGTGGCTGGAGATGATTTTCATGGCAAAGGTGGGATACGTCCCATAGAGAGCTATCTTGAAAGACAGGCTCTTTCTACTAATCTGCTAGCTAGGCTACTGTTCCGTTTCAGGATTAACAGTTTAGTCACGTTCAACTGCAAGTATTTAAAACTTTTTCAAAACCCCACCTGGCCTTGTCTCCAGGGCCTGCCTGCTGCAGATGTTAATCAGCCGTCACCTGATAGTATGGTATTTGTATGCCACAATGGAGCCGGTCACCATTGTTTGGGGAGGGTGTAAATGATTTACCATTCACACTGTGTAAAATTCCCACTTCGGGTGCGGGTGATACAAGTTCACATTTGACAGAAGGACCACTTCTGTGATTTTGTTGAAGTGTCAATCTAAAGGAATTCAAAAGCACTGTTAAATGCCATTGTGTAGTTGCTCTGAATGGAGATATTGAATAGGTTTAAATAGGGCTGCATTCTGAATGAGGCATGGAGGGGTGAGGTCTTTCCGCAGCTGAGGTTTTTCTCTGAAAACTCTTGAGCTTTGATGGGTGGAAGGCATCGCTGTCAATGCTGGAAGGAGTTCTGATAGAAAAGCCATTGATTAGATTTCCCAAAATGGGGCAGATGATTTAAAATGATAGCAATAGCAATTAAGACTTATATACCGCTTTGTAGTCTTCTCTAAGCGGTGTACACAGTCCGCATATTGCCCCCAACAATGTGGGTCCTCATTTTACCCACCTCGGAAGGATGGAAGGCTGAGTCAACCTTGAGCCGGTGAGATTTGAACTGCAGCTAGCAGTCAGCTGAAGTAGCCTGCAGTACTGCACTCTAACCACTGCGCCACCGCGGCTCTATGTTGAAATCATGTTAATTCATACTTTCTTTGGTTTACAAGATGAGTATTTTGCAACTTGACGCAGTCTAATAAACCAGTTTTAATTTAAATTGCATTGGTGGTAACTTCAGGGCTAGAGTGACTTACCGACACATCATCTCTCGGTACTTATACTTGACAATTGTACTTTCTGTAATTCCACAGAGC
Organism: Thermophis baileyi; assembly: GCA_003457575.1. Classification (NCBI taxonomy): domain Eukaryota; kingdom Metazoa; phylum Chordata; class Lepidosauria; order Squamata; family Dipsadidae; genus Thermophis; species Thermophis baileyi. Next base: position 616,008 of record QLTV01001686.1, on the reverse strand, counting down.
ATTACAGCATAAGCTAAGTGTGGCTTAGTGTGTTGGGAGCCTAACCCAGTGCTTCTCAACCCTGAAGAAATCTGGACCAACTCCCAGAATTCCCCAGCCAGTATTGGGCTGAGGCGACCCTTAGTAAGCTACAGACCAGTGGTGAAATCCAAATTTTTTTACTACCGGTTCTATGGGTGTGGTATGTGGCTTGGTGGGCGTGGCTTGGTGGGCATGGCAGGGGAAGGATACTGCAAAATCCCCATTCCCTCCCCACTCCTGGGGGAAGGATACTGCAAAATCCCCATTCCCACCCCACTCTGGGGCCAGCCAGAGGTGGTATTTGCTGGTTCTCTGAACTACTCAAAATTTCCACTACCGGTTCTCCAGAACCTGTCAGAACCAGCTGGATTTCACCCCTGTTACAGACTCATCCAGGCAGTATATTTTAAAAGCCCTCCAAGGCAAAGATTATTTAAGCAGGAGATAACAAGCATTCTGGCGAGAATTATAGAAAATCAACAATGGAACATGAGCGACCAGCTCTAAAGACCCTTGTGGCAAGCTTAGTAAAGATCACACTTTATGAGCAACTTGGCATTAACTTTATTCTATCTTCAGTATAATTTTAAGTACATAAGAAAGATTTTTTTTAATATTCCACAAGCCTCAGGAGAGAAGTAAGAGTCACAGGACAGTTTCAAAATAAGAGTTGCATATCTTCTGTTAAATTTTCAAGTGGAAAACTCAAAACGTGGCAAAAGGGGGAAAAAAAAGAGACTATCTGCATTACTACAGTTAAGACAGGCAGCTCCCCGTGGTGGGTCATTACAGTACCATGCCTTCAACCTGGGCACGATCACCAGAGTGCGGTGTGACACGAAACTTTCTGCAGAGAAGCAGCAGGGAGAGAGAGAGCTAGCTATAAGAGAGTGGGTTGCCCAAATGCCATGGGGCTAATAAATGCCAGTGAGCAACAGAACCAAAACACCATGGAATTGTGCTTACAAACAATTAAATACTTCTGTTGGAATGGAGAATTAATTCTGCCCTGGGGGAAAAAAAAAACAACCTGATACAGATTCTGGGAAAAACTGTCCTGGAAAAACTGAAGAGTGGTTCAGTTGTTCAAAAGAGGCCTCTTGGGTACAATTTTCCCTTTTGTAGGAGGGCTTGAATGGAAGGGGTCGAGGGGCAGCTTTCAAACTGCTGGACAGGTGCCCAGGAAGGAGAATTTGTTCCAATCTCGTGGCACCTGTACCCGGGGCAGTTTCCCCCTTCCCCCACATCATGGCACAACACAGAATTTACACGGACAACACAGGAAGGGGGAAATAGGGGAGAAGGAATGTTACACATCCCATTTTCAGCCTTTGGTCCAGCAAAGCTATTTTCAGCATCTCTTGGTGAGATTAGTTGCACAGAAATATTTCCCTTGGATTTCCCCAATTTATGCCTGTCAAGCATACTTCATACATCTCTAAGGGGGAGGGGAGGTACCATATCCTGATAGAAACTTTACCCCCTCCCCCAATGTTCCTCATTTGAGTGACACTCCTTGGTGCCTGCCTGCTTGACACCTACATCGATTGGGCAAGACGGGTGTTGCCTGACCAAGGGAGGGGGAGGGGGGAGTGAATGCCACACCTTCCTGCCAGTCAAGGGAGAGAATGGAATGAACCTGCCACCCTACCCCGAATCCCAGCCTGAGGTATTTTCAGTGAAGGGAGGGAGACAGGACTTTCAGAAGACAGAAGCAGACAGAGAGTTGGAAAAAACAAAATGGGACAAGGAATCTAAAAGCCCGCCCCCAGAAAGCATTTTTTTTTTGTCCCACAGTGATGGTAGAGGAAGGGGAGGTCGTGAAGCACCAGGCCATCTTATCCGGCGATTTCTGTCACCGTGGTGACCAACTTCTGCCCGTTCCACTGCGTCTTGAATTGTTCGGGGACAGGAAATTCGTTCTGGGGAAACAAAACATATAACCCATTGATTGGCGTGTAGAAGAGAGACATCCCTGGGGCTGAGGACACCTCCGTCTCTGGGCATAGCCCCCGTAGGTCGCACCTTTCATAATTTTGCAGGGTTCCTAATACATCCAATTTATGTGCCCCTTCATCATAGTAGATGAGCAGCTGGGCCACCTGACATTTGGGGGAAGCCCAAAAACACTAATTTTCTTCCTTTAGCAACAGTATTTGATGACATAGTGTGACAGAAGGCAAGTATTTCCCCCCAGCTATCAATGGTATTAATCTGCAGATCGGGGAGAGGATGATAAAGCTGCAAAGAAACTTATTGGCACAGTATCTTCTACATCCCAAAGTACAGGCGGTCCCCAGGTTAAGTGAGTTCTGTTCCCAGCTCTGCCTTTAATTTGAATTTGTATAAAGTCATGTGTCACAGACTATAACCGTGATGGCAAACCTATGGCACGCGTGCCAGAGGTGGCACGCAGAGCCCTCTGTGGGCACGCGTGCCATCGCCAGCTGCTCTTCCGGGTTCTGTCGCGCGCCAGGCAGCTGGTCCGGCGTGCATGCGCACCGTCCAGTTGCTCTCTTCTAGGTTCTGGTGCTCCGGCGCGCGCATGCACACGCTTGAGTTTTGGCACTCGGTGCTGAAAAGGTTAACTATCACTGGACTATAACATCCAGCCACTAGAAGGTAAAGTGAGTGCAAACCCTACTAGAACTGATGAAGTTATGTAGTTTGGTAATGAAACGTCTGCAAGAAAACTAGGCTCAGAGAGAACCAAGGATCTCTCATTTTAATCTTGAGCTACAAATAATCTCTATCGGGACTCATACTTACGAACAGATTGCCTGTTACCAAAAATGGTGGATGGCATTCTCTTTCCTTGAACTGACAAACTGCTGAAGCCACACAACGTTTTCATAAACCAGTGAAAAGAGGCTATATACTCAAAACACACAGCTTGGCTCATCAGTTTGAGGAAAGACAATGTCATCCGCCATTTTTGGTAATAAAAGCCTATCACAGCTACAGGTTGTCCATTAAATCAGATGGTCTTAACTCAGGGACTTCCTATCTCTTTCAAGAACTGGATTTACAGATTAACAGAGTTGGAAGGGACCTTGTAGGTCATCTAGTCCAACCCCCTGCTCAAGCAGGAGACCCCCACACCATTTCCGACAAATGGCAGTCCAGTCTCCTCTTGAAAGTCTCAAGTGTTGGAGCTCCCACAACCTCCGAAGGCAACTTCTGTTCCACTGGTTGATCGCTCTCACTGTCAAAAAGTTTCTCCTTATCTCCAGGTTGAATATCTCCTTGTGTTAGCCTTCCTCAATCAGACACATTCCGGTTGTGCCATTTCTGCCTGGAATTTTTTGAACTTACACAGCCCTGCTCATTCTGAGGATGGTCACCCCCAAGCCAGTTAAAAGTTTTGGTTTCTTTAATTTCCATCTCCTTGGCTGGGTTCACGCAGTTAGGTTAGTTATTCACCTAGCAGAAGTGTTTCCATGACATGCTCACTTCGCATTATTTTTGGCAGCTGCTGCATGGACCTAAATCCGTAAGCTAACTTTAGCCAGTTTTACGTTTCACTCTGTTTGCAGATTCAGAAACTGGATGAACTAACCAGGTGCAGTATGCTGTGTGACTATAGCTGGGGGCATTGACCTTTGCCAGTGAAAACCTGCTTCCCTTGTTAAAGAACCGAGAACATCTGCTCGGGAATGCAGTTCTCTGAAACCATTATCTGCTTCAGCAAGAGAGGAGATGTTTCTATTACGAGTACAGGTAGCCCTCGATAAACAACTGTTCACTTAGCGACCATTCAAATTTACAGCCTACCTGAAAAGGGGAAGTTCCGACATTTCAACAGCCACTACTCCTCCCCCCCCACTAGCCATGTGACCAAATTTCAGGTGCTCAGCAAAACTGCCGCCTTTATCTGCCGTCTGTAGCATCACGTGATCACATTTTACGATGGTTAAACCTAACTAGCTGTTACTTCTAGCAAACGATGGGTTTGCTTAACGACTGCCGCAAAAAAGGTTGCAAAATCAGGTCAGGCATGTGACCAATCCAGTTTACCACTGACACAACATACGACCGTAATGGGCAGGCTCCATTACAGCCTTATGTCAAGGATTACCTATATCTCCCTGATGGAGTTAGAGACCAGTCATTGCAGGATGCCAAGATGTCTGACTGCCTTCGCAGTGTTTTATTGCTTATATACAGTTTTACAAGCAGCAAAAGGTAACAAAGAGCAACAGCATTTTCATTGGTGAATTCTCCTTGCCAATCCTTAAGAACATCCTACATCCTGTTAATACAACCTAGATGAGATCACGTACCAGCCAGAGATAGTGCCCTGCTTCATCCAGGCAATATGAACGGGGTGAAATCATGGGAACTGGGTGAGATCATGTAGGTACTTGAGGCCCTTCTGAGGTAGGCAGTTTGCTGCACACAACCTCCAAATGACCTCCATCTCTACATCTCCCCCCCCTTTTCAGCCTTAATGGACACCCCCTTCCGAGTAATATGGAAAAGAACTCACAAAGTCACCACTGTCTGTCGGAACAAGAACGTTCATCTCCGAGGACTTGGCACTAACAATCTCACAGTCTAGAGAGCCCTTGCTCAAGTAGACTTGACAACCGTCTGTCTTGTTGATGGAAATGGTTGGCACTTTACCCATTACCTAAAAAAAAAAAAAAAAGACCATGGTGAGAAACAACCAAGGGCTCCATCCTACAGTAAGGCTGAGCAACATTTTTTTCTTTTTCTTTGGAAATCACATTTCCCTCATGGTGCATTTAGAAGCTGAAAGGTGGACAGGAGTAGAGCAACCAGCAGGAGGAGCAAGTCCAAAGACAGAAATTGAGATTCATTGGTCTCTTCTTCTGAACCTTCTTTTTACACTCTCCCAAGAAGGGACATATGGATTCCTAAAACCAAGAAAGGACATATGGATTCCTAAAACCAAGAAGGGGCGTATGGATTCCTAAAACCAAGAAAGGACATATGGATTCCTAAAACCAAGAAGGGGCCTATGGATTCCTAAAACCAAGAAGGGGCGTATGGATTCCTAAAACCAAGAAAGGACGTATGGATTCCTAAAACCAAGAAGGGGCGTATGGATTCCTAAAGGACTGCAGAAATTTGGCTAAGGGTCACAGCTTGACCACGCCTTCCCTAAATGTAAGATAGAAATGAAGGGCAGGAAGGTGAGCTACAGCATTTTCATCTCCAGCACTGGCAACTGTTTGAGATACCTGATGGGAGGAAGTTACTGTCAAGATGAGACGAACCAGGGACATTACCTGAATTTGAACATCACGGCTGTTGATTATCTCAACAATGCCCACCACATCATCAAATACCAGCGCAAGCTTCTTACAGTTATCTGCAAGAGACACACAGAGAGAGCGAGAAATGAGACTAGCATGGAGCATTTCCTTTAAGAAGATAAACCTCAACATAGCTACGATCTATCGTTCGTTGACTGATCAATCCTGGGCAATCCAATATAAAAACTTCCCCCACAATTATCAAATGCAAGAGAAAGAAAACCAAAAACACCACCATCACCACAATGCTGAGCACACATGGATAGATTTCAGTAAGGAAGTCTCCCTAGAATCAAACTCAACTACTGACTTCATGAACAACAACTTGTAGTTTTCCGGTCAGCAACATGGAAGGGGTTAGTTATTCCTTTCTTTCAGAGTACTTTTGTGTCAGAGTGTGAACAGCGTGACTACTATTTTGAGACAAATACAGGAGCAAAATACAGTACACAGAGGTTTGTCTTACAAACAGTGGTTTATATACAAGACTTCTATATGCATACATACACATGGTAGGCACATACCAGGCAAGCAAGCAATCTTCAACTGTACAATGCAGATTGAACACAAGGGAGAGAGAGATACACCCTCTCATGGTCTCTCTTATATAGACAGCTTCTTAAAGTGGCAGTAACCCTGCTGACTCATCCTCATTGCATCAGCATTTCAGTTTACAGCCTTACATCAGCTGGACAGCTATTAAATCATCATTACTCTGACATTTTGCCTAGCCTAAAATGTCAGAATTTCCTGCAGGTCTGAAATCATCTAAATCAGGGGTGTCCAACCTTGGTGGCTGGGGAATTCTGGGAGTTGAAGTCCACAGTTTTTAAAGTTGCCAAGGTTGGACATCCTTGATCTAAATGCTGCCATCTAGGTGTCTCTTATCAGTACATTATATATCTGAGACCTTTCTACAGGAGTTAATTTCATCACAGAAGCATACACACAAATCGACATGCGTGAACCAGTCCCCAAAGCAAGCTCTACTTGGAGCTAAAATGGTCTCAGAGTTTAATGATGATTTTGTTTTCTATCCTGTTTCCAGACAGTTCAGACTTCCAGGTCATTTCCCCCAGAAATTTGGTTTCCTATCCAACGTATCTTAGAGGGTCCCAATTCCACCACTTAATCCTCAATTCAGCAACTCAGATAGTGTCATCGACGCAATGAACACAAACTTAGGCAAGTTCCAGGAGACAGTGGATGGCAGGGACGCGGGGGTGGGGGGGGGGGCGCGATACGCTATGGCCCCTGGGGTTGCAAAGAGTTGGACACAACTTTGTGACTGAACAACAAAATCCCAAAGAAGAGGTGTGAACTTACCCAGGGTGATGGAGTTGATCTTGCCTTGGATACGGAGTGTACTGTTCACACATTTGTAGACATAGGCCACCTGCTTCAACTCCGTGTCGCTGATCACCAAGTTGGAGGCGTTCTCTTGGTTTTCCTAAAGGGGAACGAGCAGCTGCTATTATTCAAGATTCCTCCCCTTCTCTAGATGCAAACAGGAGCAGCAGAAACAATGACGAATTACACACAAAAGACCCACCCACAGGCTGGGGCGGGGGCTCCACCACATGCACTTGACTAAGTGGGCATCAGGCTAAGAGCTCTTAGCTGAATTGCAGATAGCAGTAACCCACTTTCATCATGGCCAAAGTATTTGAGTTTCATCAACCCAGATGAAACTCAAATACTTTGGCCATCTAATGAGAAAGAAGGACTCACTGGAGAAGAGCCTAATGCTGGGAACGATTGAGGGCAAAAGAAGAAGGGGACGGCAGAGAACGAGGTGGCTGAATGGAGTCACTGAAGCAGTCGGCGTGAGCTTAAATGGACTCGGGGGATGGTAGAGGACAGGAAGGCCTGGAGGAATGGTGTCCATGGGGTTGCGATGGGTCGGACACGACTTCGCAACTAACAACAACAACAAAAGTAACCCATTGAGGGAGAGGCACAGAACCCAAGTTCTTATCTCATGGCAATTCTTAATGGGGCAAAACCCGGGCCAGAATAATTAAATCAATGTTTAATTTTACAGGTAGTCCTTGACTTACAACCGTAATTGAGCCCAGAATTACGGTCATACCATGGTAGTCATAAAGTGGGTCACTATGTGAATGTGCCCTTTTTTGCGGCGGTTGTTAAGTGAACACCATGATCATTAAAGGAGTCTGTTTCCTCCAATGGGTGTTTTTCACCAGAGGTCGATTGTAACTTTGAACGATTGCTAAGCGAGGGCTACCTGTAGTTACATTTCCAGGTAATTGAGGTTTTGTCCTGGCTCTACCTCCTCCTATTAGAAAGGGGGCCGCCCCACCCAACGTGCCTCTTGAAGGCCAAGGGCTTGAAAACAAAGGATGCACCACACCTCAAGACAATGCATGCTTTTTGTATCGACTCAATTCATACACTCCCATGCAAGCAAAGCGATTTCCCAGATTCCTGTCTGATAGACTCCTTTAAACCAAGGAGGTTCTCTTGCAAAGAACCAGCCTCTTAACATGAAACGCTGCGAACTCACCACTCTCCATTTCTTGCCTTCTAACTCCAGCATGGGAGGCTCCTTCTTTGCAGGCAATTTGGAGGAAATGTTGACTGTGCACGCAGGCTTGGCAACTGTGAAAGGTTTGGGTCCCGTTCGTACAGGACCCCCTTGGCTTTTCAGCGACGGGTTTTTGTGGGTCTTCATCTCATCGGACACGTGTTTCAGGCCTAGGAGGGGAAAGCATCATTGGCAGGGTTCATACCTTTTGCTAACCCATTACTGCCTTGTGTCGTCTTGGGAACTTAAACACTTGACTAACACCTCGACGTACGACCACAACTGAGCCCAAAATTGCCACCGTTAAGCAAGACAGTTGCCAAATGAGTTTTGCTCCATTTTACAACCTTCCTTGTCACATTCGTTAAGTTGAACCACTGTAGTTGTTAAATTAGTAACATGGTTGTTAATGACTCTGGCTTCCCCCATTGACTTTGCTTGTTGGAAGGTCGCAAAAAGTGATCACGTGACCCCGGGACACTGCAACCGTCATAAATACATGCCAGTTGCCAAGTGCCTGAATTTTGATCACCTGACCACGGGGATGCTGCAACGGACTTGTGAAAAACGGTCGTAAGTCACTTTTTTTCAGTGCTCTTGCAACTTTGAACCAAACAAATGGTTGTAAGTTGAGGACTACCTATATCGAAACCACTCTGTTTATTCACTGAGTTCTGGCAAGGATAAGGTAGGACAATGCACATCCCATTGCAGTGAAGAAATCCGGTACAAGTTTAATGCAACAGATCTGTTGTTGTGAGCCATCCAGATCTCTTTTAGATGGACAGCCATACAAATCTCTTAAATAAATAAAGTCTGGTTTTGAGGTGTTGTGTCAGAAAACCAAGCAAAGGTTATATGAAGAAAAAAAAAAGTTCTGTTTTCCCAACTTCACTTTTTTCTTTGTTTCTTAAATGTATATGCTGCCCATCTCACCAATAAAGTGACTCATTAGTCCAGAGGTCTTCAAACTTGGTAACTTTAAGACTTGTGGACTTCAACTCCCAGAATTCTCATTCTGGAAGTCTACAAGTCTTAAAGTTGCCAAGTTTGGGGACCCCTGCATTAGTCAAAATAAGGACAGTTCACCCTTTGAGCAATATTCTTAACATGGGGTCTTTTCTTCAACCGATGGAAAAATGAAGGGATATATTGATGGATGGATGATTCAAAGGAACCTCTCCCATCTCCATCTCAAAATTGATTTGCTTAAAAAAAAAAAAAAAAGTATTGAGCAATTTGGAAATTTGGAAAAGGACAGGAAGTGTTCCAGTTGCATCCAGGTGGCACAAAAGCTGTAATTTTGAGCCAGAGGGGCATCTTGATAACTCTCTCCAACTCTTCGCTATACGAAGATATTTGAAAGGCAACTGGCTGAAATGGCAAAACTGAGTACTCTGATTAAAGAAAAGAATATACCGTATTTTTCGGTGTATAAGACGCGCCCCCCCCCCCAAAAAGAGGCTGAAAATCTGGGTGCGTCTTATACTCCGAATGAAGCTTTTTCGAAGCTGTTTTTCAGCCCTAATGGGGCGCTAGCGAGTGAAGCGATCTTCCGCGCTTCGCCTGCTTTTCTCATTGCTTCTCTCTCCAACAATCAGCTGTGCTTTAGAAGCTGCTTTTTATCCCCAACCAGGGGATAAAAAGTGCGCGCGCTCAAAACCCGCGACCTAATGTGCTGAAGCTGACCAGGCTAAGAACGCTAGCCAGATGAATACCTGGTAGGCAGAATTTTTTTTCCCCTATTTTCCTCCCCAAAAACTAAGGTGCGTCTTATACTCCGAAAAATGCGGTAAGAACTTTTGTTTCCACATGGAAACCGCTTCTGAATTTCGTGCTTGATGTGGAAAAGAATGTAACTTTGACTTTGGGTTTTACAGATGAGATTGATAGATCTTTATAGAAATGACTTGTTTATATTATTATGGAAAAACAAAAAGTTGTGACTTGAAGTTTTATTTTATTGCAACAGAGAGAGTCGGAAGTCAATGCTTCTTTTTCTTTTCCTACCCTTCCCCACTTCCCTTTCCTCTTTCCCCTCCTTCCTTAATGTTCCTCTATTTACTTTTATATTTTATAATACTTAATCATTCAATAAAAAATGTTTGGGGGGGAAAAAAGAAAAGCAACTCCTGGAATTTAAGACTACTGTGTTTCATTGCAGGGCAATGAATGTGCTTGTGGGGTTGCCCTATTCACAGGAACCCCAAAGGACACGGAGTTTAATTAGCTCTGCTTAATGCAAGAAAAAGGAATTAAAAAAAAAAAGTTCTGGGGTGCAGAATTCCAAAGATGCACAGCAACGATTCAAAACACTTGGAATACTGCATTCAGTTTTGGTCGCCACAATGTAAAAAGGATGTTGAGACTCTGGAAAGACTGCAGAAAGAGCAACAAAGATGATTAGGGGACTGGAGGCTAAAAAATACGAAGAACGGTTGCAGAAACTGGGTATGTCTAGTTTAATGAAAAGAAGGATTAGGGGTGACATGATAGCAGTGTTCCAATATCTCAGGGGCTGCCACAAAGAAGAGGGAGTGAAGCTATTCTCCAAAGCACCCAAAGGCAGGACAAGTAGCAATGGGTGGAAACTAAGCAAGGAGAGAAACAACCTAGAACTAAGGAGAAATCTCCTGACAGTTAGAACAATTAATCAGTGGAACAGTTTGCCTCCAGAAGTTGCGAATGCTCCAACACTGGAAGTTTTTAAGATGATGTTGGATAACCATTTATCTGAAGCGGTGTAAGGTTTCCTTCCTAAGCAGGGGGTTGGACTAGAAGACCTCCAAGGTCCCTTCCAACTCTGTTATTCTATTCTATTCTAAATTATTTCTCTTGGTCATGTTACCATGGCTGCAGGTTTGGGAAATGTAACTCTCTAGTTTCATTATTTCCTCAAAAGGCTGTGCAAGCACAGACGAGTTGAATTTCAACTTAATCTGCTCCCAGAATCTCTTTCTAAGACCTTGGTTCGCTGCAATTCCGAGGCCAAGTTACTGTTCAAAAAGACATTAATTTGCTTTTGGTTGTAAACATCCAAGTTGCTGCTATCTTTAGCCCCACCAACCATCTGTCTACATAAGAGAATTAACATTTGTGACATTTGGCAACCTGTTAAAACAAGCAAAACTGGGTTATGGAATGCAGTTAAAACTGCACCCTGCAAAAACTCTTTTATGCCCTGGACCAGAGGTCTTCAAACTTGGCAACTTTAAGACTTGTGGACTTCAACTCCCAGAATTCTCCAGCCAGCATAGCTGGGAGTTGAAGTCCACAAGTCTTACAGTTGCCAAGTTTGGGGACCCCTGCCCTGGACTAATCCTCTGCATAGAAGACTGAAGAACAATTCCATCCAGGACTCCTTTTTGGGGGGGGGGGAGAAATTTTTTAAAAAATGCATCAAGAATTTAGCTAGCTTCCAGAATTGCGGCTAGCTCACTTGTGTCTGAATCGATTAATCCGCCTACCAGAAGTGATGGCTTCTCCCTGGTTGATCTGAGCAAAAAGCGCTGAGCGGGAGGTAGAGGAATCTGAACCAGAATTTGGGGAGGCGGGTGCTGGAGGGGGAGGCGGGCCAGGGGGAGGAGGTGGTGGGCCACCACAAGCAGGAGCCCGAGATCCATTTGCCGCATCAGCCGGCTGAGGTCCCTGGAAGGATATGGGGGGGTGGAGAGGGAAAGAACATCCAATTAGGCTATCTGATAAACAGACAAATGAAAATATCCCAAAGAAGAACCTGAAATATGGATGTGCAGGTTGCACTCACCGTTTTGCTCCAGGTGAGTCCAGTGGTATGGTACTGCTTGATGTACGCCTGCAGCTCAGTCCAGATACTGAGATAACTCTTCACCCAATCCACGTGCTTCTTATCGCTAGAGAAGGAAGATCCACACAACCTAATTGGGCTGGGCCATCTGAAATTCTGCTTATAACAGCGGTCCTAGTTTTCCACCTCCATTTTACAGACAGAACTGCTTGGGAAAAAGTGACTCCTCGAAGCTTTTTGGCAGGAGAAGCAAGCTAACTTTCCCAAAGGTGCTTTTCTTTCAAGAGGCAACTGGACTTTCTGGTTTTTCTTTGAAGGCGTTTCGCTTCTCATCCAAGAAGCTTCTTCAGCTCACAGCGAAACGTCTTCAAAGAAAAACCAGAAAGTCCAGTTGCCTCTTGAAAAAAGCACCCTTGGGACAACCATGACCTGGATGACTGAGAATCTTCATAGCCATCAACCTAACTTTCGATACTGAATATCTAAGGGAATCTCCTTCTAATATCTCTCGGCCCCCACACTGCTCCCCCCATATGCTTTCATAAATGGAGTTTAATTTTTGCCATGAAATTTTCCCAAAACTATTTTTTGGGCTTTCCTCATTTCAATTACTTAGTTTTCTGGATTTTAAAATGCCCAATTTATGAAACCTATTAAGATATCAACGCTCCCGTTGCAAGATATGAAATTCTATCCAAAGAGGATTTATTCACAAGTCTTGCCTTTGCTCTTTAGCCGTACATTTGTTTCTTGCAATTGGGTTACAGGTAGTCCTCAACTTATGACCAGTTGCTTAGCAACCATTCAAAGTTATAACAGACCCCACCCAAAAGTTACTTATGACCCGGTTCCAAAGTTCCAATGGCCACACTCCATGGTCATGTGACTATTTCGGTTGCTTGGCAACCAGACTGCGTTTACAGCAGTATGCAGCATCCTGCAGTCATGTGATTTATATGATTTATATTTTTGCCAAACATTGGCATTTACTTCCGATTTTTTGCAAAAATGCTCCGTACCGAACAATGGGTTTGCTTAACGGCCACCGCAAAAAAGATCATTAAAATGGATCTGGTCACATAGTGACACACTTTATGACCATCACAACTTAAAACTGTAATGAGCAGGCTCTGTTGTGGTCATAAGTCGAGGACTATCTGTATTATGTATTCCTACTCACCCAGAGATCAACCAGTGAAAACTTTATAGTTATTAAAAAAAAAAAATGGTGGGCAGCGCTTCTTATGTAACACTATATCCACAGTTACTTCCTCTGAGAAACAGAATACTTGCAGCTTTCTGAAAGAAAACGTACACATCTTTATATTCTTTAAGGACTCGATTGCTGTAAAACATGGCGGCATCTGTCATTTCCTTCACATAAGGGCCTGGCTTGGGGGCCTACGAGAAAAGAACACAGAAAATAAGCCTTCCATCTCAGCAGGGAAACCAAAGCAGCGTCATTTTTAAAAAAACCAACCATTTTAATTTATCTAATTTACAGCCAAAGACCAGAAAAAGGGCGCACAAGAAGCGATTTACAGGAGAATATTGATAACATTCCAACAGTTCTATATAAAATAGAGAACAGACAGACCAAAAACAATAATAGGTGTGCAAATTCAGCATCCTTAGCCAGCACAAAATTATTTCAGGCCTTTCTAACAGCAATAAGAATCGAGTAAAATTTTGCTCCCTTCCTGGAAATTTTAGTTGGAAATTCAACAAGAAGAAGAAACTTGAGCTTTGGACCAGCCTGCGTGGTGAGTAGGAAGAGGAGTTATGAGCTCTGTACACCAAAGATGATAAAGGGAGCAGGGGAGTAACTCTACTGGTCTGACTGCAGAGTCAGAACAGACAGAAATATTCTGCTTAAGAGAGGCGTTCTCTCTCTCTCTTCCCCGTCAGCATTCAAGGCTGGCAATGCTAATATGAACGATCATCCTTCAGAAGCTCGGAGCAACTTTGCACGGGGAAGTTTTTGTTCCCAAATCCTTACCATGGCGACCCAGCCTAGTGCAGGGATGCTTTCGCTAACTGTCGAGAGGTGGTTGAAGAATTTGCTGCCACGGTTCTTCTCCCTGAAGTTCTGGACCACTTGGATCTGATCCGATATTGGCTTCAACACGACGGAGAAGTTACTCTGCAGTTGCAAAATTAGGGAAACCAAGAAGTGAATTATTTATGCACCCAAATCCTCTTGCTGCCCAGGGTTCTCCTTGATCATAATTTAAGACTGCCTATTCCCATTGAATAGGGACGCGGTGGCTCAGTGGCTAAGACGCTGAGCTTGTCGATCGAAAGGTCGGCAGTTCAAATCCCTAGTGCTGCGTAATGGGGTGAGCTCCCGTTACTTGTCCCAGCTTCTGCCAACCTAGCAGTTCGAAAGCACGTAAAAAATGCAAGTAGAAAAATAGGGACCAGCTTCGGTGGGAAGGTAACAGTGTTCCGTGCGCCTTCGGCGTTTAGCCATGCCGGCCACATGACCACGGAGACGTCTTCGGACAGCGCTGGCTCTTCGGCTTTGAAACGGAGATGAACACCGCCCCCTAGAGTCAGGAACGACTAGCACACATGTGCGAAGGGAACCTTTATCTTTTACCTTTATTCCCATTGATGCTACTCTTCTTATGTCCCGGGATTAAGCATGTAGATAGAAAATACCCGTATCGTATTTTTAATTCTGCCTTTTGGAGTGGCATAAAGTTCTCCTCCCATCTATCTTCCACCTTCTAATTAAAGAAGGGCCAGCTCATGAGTAATACTGAACTGTGGTCTATTGACACAAAACGTCTAGATTTACCATCATGCTAACCCTTGGTTTGTTTTAACAACAATCCTTTGAAAAAAAAAGAACAGCTCGGTTTGTGGATTGTACTAAGACATCAATCAAGCTGCAATGATTATGTTTTAGTTTCTGTTACAGACCGTCCTTGACTTATAACCACAAATGAGCCCAAAATTTCTATTGCTATGCAAGGCAGTTGTTAAGTGAATTTTGCCCCATTTTATGATCTTTTTTTTTTTTTTGCTGCAGTTGTTAAGTGAATCATGCCGTGCTGGCACAGTGGTTAGAATGCAGTATTGCAAGCTAACTCACTGCTCATTCCAGGAGTTCGATCCTGACATGGCTCAAGGTTGACTCAGCCTTCCACTCGTGTCTCCTGGTCACTAACCCAAAGTCATCACCCAGCTGGCTTTCATGCCTAAGGCAGGATTAGAACACACACTTTCCTGCTTTGTAGCCTGGTGCCTTAACTACTACAGCAGAGGTCTTCAAACTTGGCAACTTTAAGACTTGTGGACTTCAACTCCCAGAATTCTCCAGCCAGCATGCTTTAGATCAGACGTCTTCAAACTTGGCAACTTTAAGACTTGTGGACTTCAACTCCCAGAATTCTCCAGCCAGCATAGCTGGCTGGAGAATTCTGGGAATTGAAGTCCACAAGTCTTAAAGTTGCCAAGTTTGGGGACCCCTGTACTACAGCAACATCACTATAATTCTAAAGGTTTTTCTCCACTTACTGCTATGGGCTGCTGGCACTGTGAGGCTGTCACCAGGAGAGTTCTCTCAGTCATCAATCCAGCATGGACCATCTCAGCCTTAAAGAGGAGGAGAAACACACAACTCTATGAATTAGCTGCAATGATTGGTTGGCAAAATAGAATTCCAAGAATGACTGACTGCAAGACATGTTATATACATTGTTTCTTACATTTGCATACTGCTTTTCATTCAACAACCAAAGGTAATTTAAACAATGAAACAAAAATAATAACAACATTAAAACAATAGCCTCAGGATCTTACGACAGAAACTTTGCAGGGATGGCTAATATAAGTCAAAGCCAAAGGCCTTGAAATGCTGATAGGCATGGAGCAAACCCCCCTGTAACTAAGATTTGATATGCATATTAATAAAGGCTTGAAGACTTGCTGGAGAAGGAGAGAGGAAAGATGGGCTTTGCAAGAGAAAAAGTGGAAGAGAGAAGATTTAAAAACTAATGTATTGTGATTGTGTATCTAATTTCATAGGGGATGGGGAACTATTAATTGGCCTGTATTGGCTGCAAGAAGATTAAAGAAGGTTCTTTTTTCCCATCTCTTTTCTATTTCTATTCTTTTCTTGTCTTCTTTCTCTTGATTTTAGTTTGCATTATTGTTTAGTATTGTAAAACTAATAACAGGTATTTTTAAAACACCAATATATTGTGGAGTTCTTTGAGCTTGTTTGCTTGCAGATCTTTCATTACCTAACTAGGCAACATCATCAGTGTTGCTGAGGAACCCCACAATTCAACCCTGAGCTACATCTTTCTCTTCTACTGAAAGTTAATATTTTCTGCAATTCCTCCTAAAGCCTGGACAGAGATATTTTAGAAATAGGTCAGTGCTGGGGTACTGCTCTTTGCCCCACTTAGTAGCTTATTTTATAGGGCTACCCTAATAATTTACGGTATGTAGAAATATCCCCATTCTCCTATCAATGCAGGTATCTAGAGAACACAACAGCCAGTAGTTCAAGAGAAGTACTGTATTTTTCGGAGTATAAGACACACCTTTTTCCCCCCTAAAAGAAGCTGAAAATTTGGCTGCGTCTTATACTCCGAATGTAGCTTTTTCGAAGCTTTTCTTCCCCCAGCCCTAACGAGGTACCTATCTCTTCCCGGCTTGCAGGTATTTTTCATTGCTACTCCCTCAGAAGAAGGTTTTTTTAAGCCCTAACCAGGGGATAAAATAATGTGCTGAAGCTGACCAGACTAAGGACGCTAGCCAGATGAATACCTGGTAGGCAGATTTTTCCCCCCTATTTTCCTCCTCAAAAACTAAGTTGCGTCTTATACTCCAGTGCGTCTTATACTCCGAAAAATATGGTATGTAGTATCCTTCTGCACAAAAACAATACCCATGAAAATATAATACAGGCCAAGTTCCTATTTTTAATTCGAACTTGTTCCTCAGTAAATTGAATTTTCTATTCTGGAGAGATTTGAAGGTGGCATGCCAAAATTACTGCAGTCTTCAGAATCTAAACATTTTTTTTTTCTTTTGCAGTCTCTGGCCACCAAGGTTTTAGGACTGCCAAAGTATTGCCAACCCCCCCCCACAAAGTGTATGAATGAGGTCCACATGGTCTCCCTTCACCATTTATTGTGTGAGCTTGATCATACCACCTCAGTTTCTGGGCAAAAAGCCCGTTAGCCTCAATTGATTGCCTGCCAAAGATATTAGGGGTGGTGTATTTATGTCCACTCAAAATAGGAAACAGGAAGGAAGCGTGAGTCATACGTGTTTTTGGACTTCGCTGCCAATTTCTCTGCTGATCTTCATGTATGCAGCCACTGGACCTGCCAAGAGCTCATCAAAAGCTTGCACAAACTCAGCGACTCCTGCAGAAGGAAAAGAAACAGATGTGAACTCGTAGGTGAGGCCTGTTGCACATCAAACGTGCAGTAAGATTTGGAGCTGCATTAGTGCCATAGATACAATCTCCAAGAGGGGCTTCAATGTGTAAATGCAGCAACACCCTTTAAAAGCAGCTGTCTCTTTCCCAGGTTCATGCATGTCATCCCAGGAAAACTGCAGCTGGTTTTAAGGGGCTACAAACAGACACTAGAGCTGTATGTTTTGAGAACAGGAGGAGTTGGGAAGGAGAGTGAATTTGCTTACTAGGGCTGGGTAACCGCTTTGGAGTTAATCTCCAAAAGATAATTTGGAGTGCAAATTATCTTTGGGAGATTAACTCCAAAGTGCTGCCCAACCTTAGTAAGCAAATTCACTTTCCAACTCCCAAAAGATAATATTTTCTTTCCTAAACTTTGTGCCCTCCAAGCATGATAAGACTACAGTCCACTCCAGCAGAAGTTCCAGCCAAAGAGACTGCCTATATATATAGGGCACCCTGTGAAAGCGTGCCCTATATATAGGCAGTCTTTTTCAGTGGGTGAACACATTTGGATTGCTGACAGCATATTGTGGGTGCTCTCACAAAAGACCTGCTAGTTTACTCTTCCCCCTCTGGCTGCCTCACAGGCCTCCTACTAGTTCCATTTATCATAATCTGAAACTGAATGCAGAGGCTACATGCTGACATTTTGCAGCATGCTGGCTTCTTTCTTTAATTAGGAGAAAGAAAATCAAGGAACAAACATGCTGAAATTGGCAGCATGCAGTACCACTCTGTGCTTAAAAAGGAGGCAAGTGCACCCCAACAGGGCTGTTGTGGGGGGAACAGGAGGAGGAAGATTATATATATATATATATATATGTTTTTTGAGGTTTTCGCGGGTATTTGTATGTAGGTCTGTGGTTATTCGGGTTTTCTCCCGCGTGAAGTTGGAGTTGTCATTGCAACGTTTCGACGAAGTCTCATTCGTCATCTTCAGGCTGATTATCAGGCTTGTGTCTTCAGCCTCCTGCTTCTAGGAGCAATGTGAGAATTGAAGCTGTTTCTTCCTTTTAACTGCCAGTGGGGTTTGAACTGATCGGGTGGGGGCTTGGATGTGTTCTGATTGGGTGGAGGTGTGTTGGGATTGGTTGGGGGCTTGGCTGTGTTCTAATTGGTTGGGGGTCAGTTTGCTTCCTGTATGGATTAGAGGGGTTTGGAGTGGTAAATGAT
>QLTV01001686.1:574026-590372 GCA_003457575.1 Thermophis baileyi | reverse complement strand
GAAGGGAGGAAAGGAGGCAGGACGGAAGTAAGGAAGCAGGAAGGAATCATATCTGACCACTCCATAGTGCTAATAGACATTTTTGATTTAGAGCTGGTGAGACTTGCTGTACAGGGAAGGGAAAGTGAGCTGCTGATCTGGTTCACACGGACAGGGCCAGAGGCACACGCTGCCCAAATATGCTCACGGGACCAGAGTAGAGTCAGCCTCTTGGAATATGGAAGGATATCATCCGGCACAGGGAGCTTACCTTTTGGGGGGCCGTCCCCATGGCTACCATGCACGCCAGGACCACGAGACACCATCTCCAGTCGCCCCACAGCTTTCTCCAGTCGTTCAACTAGACTCTGCAGCTCTGTCATCTTTCAGCACCTGCTAAATTTGACCATGGCGTTAGGAGGAAGCGAACGCAGCTCGTACCAAATTCTATTTCCTTTCAGGGCCTTTTTATAACAACCTGACAGCCAAACCCTGAAAGGAAGCTTATTTACAGAATACTGACAAGACAAAAAAAAAACCAAAAACCCTCTCCACTGAAACCGAGCCCAGAGCAGAAATACAATATTCACTGCTCAGCAATTATACAGAGATAAAACATGTGGGTGAACCCAGCCAATGTTCTACATGTGAGGCGGTGCAGCCTCTCTCTTGGATATACAATAAAAATTAAACAGGTGGAAGTAATTGGAACATTTTAATCTCTAATCCCCTTGTCCTTGTAGAGGTATCCGTCAATCTCTTCTGTATTCATTCTAATGTTTTAGCTTGGCTGGGGATTGTCGGCTGCTGAGTTTGCATTTAGTCACTGAAAGTTGTGGGTGTTTTGCCTTTCTTATCCCACACAAGTACTCGCCTCCACAATCACACAATCGCTGATCCTAAATGGCTTTCAATCAGACTTTTCATCCATGGGGAGTATCTGAACTTTGGGCAGATCTGGAGAGTCAATTACGTGTGGGTGGAAGGCTGTATATGGCCTTCAAGTAGCCAGCTGCGGGGCAGCTCCACATTGGGTCATACTAGGACAAATGATTAAATGTCATTTTAAACGGAATGTGATTAACATAAATTACTTTCTGGCAGGCTGCAGTTTGGGAGAAGTACTTTTGGGGCCTGAGCTAGTTCAGCTTCCTTCTCCGATTCATTAGAGAAGCAGTTTGAAGGAATCGTCTCTGATTTAAGAGTCTCCTTGATCTTAACGAATGGATTCCACATGAATATGCCAGAGCTGGGTTCCTCCCGGTTCGCACCGGTTCTATAGAACTGGTAGTAAACCAGTGGTGACGTCACGGAGCCGGTTCTGTCGGTGCCGGTCCGTGGATGCTCCCATCTTTTTTTTTTGGAAATTTATTTATTTATTTATTTGGATTTTGGGGGGAGGGATTTTTGCTGGTTTTTGCTTCTGCGCATGCGCAGAAGCCAAGTTTTCGGCAGCGCATGTGCCGCCATCTTGTTTTTTGCTCTTTTTTTTGCTTGTTTTGCTTCTGCGCATGTGCAGAAGCTGAGTTTTCGGTGCAAAGCATGCACGCACCTGCGCGGTACGCAATGCGCGTGCAGCCACGTGGCGCGGGAGGAAGCGAACTGGCGGCGAGGTAAGTTAGAACCCATCCCTGGTATATGCATATGTGTGCATATAATTTTATTAACAATCTGAAATATAATAAAATTCAATACAAGTCAAAGAAAAGGAATAAAAAGTAAAAAAAGCGCAAGAAAAGCGATGGAGAAGTAAGAAAGGAAACAAACAAGAAGTGACTTTCAACCTTCCCCATAAATATAAACAGATGCAATGACTTCTTCACGCTCTCTAAGGTTGCAAACATTTATCGCTTCATCTCCCGTCCAATCTCTTATCTAGAAACAAATCCATAAAACACAATCTTTTCAGTCCTGATGTCAGCAGAACGTGCCAGGAGAACATGCTCTGCTTTAACCTTGATCAGACAATCTAACTTTATATTCCTTCCTTTGACTTTTAACGTTCTTAATTGCGGCAAGATTTGATTTCTCTTAAGGTTCCTTAAAAAGAACAGCCTTGTTCTTTTAGCTCGGGGGTCTCCAACCTTGGCAACTTTAAGCCTGGAGGACTTCAACTCCCAGAATTCCCCAGCTGGCTGGGGAATTCTGGGAGTTGAAGTCCTCCAGGCTTAAAGTTGCCAAGGTTGGAGACCCCTGTTTTAGCTCACAGCAAAGCCAGGAGAAGGTCATGGTTGGGCTCCTTTAACGGGAAGCAGAGAAATGTTGCACAAACATGAGATCCAAAGCCCAACTTCCAAATTGGGGCAACGGTTTTAGCTAAATTAGCCTGCCAGGCTTAGGGTGGGCATGTGCCAAGATAAGCAGGTGTCCAAGATAACAAACAAAAGCACCCTTGTTTGCTTTCCTACCCAACCTTATTTTCCAAGGATTATTAAATAATGGATGGTGGCGCCTCGATTTTGAAAGCTATCTTCCCCCTCAGGGGAGGACAAAAACCTACCTTTATCTTTATAAATGGGAGGTCCTTTATAGTCCTCTTCCCACCCATCTCTCAATTTTATGGAAATGCCAAGAGGGACCACGGGCCAGCTACTTTTTAACCGGTTACGCCATTTGATCAATGAATCATTCCTCTCGCTTGGAGCCTGAATCACAGCTCTAGGCAAAATAAAACCTCCTATTGGTTAGATCTGAAAATGATGTTTGATCCACTGTCACCACCTGCAACGCTGTGCCCCGGAAAACCTCCCGAGTGTCCTTAGAAAGACTTCAGACATTTTCGTATTTTAAATTCCAAGAGATACAGCGCAATGCAAATTTCATGGGATATGAAACAAAGGCCTCTCAGGAGAGTGAAGCAGGGCCTGAGGCAGCTACTAATGCGATACAAAGGATGGCAATTCAGACCTACCCACCCTTAATCACAATGCCATCTCACGCTCTACAAGAAAGGAGGTTACAACAGGGTAGCACAAGTGTGTTGGTGGGTGGAGACCCCTGGAGGGCATGGTGAGGACTGCGCTTGAAGGAATAAATGACAGTACAGGCACTCCTCAACTTATAACTGTTTGTTCAGTGAACCGTTCAAAGGACTGAAAAAAGTGACTTATGACCAGTTCTCACATGGACTGTTGCAGGATCTCCATAGTCACATCATCAAAATTTGGACGCTTGGCAACTGGCATGTACTTATGACAGTTGCCTTGTCGCACAGTCATGAGATCACCATCTGCCACCTTCGGACTCAGCTTCGGACAAACAACTCAATAGGGGGAAACCAGATTCACTTAACGGTCTCATGATTCACTTCACTGCAGGGATTCACTTAACCACCATGGGAAAAGGTCATAAAATGCGACGCAACTCAACAATTGCCTTGCTTTCAAGGCTTTCAAAAATAAATTTCTTGCTTAAGCAGCCGAAAAATTAAATTGAATTGAATTGAATTGAATTGAATTCTTTATTGGCCAAGTGTGATTGGACACACAAGGAATTTGTCTTTGGTGCATATGCTCTCAGGGTACATAAAAAGACAAGATACATTCATCAAGAATCATGAGGTACAACACTTAATGATGGTCATAGGGTACAAATAAGCAATCAGGAAACAATCAATATTAATATAAATCGTAAGGATACAAGCAACAAGTTACAGTCATACAGTCATAAGTGGGAGGAGATGGGTGATAGGAACGATGAGAAGACTAATAGTAATAGTAATGCAGCCTTGGTGAATAGTTTGACAATGATGAGGGAATTATTTGTTTAGCAGAGTGATGGCGTTCGGGGGGGAAAACTGTTCTTCTGTAAATATTTTCACAGCCCTCTTTTTGTCTCGTGCAGTATACAAGTCCTCAATGGAAGGCAGGTTGGCAGTAATTGTTTTTTCTGCAGTTCTGATTATCCTCTGAAGTCTGTCTGTCTTGTTGGGTTGCAGAACCAAACCAGACAGTTATAGAGATGCAGATGACAGACTCAATAATTCCTCTGTAGAACTGTATCAGCAGCTCCTTGGGCAGTTTGAGCTTCCTGAGTTGGCGCAGAAAGAACATTCTTTGTTGTGCTTTTTTGATGACGTTTTTGATGTTAGGTGACCATTTTAGGTCTTGAGATATATGATAGAACCTAGAAATGTGAAGGTCTCTACTGTTGATACTGTGCTGTCTAGTATTGTAAGAGGTGGTAGTATGGGAGGGTTTCTCCTAAAGTCTACCACCATTTCTACGGTTTTGAGCGTGTTCAGTTCCAGATTGTTCCGCTCGCACCACGAGACTAGTTGTTCAACCTCCCGTCTGTATGCGGTTTCATCATTGTCTCGAATGAGACCAATCACTGTTGTGTCATCTGCGAACTTCAGTATTCAGTAAATTGGGCTCAATTGTGGTTGTAAGTTGAAGACTACCTGGGTAGCTCAGTGTGAGGTTGGCTTAACACAGCATATCAAGACAACGCCTGGCTACAATACTGAACTGCAAGCTACTCAATCCCCGTTTCAGTCTAGTTTAGTGCGTTATGCATATCCACCCAATAAGGAAACAAGAGTTGCCTGAAGCAACACTTTGCTTCCAAGTCACCGCATACGCCTCAAAGAGGAAGGACGCTTCCTCATTCCCGTAACGGAAAACTCTTTTAACTTCCTCTTTGCAGAAAAAGCATTGATCCTAGGCTGGCTCATGAATTCAGAAAAAGTTTCTTTTCACTAAGCTTTAAGCTGCCACTTATTCCCAAACTTTTCAATTAAACTTTGCCGGTTCTGGAGAGAGCATGTGAGAATATGGAATATTTACAGCAGGGGTCCCCAAACTTGCTGGCTGGAGAATTCTGGGAGTTGAAGTCCACAAGTCTTAAAGTTGCCAAGTTTGAAGACCTCTGGTTTACAGAATTGATGGATATCTGCTGTTAGGAAAGGGGATTTTCTTCCAACTAAGCCGATTACACAACTTCAGAGTTTCTATCCTCATGCAGGAAACTGGAATGGAAAAGTAGGATACATTTTCCAGAACCAAAGCAATTTGCTCGTAATCTCTGGTAAATGGAAGATAAGGTATGTCATAATCAAAGGGAAGGATCAGGGAGAGTAAATCAGCTTCTCAATGATTCACAGCAAACTTTGGTGGTACAACGGAACATTTTGGGAGAAATTTAACTATGCAAAATGTAGAATGACCCCACCAACCACACGGAGAGTGAGCTGACATACACCTCGACTTACAATTCGCTTAGTGACCCTTCAAAGTTACAACGGCACTGAAAAAAGTGACTTATGACCATTTTTCACACTTATGACAATTGCAGCATCCCCATGGTCATGTGACTTACATTTGGACCACTTGGCAACTGGTTCATATTTATGACGGTTGCAGTGTCCTGGGGTCATGTGATCCCTTTTTGCAACCTTCTGACAAGCAAAGTCAATGGGGAAACCCGATTCACTTAACAACTGTGGCAAGAAAAGTCGTAAAATGGAGCAAAACTCACTTAACAAATTTCTCACTTAGCAACATAAATTTTGGGCTCAGCTGTGGTCGTAAGTCAAGGACTATCTGTATTATCTTATGCTGGGGTGGAGAACTATGATCCCTTTATGTCCTGTGGACTTCAACCCCCAGAATTCCTGAGCCAGCTGGGAGTTGAAGTCTACAGGTCATAAAAGGGCCATAGTTTACCACCCGGTTTATGCCATAATGTCTTGTGTGGCTTGACTACGTGTATCCTGTGTACAGACACATTTTGATTTGTAAACTACCATTTCTGGCTTAGTTGCACAATGTCTGGAGGTTCATGCAAGACTTAAGGCACCCAAAATAATTTCCAAAAGGAAGACCACGGTTTTTGGTCTTGCTAATTTGAAGGAAACTCTACAAAATGCCAAAGAAAAGCTGTTGGCTGCACTCTTTTGAATTCTTTGCCTTGTAGCAATTTATGAACCCAGACAATTAAGGACTGTTCAACAGAGCATGCTTTAGAATGCAACACTGTGCGATGCCATACTTGATTATGATATCCCATCTTTATTTTATGCAACCCACGGCAGCTGAATTCAAGTGTACTGAACCAAAAATAAGCAAATCATATTTTGGCTGAGTGCAATGTACATATCCAATCATGGGTGGCTTTCTTTTTTTTTAAACATGGCAGTGACTAAATTTCAGCTTAATTGCCTCAAACAAAATTGGATTGTTGAAAAGACACCTCCCCCCCCCCCAATTGGCTGTGTTCATGCATCATATTAAGCCAAAACCAGATAAACAACATCATGGATTCGCACAACATACAAGCCCTGTCCATTGCGACAAATATTACCTACCCAACGTTAGAAAATCAATTATCATTTCTGACAACTATTAGCTAAAATGCTATCATTTTTATTTCATTAGAACTGAATAGTACTCCAGCAAAGCAGGGAGGGAGGGAGGGAGGGAGAGAGAGGGGGGGGGAGGTTCCAGTTAATAAGTACTATTCTTGGTATTCATAAATCTGAAGGACTTATTTTCATGGATACAAATACTACTTTCGTACATGTTTAAATAATTTGGAGAGTGTCTACCTACATTTCATTAAAACAAATTAATATTTGTTAACAGGATAGACTGAAGTCTATTACTGCATACCATAATGGTCTGTTTGAACAACAACCCCATTTGCTCCACCAAGCTGAGCTTCAAAGCTGCAAGCAATTGCTTCTAATCCTGAGGAATCTTTCAAACTGTTGCAGGCCTGAAGCTACAAGCACACCCAGCCCTATTTGGAAATGGACACCAGAAATATTTTCACAAAACACCAAGGAAGTCTGCACTGGCCTTCAGAATGTGAAACTTCCCTAAGTTTTTCCTATGCTCAGGCAGGAGCATTTTACCAATGCATACTTTTCAACCACATCCAAACTTTGCCTTTCTACTGGGAAGCAGTGGCCCTTGCAGAATTTAATTATTAATGGCACAAAGTCTGTGAAGGAGCAATATAAAATATTGTGTAAAACATAAATGCATAAATCAAAGTATATCTATGGCACCGTTTGGTATAGTGCAGGGGTCGGCAACCTTAAACACTCAAGAGAGCCATTTGGACCAGTTTCCCACAGAAAAGAAAACACTGGGAGCCACAAAACTCTTCCCGTGCCTGACTATTTCCTGAGCGGCCACAAAACTAGCATATATAGTTGAATTAAAGATTCTGTTTTCTTCTGAAATTTTTCTGTTCTTGGATTTATCCATGGTTGGCCTACTGGGGATCGAAAAGCTTAATAAATTGCGCGTCTGTGGGTGTCGCACACTGGCAGTTGTGACGCATATTTTGAGCGACAGGGAGCCGCAGCAGAGGGATGAAAGAGCCACATGCGGCTCCAGAGCCGGGGGTTGCTGACCCCTGGTATAATGTTAAGGCAATGAACCAGAAATCAAGAGATTGCGAGTTTTAGTCCTGATTTGGGCACGAATCCAGCAGGGTGACCTTGGACCTCTCCCTCTCTTAGCCCTAGGAAGGAGAGGGCAAGGGCAAACCACTTCCAAAACCGCTGGCAAGAAAACTGCCTGGACAACTGCCAGCAGTCAAGATTGATTTGAAGACATACACATAATTTTTTTTTTTATCTATATTGAGAACTCAGGTTTTCACAAACTATCACTGATCAAGTAAGCCCAAGGTTTAAAGGGACGGAATGTTTCTGAATTAAGCAGCTCTACTTTTAATACCATCTGAAAAAGATTCCACCGAAAAACTGCAAACCGGAGACTTTACATACTACACTTAAGTCACATATTTCTCAGTGCAAATGTAATATTTAACTAGCCACAGCTTCCACAAAATGTTCAGCATCTACTTTTACTTCGCAAGTTTACACCTGATATAGCTAGCAGTAAAAGCGTCATCCCTACAAAGATCAAGTAGCTCAGTGTTTTTGGACAAGCCTTTTCTGAAAAGAAAAAAAAATAGCTTTTGTGCTCTAGAGTTAGCAAATGCAGTGATTTCTACACAGTCATTCTCAAACAATCGTACCATCAATGAATTCTTGAAGGATAAGTATCTGCAAACAAGCAGAATTTTTAGAATGGGTTCTAACTGGGGGAGAGGGGATCCAGCCAGTCAGATTCTATTGTTCAGGCAAAGCTTAGTTGTCAAAAGAGGCACTTTAGAGCAGGGGTCTCCAACCTTGGCAACTTTAAGCCTGGAGGACTTCAACTCCCAGAATTCCCCAGCCAGCAAAGCTTTGGATCTCATGTTTGTGCAACATTACTCTGCTTCCCGTTAAAGAAGCCCAACCATGACCTTCTCCTGGCTTTGCTGTGAGCAAAAGCTGGCTGGGGAATTATGGGAGTTGAAGTCCTCCAGGCTTAAAGTTGCCAAAGTTGGAGACCCCTGCTTTAGAGAAACTCACCAACTGAACATGTAAATGCTACAGAACAGACTAGTTCTTCCCCACACTCATAGTTCTCACCATAATGCTTCAAGGACTTTAATTCCACAGCCAACCTCTGCTCTGGGCTAGTATCAGATGGACTTTGAACAGGAAAGGAATACTTAACCACATTTTGCTGACAAACCTATGGTAAGCAGGCAGGGAGGAAAAAACAGCAGCAGAAACTAAGAGAATAACATGCTGTTAAAAACAGAGGGCTAAGCAATTTGAAAGCCTCACTATGTAATTTACTGTACCTGAATTCTCCTTTTCAATAACAAAGCTAATTCCCCAGAGTGTTTTATACAGAATGTAAAGGATGTATGTTTGTGTTTTTATTTTTTTAGTTATAATGTACACTGAAGACGGCATTTAATTTCGTTGTACCATGTGCAATGGCAATAAAGTAAATTTAACAATAGGAGCCAAGGTTTAGTGGCAAATTCGTGAGTAACATTAACCTCTACAAAGTGGCTTGTCTTGTATTAGGTTAATAAGCATATCCAATCAACAATAGTTTGCCAGTTTATAGCTTAGCATATGTGAACTCAGTCAATTGTGTTTAGTAATACCCATGGTTTTAAATAAATAATTGTGATTTAATGATGTCTGAATGCAGCCAATAGAAGTGTCCTCTCTGACATTTAAAAGGGCATTTTGACAATATCCCTATTGGGGGTTAATTCCCCACTGATTCAAGTAGTTATCAAAAATGGTACGAGTCTGTTTCTCATTTCAATGGAGTTTATGCTGCCAAGTCTGTAAAGACTCACAGCAGATTTACAACAAAATTAAAACAGCCACTACATAAAAAAAAAATAGAACATAACATTAAAACCTAGAATAAGAACGGGTACCACAAGATTAAAAAGTCCACAGTACAACCAACCAAACCCATAAACATTACATAAATCCAATCATCACTGTACTGATCTCACAATAATAATAATGTGGGATTATTACCTTTCCCACACCACTCACTATATATATTTTGTTTGAGAACAGATTTTTCTCTTGGATTAACAACTGAAACTACACGGCTTGACTGAGTACACGGCTGCATATTTCTCTTCTCTGTGGTTTTAGTCATTAGTTCCTGCATGAAACTTAATATTGACACTAGTTACATGCCTATGATTCTGTCCATCGAGTGGAGTACTATAACAGCTTCATCTTCCACTTAACTATACAGCTTCCAAAGATCTTAATTCCTGTATGAAACTCACTGGAAATTTACAACTCTTGATCTGCAAGTTACAACATGGGAATTTCCTCCTGTGTGATGAGAGACAAATAAAAAGTAAGATTTTTGCAGCCTAGTGCAAACCAAGCTAAGAGTTATTTTGTAAATAATCTGATCTAAAGTACCGTATCAGTAAACATTTCTTAAATAAGCCACAATTGGTTTCCAGATCATGGCAAAGCAAAATCAAGACGACACATTGTAGCACAGTGCAATTTATAAACTTAGTAACTGTCTCTTTGGTATAATAATGCATACCCAATTTCAAAGCAACTGTTGGCACATCTTTATACATCTCTCATTCAACCTTCAAATTCCTCATGAACCAATAATAAACTGCGGCTCTATTCCAATCACGTCACTTCATACACCCCAGGAGACCAACCACAAATTGCACAAAATTGAATTATTCTAGTCTGACTCCCCAGCCATCTTCCTCTTGCTGCTTTCATGCTCACATATCCCCCATGTCTCCTATTACAATGCAGGGCATTCAAAGACATATTCCAAAATGAATTCTGACTAGCTACCCTTCTCCTTTCCCTAAGGAC
This sequence comes from Thermophis baileyi, assembly GCA_003457575.1. Lineage (NCBI taxonomy): Eukaryota > Metazoa > Chordata > Lepidosauria > Squamata > Dipsadidae > Thermophis > Thermophis baileyi. The sequence continues at coordinate 580,204 of QLTV01001686.1, read as the reverse complement.
AACACCTGCTTCTGCAAGCAAGCAGGTTTTCCTTGCTTGCTCTCTTCGAACTGTGCAATTGATCTTGAAGCCCTAATTCTGCTTTCAGGTCTACCGGCAAAATGTGCAGCGCTGAGTCAGTCTCTTCTCCTTGCCCACAATGACTAAGAATATTGGAATTGGTAGGCCACTTCCATCTTTTAAGGCCATAGTCTGGGGACTAGACTATTTTAGGCAAATTATGTCAAAAGTTGCTCGATATTTAGGCATTAAAATCTAAATGGAAGAGTTACACAGCACAGAAACCTCTGCAGTTTTTAAATGCGCTAACCATGCTTTTCCTGCACAAAGCTTTTCAAATTCTTTCATTCCACATTTGGATTAAAGGTTAAACCGGACATTAAATTCGGAGAATGGATTTTAATAGATCCCCCAAAGGGACAACTGGATCCCGAGCTGGCCCAACCCAGAGAACGGTTCTGTCTGCAGGCTTAACCCCGCCAGCCTCGCCATTCTCTCCTCGCCTGACACTGCAGTTCCTAAAGGGAGCCCTCCCACGCACCGCCGAGAGCAAGGAAAAGGCCTTCCAAGGAGCTCCGGGTTGCAACCAGGACATCCCCGGAGCCGCGTCCTCCTTGCAAGGAGACACGAGTCTACCGATCAAGTTTACCCTTTGCACGCCCGTGTGCAAGCCGGGTCCAGGTCGGGGAGGTCAACCCGGCTTTGGCTTCACCCGCACAAAAGGCTCAGCTTGGTTTGGGCCGGCTCGGAAGCGTTACGAACCCCGGCGAAGAGCTTCCTTCCCGGTCGGGCGAATCCAGGAAAACGGCATTGCAGAGAAGCAGGTTAGATGGGTCGTGGGAACCCGAACACGCCTCGCCTCGCCTCGCCTCCCCACCGCGTCCAGATGTGCAACACAGCTGCCATTCAAACCTCCTCTCCCCACCCGCCTCAACCCACTCGGGACGCCGAGCCACGCTCAGGAGCGCCAGCGGCCGCCTCACCTCGCGCAGTGGCTCAGGGCGCGGCTCCTTCTCCCGCTCACCTCCTCGCCGCTCGCCGCCGCCGCCGCCGCCTTCCCCGACAGCTCCACTTCCGCCTGGAGACGCCCAGTAACCCTCCCCGCTCCACTTCCGGCGTTACCGGAAATACGCTGAGAGAGAGAGAGAGGGAAGGCAGGTAAAGAAGGCGCGCCAGATGGGCGGGGCTTAAAAGGGAAATTGCCCTAACCACGCCTCTCTCGCTCGGTTCGGCTGGGCAAAGAGAAGGAAAGGTGGGCTTTGGGCGGAAGGCTCTGAAGCCGAAGGCTCGAAGGAAGGGCGGGGAGGAGGCGGGGCTTCCCTGGCGGGGCGGGCTTTGGGCAAGATGGACAGCTAGGGCTTTCCGCGGGGAAGCACAAAGGCGGGAAAGTTGAGGAATGGGGGCGGGGGAGGTTTCCGCGCCGAGCAAGGCTTCCCGGTTGCAGGCAGAAGTAGGAATGGTGCATAAACTTCACACAGCGGTTGAATTTCTGCCTGTCGTAATCATAGGAGTTCTACACTTTGCAATGCAGCTTGGTTGAAATACAGGCCCACGGGCACCACACACTTCATACACCGGTTGCAATTCTGCCTGTGGGAATTACAGGAGTTTTACCCCTGATCGCAGCGTGGCTGAAATGCGCACACACACATAAACCACAGGCTTCACTGACCGGGTGAATTTCTGCCTGTCGTCATTATAGCAGTATACAGGTAGTCCTCGGCTTCCGGTCACAATTGAGCCCAAGATTTCTGTTGCTAAGTGAGACAGTTGTTAAGGGAGTTTTGCCCCATTTTATGACCTTTGTTGCCAGAGTTGTTAAATGAGTCACTGCAGTTCTTAAGATAGTAACACGGCTGTCAAGTGAATCCAGGTTCCCCACTGACTTTGCTTGTCAGAAGGTCACAAAAACTGTTCACATGACCCCAGGACACTGCAACTGTCATAAATATGAGTCAGTTGCCAAGTGTCTGAATTTTGATCACTTGATCATGGAGCTGCGACAATGGTTGTAAGTGTGAAAAACGATCCTAAGTCACTTTTTTTCAGTGCCGTTGTAACTGAATGGCCACTAAATGAACTGTTGTAAACCGAGGATGACCTGTATACACACACGCACACGCACACGCACACACACACTTAAGATGCTTACTCAGAGCCCAAAAGCAGCCCAGATGACTTTTTGCAGAACCTTTTCATGCTTCCCCAGCCTGGTTTCTGGGGTGCTGGATTGCAGAGCCCATCATCCTGTACTTTACTCCTGAGTGGGTCTGTAGAGATTCTCAGTCATCCAGGTCATGGTTCTCTCAAAGGTGCTTCTTCTGGAAGCAACTGGACTTCTTGTTATTTTCTTTGAAGACGTTTCGCTATACAATTTGGGATGAACACCCTTGGAATGGTGTGGGAGTAGGAATGGATTTCCAGAGGAAAAAATTGCAGACTACAGGAACCATTTTCACTACTCAGGTGACCCTGAGGACACAGATAAACCTCCAAGTGCTTCAAGGACCCTCTGAAAGGATGCAAATGACCAGCTGTCCGCAAGGAATATAAATCCTTCTGTTCCCCACTATCCTGTCAGAGCTGAAGAAGCTTCTTGGATGAGAAGCGAAAACGTCTTCAAAGAAAACCAAGAAAGTCCAGTTGCCTCCTGAAAAAGCTGGATGTGTGTAGGCAGGAGGCAGTTGGATGGACAACCATGACCTGGATGACTGAGAATCTCTACAGACTTTTAGCTATGCAATTTGGGATGAACACCCTTGGAATGGTGTGGGAGTAGGAATGGATTTCCAGAGGAAAAAATTGCAGACTACAGGAACCAGGAGCACCACTCAGGTGACCCTGAAGACACAGAGAAACCTCCAAGTGCTTCTAAAAGGATGCAAACGACCAGCTCTGTCTGCAAGGATTATAAATCCTTCCATTCCCCACCACCCAGTCAGAGCTGAAGAAAAGAGCCAAAATGCAGCTCCCAGGCTTTGCAAAGGAGGCTTGAGCTGTTGGGGGGGGATATTTGTGGGACTCGCAGCCCGCCGAGAGGAAGGAGGCGGCGGGCTGTGTGTGTGTGTGTGTGTGTGTGTGTGTGTGTTTTTTTTTTTACCCGGCTTCCTGCTCGTCTCGGTGTTTTTGACCATAGATGGTAAAATCGACAGTCATTGGCATGTGGAAAGTGGAAACGAGCGGGCGTAGCTGGCCCGCAGCTCTGAAATTTGTCAACGGAGACGTCTGCTCTGTTCAGAGGCTTCAGAAATAGGGGGAGGAGGGGGGGGAGGGGGTTGCTGGCTGGAGGAGAAGAAGGGGGCAACTTGGTGCAGGAGATGGGAGGCTCGCACACGCGACGAATGTGGAGACATTTAAAGCTAGTCTATCCGTGGAAGGGGTGGAAAAATGCAGGACTGGATGGAAAGGACTTAGAAGTGCATAAAAGCAGCCCCCCCCCCACCCGCACCCCTGCAATCCCAAAATACAGCTGCCAACAAATGGAGAAGTAGATTGGTTTATTTTATCCTGCATTTATTTATGCATTTATTATTTATTTATTTGAATAGAATAGAATAGAATAGAATAGAATAGAATAGAATAGAATAGAATAGAATAGAATAGAATAGAATAGAATAGGGAATGGGAATGGGAATGGAATGGAATGGAATGGAATGGAATGGAATAGAATAGAAAGTGGAGAAGGGGGGGGGCAACTTGGTGCAGGAGATGGGAGGCTCGCACACGCGACGAATGTGGAGACATTTAAAGCTAGTCTATCCGTGGAAGGGGTGGAAAAATGCAGGACTGGATGGAAAGGACTTAGAAGTGCATAAAAGCAGCCCCCCCCCACCCGCACCCCTGCAATCCCAAAATACAGCTGCCAACAAATGGAGAAGTAGATTGGTTTATTTTATCCTGCATTTATTTATGCATTTATTATTTATAGAATAGAATAGAATAGAATAGAATAGAATAGAATAGAATAGAATAGAATAACAGAGTTGGAAGGGACCTTGTAGGTCATCTAGTCCAACCCCCTGCTCAAGCAGGAGACCCTGGCCTATACCATTTCTGACAGATGGCAGTCCAGTCTCTTCCTGAAAACCTCCAGTGAGGAAGCTCCCACAACTTCCGAATGCAACTTCTGTTCCATGGGTTGATTGCTCTCACTGTCAGAAAATTTCTCCTTATTTCTAGGTCTACTCTCTCCTTGATCAGTATCCATCTGTTATTCCTTGTCTGGCTTTGTGCTTTGGAAAGCTTTGGAAAATAGGTGCTTTGGAAAATAGGTTGACACCACCCCCCCTCCTCTCTGTGAAAGCCACTCAAATATTGGAACGCTGCTATCCTGTCTCCCCTGGTCCTTCTTTTCATTAAACTAGACATACCCAGTTCCTGCAACCGTTCTTCATATGTTTTAGCCTCCAGTCCCCTAATCATCTTCTCTGCACTCTTTCTAGAGTCTCAACAACTTTTTTATAATGTGGTGACCAAAACTGGATGCAGTATTCTAGGTGTGGCCTTACACTTTTATTTGTTAAATTTATTTATTTATTGGTAGTCCTTGACTTACGACCATATTGAGCCCAACATTTCTATTATTATGTGAGGCATTTGGTAAGTGAATTTTGCCCCATTTTACAACCTTTCTTGCCACGGTTGTTAAGTGAATCACTGCAGTTGTTAAGTTAGTAACACGGTTATGAAGTGATCCTGGCTTTCTCATTGACTTGGCTTGGCAAAAGGTGATCCCGTGACCTTGGGACACAGCAATGGTCATAAATATGAATCAGTTGCCAAGCGTGTGAATTTTGATCACATGATCATGGGGATGCTGGAAATGTAACTGAAAAACGGTCATAAGTCACTTTTTTCAGTGCTGTAACTTTAAATGGTCACTAAGCGAACTGTTGTAAGTCAAGGACTACTTGTATAAAGTAACAATACAGTGGATATTTTAATATTAAGTAATTGGCTTAAGATTGAAACTATTGTCATACAATTAATACTTTAATGTGAGTTGCAGTATTTTTTCCCTTTGTTTAATACTTAACTTTGGATGAAAGCTAAATAATTTTATACTTAAAATATTGACATCCTGAATAATAATGTTGACAGATTAAGGAGTCTGTCAACTCATGTGTGCATTTAAATATACAGATACATTCCTACCAAGCTAACTCGATGAAATTCATGGTAGGTTTCTTTATTTTTTTAAATTAAAGTTTATTATAGGATAAAATGCAAATAAAAACAAAAATTAAGAAAGTTAAAGAGAAAAGTGCAGAAAGAAATGAAAAAGGATGGAAAAGTTTTTTTATTAAAGTTTATTATAGGATAAAATGCAAATAAAAACAAAAATTAAGAAAGTTGAAAAGTGCAGAAAGAAATGAAAAAGGATGAAAAAGTAATGTTTTCCAACATTTTGAAGGCAGTAGAATGCAAAGAGAGTTACAGTCTCAACTTTTTCCTTTGCACTTCTAAATGTTACAAGCCATTTCTGTAACAACAAAGTCATTCTAATCGTCAAAACCTAAAATCAGTTCCTTTTTTTTGTTTAGCTTCAAGCACGAAATCCAGAAGTGGTTTCCAAAATGGAAACAAAACTAGATGAATTCTTCTCTTTATTTAGAACAGTCAATTTTGCCATCTCCGCCAACTCCATCACCTTTAACCATCCATGCTTCCGCTGTAGGAATTATAATTCACAGTAATTTTCAGCGACTTCGAATTAAAAAAAAAAAAAGTTTTCTGCTGTCACTTACAGCTTTAGCTGGAGGTGGGAGAGAAAAGGCTTTAGGCATCATTTTGAGCAGGACTCAAATAACACTGGATATTTGCATCTGGTCACCCTTCTAATTCCCTCCGATGCCTTGAATGGATGTTCTGTAGGCAACATTGGGAAAAACAATCACTGTCCTATTTATAGCAGTGGACTATATAATTTGGAGAATGTGCTCTCCTTATGCGAACAAGTGTGGGAGAATCTGCGAACTGAGTAAGTCCAATGCATCTTTATTGCACTGAATAAGAACTGAGTAAGTCCAACGCATCTTTATTGCACTGAATAAGAACTGAGTAAGTCCAACGCATCTTTATTGCACTGAATAAGAACTAAACAAGTCCAATGCATCTTTATTGCACTGAATAAGAACTGAGTAAGTCCAATGCATCTTTATTGCACTGAATAAGAACT
>QLTV01001686.1:524193-540207 GCA_003457575.1 Thermophis baileyi | reverse complement strand
TAGGATAGTATAATAATATAATAGCAATAGAATAATAATAAAATAGAATTAAAGAATAGAATAGAATAATGGAATGAAGAAATATGGAATGGAATGGAATGGAATGGAATGGAATAGAAAAAAGAATAGAATAGAATAGAATAGAATAGAATAGAATAGAATAGAATAGAATAGAATAGAATAGAATAGAATAGAATGGAATGGAATGGAATGGAATGGAATAGCAATAAACAGAGTAGAGTAGAGTAGAGTAGAGTAGAGTAGAGTAGAGTAGAGTAGAGTAGAGTAGAGTAGAGTAGAATTCTTTATTGGTCAAGTGTGATTAGATATACAAGGAATTTGTCTCCAATGCTGAATCTCTCAGTGTACATGCAACCAACAGTGTAATAATAATCATAATAACGATACCAATAAGAGGGGGTTGTATAGGAGATGAGAAGGATAATAATATTACAGCCATACAAAATGGATAACTATACTTAGACATAAGACAGTACTGAGGATTAGGTGTTCAGTATAAACTTGAGTTCCCAGAATTGCACAGATGGACTAAGCTGTTGCCTTCTTCCACAGAGCAACTCGGCTGTCACATCCTTCCTTAGTTTTACCCCCAATGGTAAACAAATCTGTTCCCACAGTTTCTCATCCTGGGTCTCCCCAGTACAGGTAGTCCTCAACTTACGACCACAATTGAGCCCAAAATGTACGTTGCTAAGTGAGAAATTTGTTAAGTGCGTTTTGCCCCATTTTACGACTTTTCTTGCCACATTTGTTAAGTGAATCATAGCAGCTGTTTAATTAGTAACACAGCTGTTAGGTGAATTTGGTTTCCCCATTGACTTTGCTTGTCAGAACGTTGCAAAAGGTGTTTACATGATCCCCGGACACTGCAACCGTCATAAATGTGAGCCAGTTGTCAAGCATCCGAATGTAAATCACTTGACCATGGGGATGCTGCAATGGTCGTAAGTGTGAAAAATGGTCATAAGTCACTTTTTTCAGTGCTGTTGAGTGGTCACTAAGCGAAGTGTTGTAAGTCGAGGACTACCTATACTCTTCTCAGAACCTGTCCCAATTTCTTGGAGTCCTTCTAATTTACCAGCAACTTTGATGTCATCTGGAAATCGCTGATAACCAGACCTATGAGTAGAGAGATTTCTTTTTCAAAAGATTTCCAAAGGATTGCAATTCCTGGATCCCGAAAGAGCTGGGATTCTGAATTCTATTAGCCAACGAGGTGATAGTGAAACCTTACTCTAAACTGAGCGTGGAGATCCCCAGAGACACTCCAGAAGCAAACTTGGTGAAGAAGACGTAGAAAGAGAAGAAAATAGCTTCGTGGCCTCTGCAATCCGGGTGCTGGAGGTTGAAGTCATCCACAACATCTGGCAACATAGACCTAATGGAAGGAGACAAGACAGAAGCCAACTAATCAGTTTAGCCATAAGGAGGTTCACAAAGGAACAAGATCAGTGGTGAAATCCATTTTTTTTAACTACCAGTTCTGTGGGCGTGGCTTGGTGGGCGTGGTAGGAGAAGGATACTGCAAAATCCCCATTTCCACCCCACTCCAGGGGAAGGATATTGCAAAATCTACATTCAATCCCCACTCCNGGGGAAGGATACTGCAAAATCCCCATTTCCTCCTGATCAGCTGGGACTCGGGAGGCAGAGAATAGATGGGGGCGGGGCCAGCCAGAGGTGGTATTTGCCAGTTCTCTGAACTACTCAAAATTTCCGCTACCGGTTCTCCAGAACCTGTCACAACCTGCTGGATTTCACCCCTGAACAAGATACGAACCAGATCTTTCCTAAAAGCTGCCACTAAATTAATTTTTTCAATGTGAGTAAAAAGAAATTCATATGGTAAAAGATGAGCTGAAAACTGTTTTTAATTGCTTCAAAATTCTATTCCCATTCCTTTCCTTTCCGTTTGGTGAGCAGTTTTATATCAAAGTATATTTTATTCTTTATACTGTTTCCATCTTCCCTTAAAACATTAACAGAATCTACAATGGACTGAGAATCATCGTCTCCACTAGATAATTGACAGTCAAGCTTAAACTAAATTAATCAAGTGAAAATAGCAAACTTCCTCAAACCTCCCCCCAAATAAGTTACCCAGACCTAATCCATATATCAAAGGATAAGGTCTGTAAACACAGAGTTAATCAAATTACCGTAGGTCTCCCAGTGGAACGGCATATTCACAAGAATAAACACTATAGACCAGGGGTGGTTCTAACTTACCTCACTACCGGTTCGCTTCCTCCCGTGCCGCATGCGCATTGCACGCCGCGTGGCCGCGCCACGTAGCCATGCATGCGCAGTGCCGAAAACATGTGCAGAAGCAAAACAAGCAAAAAATAGTAAAAAAAAAAAAAAAAGAGCCAAAAACAAGATGGCGGTGCATGCACAGTGCCGAAAACTCGGCTTCTGTGCATGCGCAGAAGCAAAAAAACAAAAAAACAAAAAAATTCAAAATAAATTCCAAAAAAATGATGGCGGCGTCCACAGACCAGCACCGACAGAACTGGCTCAGTGACGTCACCACCAGTTTACTACCGGTTCTATAGAACCGGTGCGAACCGGGAGGAACCCAACTCTGCTATAGACATACCTACACAGAGAAACACACACACATGGCCCTTAAGTGTCACTCTAGAATCAGCACATAGACACTTCCACACCAGGACAATCTCCCCTAATAAAAAGTCTGTTGCTGTACTCCATTTTTCTGCAGCTGCCCCTAAAGGCAAACTGTTTGCTTTTAGGAATATACATTTCTTCTTTTCTCACAGCTGTCTGGATCTCATTTTTATTTATTCTTGCGCAACCCCGGCTCGAATTGGAATCCCAAATTATTTTTTGACAGTTCAGACATAACGGACCAGCTTATCCTTCAATATATAGTAATAGAATTGAAATACGATGTAACAACCAACTGGTAAATCAATCAAAACCCAACAGAAACTACATATCAAGGGGGAACCCAAATCCTCATGAATCTCAAAGGCCCTTTGAAAGGTCTTAATGGCCTTTCAAAATCCTAATAGGTTTGGGGCTACTCTTTAGGAGTGGTATCTGATTTTCTTAGGATGCTTTTCAGAGAAGTGGGACAGGAATAGAACTATACAAGTACTTCTCGACTTACAACCGGAGTTGAGCCCCAAATTTCTGTTGCTAAGTGAGACAGTTGTTAAGTGAGTTTTGCCCCATTTTACAACACAGTTGTTTAGTGAATCACTGTAGGTGTTAAGTTAATAACACAGTTGTTATTGTAAGCGAATCTGGCATCCCCATTGACTTTGCTTGTCACATGACCCCGGGACATTGCAACCGTCATAAATACATGTCAGTTGCCAAGCATCTAAATTTTGATCACGTGACTACGGGGATGCTGCAAAGGTCGTGTGAAAAAGAGTCATAAGTCACTTTTTTTCAGTGCTGTTGTACCTTTGAATGGTCACTAAATGAATGGTTGTAAGTCGAGAACTACCTGTACTGTATATTGAGTTCTGAAAACAGACAAAGATACCCGGCAATTCACTCACCACGGCAAGAGAAAAGCAGCAGCTACACTTATTCCAGCTGCAACGGCCACCACGTAGGTCATAATGAGGTTACTTTCCAAAATCACAACTGAGATGAGGAAAGGAGTGGCAGACTGAAGAACGAGAAGAGAAGACGTGGTCAGGAAGATCACTTTGATTCAAACTTGAATGGACTTATGCAATTTCGCACCTTAAGACATCAGAATAGAAATGGGAGTTTGGCTACAAAGGAGTCTCAAGAAAATTGGGCTAGCTTGAGAGCTAAGAATGACTTGATCATTAAGGGAAATCATTACAGACTTTTCTCTCTTTTTTTTTGTGGGTGCTTCTTTCCTTTCTTGACCATGGTTGATACAACCCTGGCTTGAGAAGAAACTTCTCAAAATGTCTATCAATCCATAGATATTTAGACTGAAACTTATCAGTTACTTTACCTTTGACTGAGATAGAAGTCTTCGAACTGGTTCATGCATCATGCTAAATCATATTTCGGCTCATCAAGGTTTATTGAACAAGCCACCATTGGCTGGTTCCATACCTTACTCTAAATCAGGGGTCTCCAAACTTGGCCACTTTGAGATTTGCGGATTGCAACTCCCAGAATTCCCCAGGCAGCCATGCTGGCTAGGGAATTCTGGGAGTTGATGTCCACAGGTCTTAACGTTGCCAAGTTTGGAGACCCCTGCTCTAAATTACAACTATATATAGCCCAGCTGGGTACATACATGCTACCAAGACCTAGCAAAATGTAACCAGCCATATTATCTCTTAGCCTGTTTTGCACGCAAGACCATTGTATCTATGGAGATTCTCAGTCATCCAGGTCATGGTTGCCCCAAAGCAGGGGTGAAATGCTCCCGGTTCGCTCGTGCCTGTCGGTCGCCGTAGAGCCGGTTGCCAAGGTAGCGCGAGGCTCCGCCCACCCACCCGGACGGCGCCATTTGGGTTCTTTTACCCTCTGCGCATGCGCAAAGCGTTCTGCGCATGCGCAGAGGATAAAAGAACCCGGCATCCGGGTGGGTGGGCGGAGCCTCGCGCTACCTTGGCGACCGGCTATACAGCGACCGACAGGCACGAGCGAACCAGGAGCATTTCACCCCTGCCCTAAAGGTGCTTTTTCAAGAGGCAACTGGACTTTCTGGTTTTTCTTTGAAGACGTTTCGCTTCTCATCCAAGAAGCTTCTTCAGCTCTTCTTCATTCCTACCCCCACACCATTCAAGGCTGTTCATCCCAAATTGTATAGTGAAATGTCTTCAAAGAAAAACCAGAAAGTCCAGTTGCCTCTTGAAAAAAGCACCTTTGGGACAAGGCCACTGTATCCACCAATGAGAAAGGTATGGGCACCACAGTTCAACCTCATCCTGTCTGAGATTGTCACAGTCAGGTCCTCAGGGTTTGTTCTCTGAAAATATAAATAGAATACACCTGGGACCAGGATGGTCCTGCTAACAGGTCTTAGCCCTGTCCAAAAACTGATGTTTCCAAAAGAAATTTCCAGTTTCTGCTCCACCATTATGAAGCTTAACTCTCACAGCTGCATGTGTTTGAATCATTATTTGAACAGTTTTCATGGAGGCCTCTTTCAGAAGTTACCTAAGCGGGTAATAGGACTACATTATTTCCGCACTACGACCATAATTGAGTGCCAGTCGTTAAGCGGATCACCCTGTGACCATGCCTGATTTTACGATCTTTTTTTACAGCGGTGGTTAAGTGAACACTGTGGTTGCTAAGCGAACACCATGGTCGTAAAGCGAACACAGCAGTTGTTAAGCAAACCCATTTTAACCCATGAGCATTTTTTGCTGGAAACTGAAAGTAAAGCCTGGTTTCTGGCAAAAAAACAGTTGTAAATCGCAACCAATTTGATTGGGAACATTGCAAACTGTCATAAATGTAGGCCAGTTACCAAATGCCCCAAATGCAGTCTCATGACCATGGGAGGGGGAGCAGTTATCATAACATTGAAATTAAGTCGTAAGTATCTTTTGGGGGATCTGTTGTAACTTTGAATGGTCACTAAGCGACTGATCATAAGATGAGGACTATCGGTATTCACTCACCGAGATGCCAATGTAAACAGCAGTTTTCTTCCCAAAACGTATAAGGAACCACTGCCAGAAAGGGATGGTCAGTGTGGCTGAGAGCTGCAAAAGAACAACAAAAGAGAAAAGGAAGAAAATTTATTATAGATGGTATTTGACCTACAACCACAATTGGGATCGCAATTGCTGTTGTTAAGCAAGGCGTTGTTAAGTGAATCACAGGCCATTTTATGACATTTTTGCCACGGTTGTTAAGAGAATCACTGCATTTGTTAAGTGAATCACATAGTCAGTAAGCAAATCTGGTTTCCCTCATTGACTTTGCTTGTCAGAACCTGGTTGCAAATACCGTGCTTCCCCGAAAATAAGACCCTGTCTTATATTTTTTTGAACCCTGAAATAAGCGCTTGGCCTTATTGCCATGCACTCAAAAGCCCGATTGGGCTTATTATCAGGGGATGTCTTATTTTGGGGGGGGAAACAGGGTAGTGATCGTGTGACTTCGGGACACTGCAACCGTCGTAAGTACATGCCAGTTGCCAAGCATTTATAAATACATGCCAGTTGACAAAATTTTGATCACATGATCATGGAGCTGCTGCAATGGTCATAAGGGTGAACACCGGTTGTAAGTCACTTTTCTCAGCACCGTCATAATTTCGAATGGTCACTAAACGAGGATCATTGCAAGTCGAGGACTACCTGTATTTAAGTCAACCAGAATATGACTTTGCCTGGATTTTATGGCAGCCTAAAATGCCATGTGTGAAGAATCTGCTACTCTAATTACCTTGGAGCAATGCCCACTATTTCCATCATATTTTTGTATACATGGATTGCAGTCAAGCTTCGTCAATTAAAATGTGCAGAAAGTGGAAACTCTTTCCAGATCCATGTTTAGAAATCCTTTGCATAAAGAAGGGAGAGATCCAGTTTGGTGTAGTGGTTAAGAAATCAGGCTAGAAACCGGGAGATGAGTTCTAGTCAGACATTAGGCACAAAGCCAATTGGGTGATCTTGAGCCAGTCCCTGTCACTTAGCCCTAGGAAGGAGACAATGGCAAAACCACTTCTGAAAATCTTGTTGAGAAAACTGCAGGGACTTATCCAGGAAGTTACCAGAGGACAAAAACTGACTCAAAGGCACCCAAAACAAACAGATCATAAAATAGAGGGGAGGTTATCTAAATTTTTTTCAAGCATTTTCCCCTTTTCCTTTCCTTTTTTCTCGGTATCATTCTTTTTTAGTTTTTAATATTCATAAATAACAATAAATAATATTACAGTGGAGACCTCAGTATTATGCACCAAGCTCAAGATACAAATCCTTATTATGTTATAAAATAATTGTACGCCTTTTGCAACAGGCTATCAATGCCACTTATTTTTAATTGTACAATTCAAGCAACCTTAAGTTCATTAACATCTCAGAATTATAGTTAACATTGATATAGATTTCCCCCCTTATCTTTAAAGCTTTAAGTTATCTAAATTAGCACACTGTTAACAATTTCTAATTTATATTTTACAATTTTTTCTCTACTGAGCTACTATCTGCATTCTTTTAACCTATTATTTGCATCTTATAATGCAATAAAACAATTAACTACATATACAAACACGGAACCAAGTTTTCCCCATTGAAGAGGCTAATATAAACTTTCCCACACCCATTTGAGACTCTTTGACCTAGCCTGGTTAGAAATTTCCATATAACAATAAAATAATCTGCCTCTCTTCCTACTCCGTCATAAAGAAGAGAAGCAGAAAGGCTGAAACCATTGACTACAGATAATCTCGACTTACGACCGCCATTGAGCCCAAAAGTTCTGTTGCTAAGAGAGTTGTTAAGTGAGTTTTGCCCCATTTTACAATCTTGCTTGCCATGGCTGTTAAGTGAATCACTGCAGTGGTTAAGTTAGTCACATGGTTGTTACAATAAGTGAATCTGGCTTCCCCATTAACTTTGCTTGTCAGAAGGTCGCAAAAGGGGATCACATGACCCCGGGACACTGCAACCGTCATAAATACATGCCAGTTGCCAAGCGTCTGAATTTTGATCACATGACCATGGGGATGCCGCAACGGTCATAAGTGTGAAAAATGGTCATAGGTCGCTTTTTTCAGTGCGGTTGTAACTTCAAACGGACACTAAATGAATGTTTATAAGTCAAGGACTACCTGTAGACCAGAAGCAAGTTTAGATTCCCCAAAGAAGGAATTTAAGTTTGATGACATGAGGGACAGAGGTGGGTTCCTGCCGGTTCAGACTGGCTCTATAGAATCGGTAGCGGGAATTTCCCCCCACTCGCCGAACCGGCAGCGATGGCCGGCTGGACACGCTCCCAAACCGGCTCTCTCGGCGCCGCCATCTTGTTTTTTGCTTCTGCGCACGCACAGAAGCTTGGTTTTTAGCACTGTGCATGCGCGCACAAAGCGCCCACACCCACGCGGCGCATGAGGCAGCGAACCGGCAGCGAGGTAAGTCAGAACCCACCCCTGATGAGGGAGCTAGAGATTCACAATTAGTTTTGCCTTAGTCAGTTTTTCTTGCTTACGTTTAGTTTTTGTTTTTATTTTTAGTTGATGTTCAGTGTATTGTGGCAACTCGGGAAACGGGCTAATTCAGGCACTAGGTGCAGCATGTTATGAGAACACAGTAAAAATGTGCTTTATGCCAAAGTCACAAGGGCTGTAGGCTGAAATAGGAAAGCAACGTGGCCCCTCTGAGCATTCATATATTCCAGCCTTCTTTTATGCAAGTTCTCTGTTCTACCTGCTGTTTGTGAAAAGTTTCTTTTACATCAGGGGGAAAAAAAACTTTTCACAAAAAGCAGGTGGAGCAGAAAGATACGGACATGCTTCAATTCAAAGCAATTCCCTCCCCCTTTAAGGTCTAGCATCACTTTTATATTCAATCACCCCCTTGGACCGGCATAAGCATTCTTAGGAAATATAAATAGCAGCTGTTAGCAAACCGAAGCTTTGTCTGGAACCATATCCAGGGGGAAAAACAAAAAGCAAAAGCGTGAGAAGAGATTGGCCATCTACTCTTTGAATAATGCAAGACGGCTTCCGATGGCCGACCCTCGGTCTTTTCATTCTCCCGCTGCTGTGGCCCAGACAAAGTCTTAATCTCCCAGGGAAGGGGGGGCTGGGTGGGGTGGCGGCGGCTGGGGGATTGCAATGGCTCTTTGGCTGAAAAAGCTTAAGCGTTTCTCAACAGCTTCTCTTCCATTCATGACCAGACTGCCTAAAATATAAAGTTTAGCCGCTGACGTCCATAGGAATGAGCTAAAAATGGCTGCTTTGAAGTTGCTATTCCCATTCAGCTCAACTCTTCCCCAAATTGGCTGCTCTACATATTAATAGCATCTGAGAATTCTGGACGGCAAAAAGTCCCAGTGGGGAAGGTGGCAGCTGCTTTGCATACAGAAAACTTGCATATTAGCTTCTCCCTTTTGTGACATTCTAGTCCCCGGGCAGACGGGGAGATTTTCTTTCAATGTGGGGAATTGAACTCTCTCTTCCTGCCTGAAGTCGCAACAGTCTGACCGCATTTGAAATAAAAAAACAGAGGAGAAACTAGCAGTTTATGGGGCATTTTCGTTCTCATCTTTGATGCACCCCATGGTTTTGATCCTGACCTACTTCTAAAGATTCACAATGGTGTTACTACCACCGCGTGGAATAAGGAGAATTCAATTTACAACCATTCTTTCGGTGACCATTCAAAGTTACAACAATGACTTACAACTGCTCCTCTCACTTATGGCCAACATAGCATGCCCCATGTGAGCAAAATTCAGACACTTGGCAACTGGCGTGTATTTAGGACAGTTGCAGCATCCCAGGGACAGGTGATAGGAGAAGCCAGATTCACTTAACCACCTCATGATTCACTGCAGTGACTCGCTGAGTGCAACTCGCTTAGCAATCATCTGGCTTAGCAGTGGAACTTCTGGCCCCGACTGTGCTTCTAAAGTCAAGGACTACCTGCATGACAGACACTAATAGCGGTTGGAGCACATCAGTGCCCACAAATCTCACTTTGCTTCCCTTTATTGACACCCCTCACTGCTTGTGCGTAAGAGGGACCCTTTGGCCATGTTCCAACAACCCACTGACCTGGGTCTTGAGCTAAACCTAACTTTGGGGTCATGCAGAAGGCACTGGACCATAAATTAAACAGAATGGCTGGGTAAATGCAATATTCTAAAGGCATCAAAAACACAAGGCAAGCTCAAAGCAAAGCAAACTTCACGAGTTTGGCATGTAGGTTTGTAATTGACTTGGAAAAGCTTGGAATGGATGTGTGTCTGAGCATGTGCGTGTATGTGTGTGTGTTTGTGTGGGGAAACGACCATGTTAAAATTTTTCCTCTGTTCCCCATTCAACGAGAGGGTGGTTTTTGAGAATGTGGGAAAGGAAAGCAAATTAGCAAATTACAGGTGGGAGTTTACAGCGCTAAATCTGAGGTCTGCTGTCAGCTACGGATCAGAGTCATCCCTTCAGACGACTTGCAAAGTTGTGGGGTTTTTTTTTGTTTTTTTAACGCATGTTCTATGTTTTGATGGGTTTGGCAATTGGATTCCCACAGATGGATGGATTAGTTTAGGATCCAGTGCATTGGGTAAAAGGTAAAGGTGTTCCCCTCGCACATGTGTGCTAGTTGTTCCCGACTCTAGGGGGCGGTGCTCATCTCCGTTTCAAAGCCAGCACTGTCCGAAGACGTCTCCGTGGTCATGTGGCCGGCATGACTAAACGCCGAAGGCGCACGGAACGCTGTTACCTTCCCACCAAAGGTGGTCCCTATTTTTCTACTTGAATTTTTACATGCTTTCTAACTGCTAGGTTGGCAGAAGCTGGGACAAGTAACAGGAGCTCACTCCGTTACGTGGCGCTAGGGATTCGAACTGCCAAACTGCCGACCTTTCTGATCGACAAGCTCAGCGTCTAAGCCAGAGGTGGGTTCCTCCCAATTCGGACCGGTTCGCCCAAACCGGTAGCAACCCGCTGGTGACATCACGATGATGTCACGGATCTGGTCCGGTCGGTGCCGGCCCGTGGATGCCGCCATCTTTTTTTTGAATTTTTTTTGAATTTTTTTTTTTGAATTTTTTTGGGGGGAATTTTCCGTTTTTTCTTTCTTCTGCGCATGCGCAGAAGCCGGGTTTCCGGCACTGCACATGCGTCGACATCTTGTTTTCGGCTTTTTTTGGGGGGGGAAGAGAATTTTTTTATTTTTTTTGCACTGCACACGAGGTGCGGCCACCCGGCGCGGGAGGAAGCGAACCGGCAGCGAGGTAAGTTAGAACCCACCCCTGGTCTAAGCCACTGAGCCACCGCGTCCCACGTGCATTGGGTAGATTCCCCCAAATGGGCTACTTTCCTCAGTGCTTGGAAAGACAGGGGGGTTTCTACTCCCTTTCTGGCTTGGCACAGAGTCTGAACTTTTCTTCTTTCCCCTCTCCTCCTGCTCAGGCCTTCTCAGACAACTTGGCTCCAAGAATTCCATTCAGAGCCTCTCCCTGATCAAGACGGCTTTTTTCCTCATGATTAAGGGCAGGCAGGAGGGGAGAAAAATGGCAGGCTTTGGACAAAAGACCAGCCTGGTTTTTGTTTCTCGTCTCTTTTCAGACCAGCTCTAAAAGCACACAAAGAAAGCCTTGTTTGTGATCACCGACTCTATCTTTCCAGAAAGAGGGTTAATTGCCTGGGCTTGATGGTTTTCCCTTAACGTCTTCCAGTTCCCTTGCAGAATCTGACAGTATCTGAAATACTTCACCCACAACGACGCTCTTAATTTTATTTTACCAGGTGATCCTCGACTTACGACCACGGTTGAGCCCGAAATTTCCATTGCTAAGCGAGACATTTGTTAAATGAGTTTTGCCCCATTTTACGACCTTTCTTGCCACAGTTGTTAAGTGAATCACTGCAGTTGTTGAGTTAGTGACACGGTTGTTAAGTGAATCTGGCTTCCCCATTGACTTTGCTTGTCAGAAGGTCGCAAAAGGTGATTTACATGATCCCCGGGACACTGCAACCGTCATAAATACATGCCAGTTGCCAAGCGTCTGAATTTTGATCACCTGACCATGGGGATGCTGCAACGGTCATAAGTGTGAAAAATAGTCATAAGTAACTTTTTTCAGTGCCGTTGTAACTTCAAATGGGCACTAAACAAATGGTTGTAAGTCAAGGACTACCTGTACTAAAAAGCCCGGCGCTGGGATCTATTGGGTGATGCCTTGCCAGGAAAGACCTGATCTCTGGTCTAGATGTCTTTGCATGGGATCTGAGATTCATAGGGCAAGGATCAAGCCCCACTTGTTAGCTGTGAATATCGGCAAGATTCATTGGCTCTGTGTGCCTTGCTGAAATAGGATCCGTGCCAGACAGGTAGTTTAATATCTCCTTATTTGTGCATAAGTAAAGAGAGGAACCCCATGGATGCAAAGTGAGGGGGGACTCACCCACCCCAAAAATAGGGAATCGGTTTATATACAGTTCAAACATATTGGGTTTGGAATATGGAGAACGGTCTGTGTTATTAAAGAACTAGAAACATTAATCAAAAACATTCCTAGTTACTGAAAACATTACTCAAAGAGGGCCCCCCCTCTCTTGTTCCCTTCACTCTCTTTGGAATATCCTCCCCTTGGAAATATGGATGGTGTGAACCAGTAGTGGGTTCTAAAACCCTTTACTACCGGTTCGCGCGCGCGCTCGTATGCGCAGAAGCGTCCCGGGTGGGTGGGCGGAGCCTCCCTCCGCCGCCGCTACCGGTTCTAAGAACCGGGCCAAACCGGGAGCAACCCACCGCTGGTGTGAACCTTGCTGACTTTGACAAATATGTTTAAACACTTCTGTTTGAATTTGCTTTGGGCCATAGGTTTTCCTTAGGAGCCTCATTAGGGGGTCTTCATTGCATTCTTATTTTCTTGTGTTAAAGTTTTATGATATGGTGGCCCGCTCAAGGTCCACAAGAATAAATATTGGCAATAAATAAATAATCCAACTTCAGAGTTGAGAAAGTATATTGAACTATAAAGTAATCAACTTTATAAAGTAATTACCCAACATATTAAACCACACGAAAACTAACCAAGCAAGCTTAGTAGGTTATATAACATCAGCGGTGAGGCTTGCAACTGACCCAGCTAAACCTTTCAGGTAATAATAATTCTTTGAGGTAAAGCAGCATCGTGTTCTCACATTGCAGAATGGGGTAGATGGAATAATAAGCTCTGATTCTCCAGTTCTCTTTGAAAGCTTGTAACTGAAGATAATCTGGACCACCAGCTGACCTCCCTCATAACTCCCTCTCTTCAAGCCAGGGACAGCTCTAAGAATGCCAGATGATCAATGGGCATGTTCTCAGTTTCAAAACGTCTGGCTTTTCTTCCTCCTACCAAAGACCTTCTGGGGTTCTTCACAGGAAGGGAGAAAGGGAGAAAGGAGAAACAAAAAAAAAAAAAAAGAAAGAGAGAGAGAGAGAGAGAGAGAGAGAGAGAGAGAGAGAGAGAGAGAGAGAGAGAGAGAAAGAGAGAGAGAGAGAAAGAGAAAGAGAAAGAGAAAGAGAGAGAAAGAGAGAGAGAGAGAGAGAGAGAAAGAGAAAGAGAGAAAGAGAGAGAAAGAGAAAGAGAAAGAGAGAGAGAGAGGAGGGAGGGAGGGAGGGAGGGAGAGAGGTCATTGCATGCCTTGCAGAACACATACCATGATGGCGAGCAGAATGTTCTGGAACTCGTTGCGGAACCCCAAGGTGTAAGTGCAGAACAAAGCAAAGTTTCCTTCCAACAGCTGGGAAGAAACAAGACATGTCAGTGGAAAAAAGCAGGAGCATTTTGGCAAGGGAAAAAAAAGATGGCAAGTGGGGGAAAAAAACACCTTACCAGAATAAAGTTCTCCACAATGTTTCTCCAGCTTGTCAATTTTAAGACATATGGACTTCAACTCCCAGAATTCCCCAGCCCAAGAATTCTGCTGAGTTGAAGTCCACACACATCTTAACATTGCCAAGGTTGAGAAAGGCTGTTCTGTAAAATTCCAGAAGTGAAGACCTGAAAGAATACAGATCTTTGTTTTGACGACTTAAGGGTAGGGAAGCAGAGAAGAGCAGGCTACTGGAGAATTGCCACAGAGAAGGGGAAAGGTAGAGGCAACAAATATTCATTACATTCCCAGAGAGCTGAAGGGTGGGAATTCATTGTCCATTATTGAATTGGAAGCAAACAACAGAGCAGAAGTATTCAGCTGAGCAGTGACCTCAGCATCACTCCTGATATTTGGGCAGTACATTCTCCAAAATGTTGAGGCCGTGGGCATTCTTAGGGGGCATGTAGTTTCAGAACATGTAGGGTCCTTCTACTTTGTCCAGACAATCAAAACAGGCTTATCAACAAGAGCTTAGACATTTCCGAGGTTAAACACTGGGAAGAAAGATCTGGGATCCATTTAAGAAATACTCAAGATGCAGGTAGTCGTTGACTTACAATCACAACTGGGACAAGAATTTCCGTTGCTAAACAAGGCAGTTGTTAAGTGAGTCATGCCCAATTTTATTACCCCTTTTGCTACGGGTGTTAAGTGAATCATGCAGTTGTTAAGCGAATCAGCTTCCCCCGTTGACTTTGTCAGAAGCGCCAGATGGGAAGGTCACAAATGGTGATCACTTGACCCTGGGGACACTGCAAACATTGTAAATACATGCTGGTTACCAAGTGCCCGAATTCTGATCATATGACTGTGAGGATGCTGCAACACTTGTAAGTATGAGGACCAATTGTAAGTCACTTTTTTTCAGTGTTGCTATAATGTTAAACTAAATGAATGGTTGTAAGTCAAGGACTACCTGTACTCCAGTGGTGGAATTCAATTTTTTTTACTACTGGTTCTGTGGGCGTGGCTTGGTGGGCGTGATGTGGCTTGGTGGGCGTGGCGTGGCTTGGTGGGCATGGCAGGGGAAGGATACTGCAAAATCCCCATTTCCTCCCGATCAGCTGAGACTCGGGAGGCAGAGAATACATGGGGGCGGGGCCAGTCAGAGGTGGTATTTACCGGTTCTCCAGAACTTCTCAAAATTTCCGCTACCGGTTCTCCAGAACTGGTCAGAACCTACTGAAACCCACCTCTGCTGTAAATGTGTTCCAGGTGAGTTCAAGGAACGGGTGGATGGGGGTTCAGTTTTTGTTCCATTTTTAAAAAAAATTCACATGGATCGAAGTGTGATGAAGAAGTCTAGAAGTTGTGATGGGAAAGACTGGAAGTTCTCTCACCATGAAAGCGAGGGAGGTGAACAGAAAAGCGGCAATCAGCTTGATGTAGGGTCCATGTTTCATAACCAGCTTCAAACCCTGGAAGAAGGAAACGGGCTCAGCCGATTGAAGTTCAGAAGACTCTGTGGAGCAAAGCACAAAGAGCAGGTGACCCTCTTCTCTTCCATGGATGTTCTGGATCAGGGGTCTCCAACCTTGGCAACTTTAAGACTTGTGGACTTCAACTCCCAGAGTTCCTCGGCCAGCTTTGCTGGCTGAGGAATTCTGAGAGTTGAAGTCCACAAAGTTGCCAAGGTTGGAGACCCCTGTATCTAGTCCAATCCCCTGCTCAAGGCAGGAGCCTTTGCTGGCTGAGGAATTCTGGGAGTTGAAGTCCACAAGTCTTAAAGTTGCCAAGGTTGGAGACCCCTGTATCTAGTCCAATCCCCTGCTCAAGGCAGGAGCCTTTGTTGGCTAAGGAATTCTGGGAGTTGAAGTCCACAAGTCTTAAAGTTGCCAACGTTGGAGACCCCTGTTCTGGATCATAAGTATTTTGCTACCATATTTCTAGAACACACCATTTGTTATTTTTCATATGTAATTCCATAATTGTTCTTGTTTGCATAAGTTATCCTAATTTTGCCAGCCAGAGGAGGAAGATGTCCAAGAAGTGTTAATACCACTTTATAACGTGAAGTGTTAATACCACTTTATAATACCACTTTAATACCACTTTATAATGCCTTGGTAAGGACACACTTGGAATACTGCATTCAGTTTTGGTCGCCACTATGTAAAAAGGATGTTGAGATTCTAGAAAGAGTGCAGAGAAGAGCAACAAAGATGATTAGAGGCTAAAACATAGAAAAACGGTTGCAGGAATTGGGTATGTATAGTCTAGTGAAAAGGAAGACTAGAGGTGACATGATAGCAGTCTTCCAATATTTGAGGAAAAAAAAAAAAAAAGAAGGGGTCAACTTATTTTCCAAAGCAGAAGAAGACAAGAAAAGAAAACATGGGTGGAAACTAATCCAGGAGAAAAGCAACCTGGAATAAAGGAGAAACTTCCTAACAGTGAGGACAATTAACCAGTGGAACAGCTTGCCTTCAAAAGTTGTGGGCGCTCCATCACTGGAGTTTTTGAAGAAGAGACTG
>QLTV01001686.1:492542-503434 GCA_003457575.1 Thermophis baileyi | reverse complement strand
CAAAATCCCCATTCCCTCCCCACTCCTAGGGGAAGGATACTGCAAAGACTCCCTTCCCCCCCCCCCCCAGGGGAAGTATTCTTCAAAAGCCCCCGCCCCCTCCCACTCCTGGGGGAAGGACATTGCAAAAGCCCCACTCCCTCCCCACTCCTAGGGGAAGGATACTGCAAAATCTCCATTCCCACCCCACTCCTAGGGGAAGGATACTGCAAAATCTCCATTCCCACCCCACTCCTGGGGGAAGGATACTGCAAAATCTCCATTCCCACCCCACTCTGGGGCCAGCCAGAAGTGGTATTTGCCGGTTCTGCCAACTACTCAAAATTTCCGCTACCGGTTCTCCGAACTACTCAAAATTTCTCCCGAACCTGTCAGAACCTGCTGGATTTCACCCCTGAAATAAGGGTATCCAGAAGGTGAAGACTGCAGTAAAACCAAGTAAGAGTTTTGGGGCATTTTCATAACAAATAAATGAACCTGTAAGTTTTGGTAGATCCCAGACTACACATAGTCCTCGACTTACAATATTCATTTAGTGACTGTTTGAAGTTACAATGGCACGGGAAAAAGTGACTTATGATCATTTTTCACACTTGCGACCATTGAAGCATCCCCAAGGTCATGTGGTCAAAATTCAGACACTTGGAAACTGGCATGTATTTATGACGGTTGCAGTGTCCCGGGGTCATGTGATCCCCTTTTGCGACCTTCTGACAAGCAAAGTCAATGGGGAAGCCATAGGCACTTAACAACTATGTTACTAACTTAACAACTGTACTGATTCACTTAACAACTGTGGCAAGAAAGGTCGTAAAATGGGGCAAGACTCACTTAAAAATTGTCTTGTTTAGCGATGGAAATTTTGGGCTCAATTGTGGTGTAAGCCAAGGACCACTTGTTCTTCTTCAGATGTTCGGTACTTGCAGGCTAGTAAGTCTGAAAATTACTGTACCAATTAAGTGAAATTTGTAGGTGTACTGGCTTTATTTGGGGAACTGAAAAGACTGTCATCATCCTAGAATTTTTGCAGCTCATTAGACATTTGGATGTTGGGAAACACTGTGGTCAGTGATCATTGGCAAAATTAAAATCATTCTTCATAAAGGAGACTAAAGAGGATATGATTTCTCCTGCAGCCCAGGCTGGCCCTCACTTTTTATCATTCAAATGAAAAATGTTCTCCTCCTCCAGATGATGGGTTATTTCCTGTGGTTTCCTTGCAGTCAGGCAAGTTATTGGGGAAAATTGATTTGGGTTGAGCAGGGAGCACAGAGATGACAAGAAGAGGAAGAGAAATAAAGAACATTCATTTATAATGTCTTCCTTTAGTCAGGGTGGGAGAAGGGAATACATTACCTGACCCAGTTGTTTCTTCCCCAAACCCCAAAAAATTTAACCTTAGATTATCTACCATCGACCTCACCCCATTCCTAAGAGGTCTGTAAGGGGCGTGCATAAGCGCACAATCGTGCCTACCGTCCCTGTCCTAATGTACCCATATATTCATACTTCTTGTACTCATAATCATGCTTGTACTATTATATATATATGCAATCATGTTTATACTTTGTCTATACTTTGCTTGTAATCATATATGCTTGACAAATAAATAAATTAAATTAATTAAATTAATTTGACCTATCATCCACACAGTCGTGGATTTCTTGCCACAGTTGTTAAATGAATCACTGAGTTGTTAAGTTAGTAATGCTGTTGTTAAGTGAATGTGGCTTCCCCATTGACTTTGCTTGTCAGGGGGGGGGTCACCAAAAGCGATCACATGACCCTGGGGGACTGTCTGCACCCGTCATAAATATGAGTCAGTTGCCAAGCGTCTGAATTTTGATCCCATGAACACGGGGATGCTATAACAGTCATAAATGTGAAAAACGGTCGTAAGTCCCTTTTTTCAGTGCCGTCGTAACTGTGAACGGTCACTAAATGAACTATTGTAAGTCGAGGGCTACCTGTATCCCACAACACCAGAGTTCTTTCTCTCATTTCTTTTGCGTCCTGCACGAAAGAGGCAAGCTGAAAGCAGGAAGCGAAAGAGGAAGATCCTGGACATGTGGATTTTCCTCCCTGCTAGTTCTTTCCAGTGAAGTGGAACACAGAAATGACGTGTCCCTCAAAAATGAAGCAACCCCAGGTGGCAGCTCAGCCAGGCTTCAACCCAGAGCAGCCCTCTCTCTTCCTCCTGCTGCTTCTGATACACGCAGGGGTTGCTAGTTACTCAGTCTTTCCATGGTCTTCTCGGCTCGCTTATCTTTACAAACTGCACCTAGATCTGAAAAGAAAGGAAACTGACGTGGCCAGTGCTGAAAATGTGGTTTGCTTGGGGGAAGGGAGGGAGGAAATGTCCTTTTGGGAATCCCTCCAGCCAGAGACTCTGTCCGTCAGAGCTCTTAAAGAGCAAACTGCAGCCAGCAAAGAATAGGTTAGGACTTACTATCCAGTTTTATTTCTGTCTAGAAACCGCTTTTGAACTTTTTGTGGTCAGGACAGGAAAAAAACAGAATTAAACTTTGACTTTCGGTTTTGCTGATTAAAGTAGTTTGTTGTTATAGCAGGGGTGAAATCCAGCAGGTTCTGACAGGTTCTGGAGAACCGGTAGCGGAAATTGTGAGTAGTTCGGAGAACTGGCAAATACCACCTCTGGCTGGCCCCAGGAGTGGGGAGGGAATGGGGATTTTGCAGTATCCTTCCCCTGCCATGCCCACCAAGCCACGCCCATCAAGCCACACCACGCCCACCAAGCCACGCCCACAGAACCGGTAGTAAAAAAAAATTGGATTTCACCACTGTGTTATAGCAATAGCACTTACAGTATATACCACCCCATAGTGCTTTACAGCCCTCTCTGAGCGGATTACAGAATCAGCATATTGCCCCCCCCAAAATGGGTCCTCATTTTATTGGAAGGATGGAAGGCTGAGTCAACCCTGAACCCCGCCAGGATCGATTTCCAGGCTGTGGGCAGATAATAGAATAGAGCTGGAAGAGACCTTGGAGGTCTTCTAGTCCAACCCTCTGCTCAAGCAGGAGACCCTATACCCCAGGGGTCCCCAACCCCTGGACCTCGGACCGGCACCGGGCCGTGGCATGCCAGAAACCAGGCCGCGCAAACAAGTGAAGCCCCATCCATGGGATGCAGGCAGCACATGAAACCACGCCCCCCTCCGGTCCATGGAACCGGTCCCTGGTGCCCAAAAAGTAGGGTGCCGCTGCCCTATACCACTTCAGACAAGTGGCTGTCCAGTCTCTTCTCAAAAACCTCCAGTGATGAAGCCCCTACAACTTCTGAAGGCAAAGCTGTTCCACTGGTTAATTGTCCTCACTGTTAGGAAGTTTCTGCTTAATTCCAGGTTGTTTCCTCTCTCGATTAGTTTGCCTGCAATACTGCATTCTAACCGTAGAAATGGTTAGGACTTACTAGGCTGTTACAGTCAAAAGCTGAAGCAGTACTAATTCTATTTTGTAATTTACGCTGCTGAAAAAAGTTGGAATTCCGTGCTTTTTTTCTTCTCCTTTCTTCCATTTTCTCACCTGCCCATTACTTTTATTCTCATTTCTATTTTATAGTCTTAATTTAAAAAAAAAAATGGGAGAAAAGAAGAGCAAGCTGCAGCCCAGCCCAGCCCAGCCCGTCTCACATCCCACTCACCCCACAAGGGTGACTGAGCTATTTGACTCGGAGTAACCTCCGGCCCAAGGCGTGGCCCTGAGACCAGTCAGAGGAAGGAAGCCAGATGGAATGTTAGCATGCACATACGTCCTGCCTCCCCATTGGCTGATTGGGGATGGTGTGTTTTACACACACGTCTCCTCTTCCGCGCCACACTTCTCTCTCTGCACACACCCCTTGCATAACTTTGCCGGCTTTAACTGTTTCCCTTCCTGGAAAAGGGAAGTGGTGCACAGGTCCAAAGGAGACTCAAAAGTCAAGAGGGAACTCAAAGTGGCCCTTGATCCGAGTGCAACGCCAATCAAAAGAGATGAAAAGTGCTGGCGTGTGTCCGCTTCTTATTGCCACAATGAGCCTTTATTGCAACCTAAGCTTTGGGCGATGCCAAGCACATGGGGGGGGGGGAAGTTCCACCGAAAAAGTCACAGGTGGGGAAGGCAGGAGAGAAGAGAAGGCAAAGAGATGGCAAATCACGTTTTTGCAATGGGATACAGGAACCAACCACAATGATGCAAAAATAACAAAACATGTATCGGGATTTTACAATGCAAATCCCGGATTTTGTGTTCTGAGATGGGATGCAAGGATGTCGTAAACCATGGGATTTGCAGTGAGAAATCGTGGCATGGGTTGGGTCAATTTCTCCCTAGAGATGCCTGTCCTTCCTTCTTCCCCTTTCTCTCCATGCCCAACAACTGGTCTTTTCTCCTAATTTTGATGAACTGGACTATAATGCACAAAGGCTCAGGGAATCATGAAAGAACTTTAAAATGCCAAAGGCTCTAAGTCTCCCATGTAGAAACCGATGAGAGAAGAAAAGCAACTAATGGCTAGATTTACTTCTGGCCTTCCTTCAAGAGCTCAAGGCAATGTCCTTAACTCTGCAACCTCCAGTTTCAATTCCCACAACAAAGGCTGGTTCAGTAACCAGATTCACACCACATCCTGAGTGAATTTTCTCCATTAGTCCATTTTCTGGGTTTGCATCACACCAGTGGTGGGTTGCTGCCGGTTCGGACCGGTTCGCCCGTACCGGTGGCGGATATTTGCACCCGCTCGCCGAACCGGCAGCGATGGCCAGCTGTCCACGCCCCCGAACCAGTTCTCTGGTCGGCGCGGCCCTGCAATGAACGCTCTGCGCATGCGTCGTGGGTTCTGCGCATGCGCAGAGGGTCATTTCCACGTAGTGACATAGGCAGTGACATAGGCACTACTCGCTTCGCTCACAGGCACGCGCAAAACACGCACTTCCATCGCGATGAGAACCAGTAGGGAAGGTAAGTGGAACCCACCCCTGCATCACACGTAATACCTTGTGCTCTAAACCACTCAACAGCGTGAACGGCTAACTGGGTATATATCCACCCATAAAACCATAACCAGGTTTAGCAGGTTGTGCAAACCTCACCGCTGAGTTTCCACAGGCTGGATGTCTCTCCTATTCTTGTCTGACAAAGAAGCAACCTGCCTTGGCTTCTTTGTAACTGTTGCAAAACCCTTGCACACCACAAAAGAGCATGAAATATCCTGGCAGGGTGCTCCATTTGTCTGCTCACTTCGGTCCTCTTCACATGGAGCAAGCAAGTATCTCAGAAAGAACATGCATACAGGTAGTTCTCGACTTACAACCGGTCGCTTAGAAACTGTTCAAAGTTCCCTGGAATGCAAAATAGCTACTTACGGACTCAGATTTGAAGTTTTGACAGCTGCCCACCCCAGTCGTGTGATAAAGGGGCTGTTTCACATGACCGGGGTGGGCAGCTGTCATGTTTGGAATGCTCGGCAACTGACCAGCATTAATGGCTGTTTGCAGCAGCCCAGAGTCACACGGCTGTAATTGATGACATTTTTGCTGGAAACTGGCAGTTACTTCTGGTTTCCAGAAAAAAAAAAAAAAAAGCCCCATAGAGAACAATGAGTTTGCTTTACGACCTCCACAAAAAAATGTCATAAACTCGGATCAACCTCTGAACCATCTTCACGACTTGTGGCCTCAATTAGAGTGTAAGGCCAGGACGATGGAAGGGCAAACTAACTTTGAGGCATGTCCATCTGAAAGTGCTGCAAAACCTCACTTGGTTTAATTTGCAGGAAGAGAAGGAGAAAAACCGAGCTGGCGGCCATTCTCAAAGGATTGGGCTGCAACGTGCATCAGGTGGCTGTCCTGCAGAGCTAAGGACAGATACCTGATCAGAGGCCTGAGGACACAACCTCCTAAATCCCAGACTCTTCTTGCGTCAGGGGACACTAAACTTAGCTGCTGATAAGGGGGCTGTTTCAGGCCTTCTAGAGGAAGCAAACTCTGCCAACAAGTACCCTGGGCAAATGCCAAGAACGGAAACTATAGGTGCAGGAGGGCACTTCAACACAACACACTACATATACACACCTGCATTCCTCAGGCACAGGGTTTCCCTGCGCCCTTCAATTCATGCCCCATCAATACCAGCCAGCATGCCCAGTACAGTAATTTTCTGGGAAAGGGTGAAGGCAGCTGCCAACTAAGATACCTGGAAGGCGCTGGGCAAAGCAGACTTTCGAGATTCTCTGTTTGGATCCACACAATATTCGGGCTAAGCTAAGCTAAACTAGGGTTAATGTATTTGTGATACAGCATGTGGCAACCCAACCATTATTTGATAGATTATATGAAGTGCAGCTAGTCCTCAACTTATGACCACAGTTGGGACCAGATTTCCCTTGCTAAGCAAGGCAGTTGATAAGTGAGTCGCACCTGGTTTTATGACCTCTTTGCCATTGTTGTTATGTGAATCACTGCACTCGTTAAATGAATCCAGCTTCCCCCAATGTCAGAAGCCAACTGGGTAGGCTGCAAATGGTGATCACGTGACTGCAGGACACCGCAAATATTGTAAATATATGCCGGTCACCCCTAGTGCAATTCTCACTTGACCATGGGGATGCTATGATGGTCACGCAATGTGTGGACCAGTCTTAAGTCATTTTTGCTAAAGAAATGGTTGTTAAGTCGAAGTCTACCTGTGGACCAGTATTTCATCAACCTTAGCAACTTTTAAGATACATGGACTTCAACTTCTGGAATTCCCCAGCCAGCATAATAAAACATAATTCATTTTTGTTAGGTGAGGATTGCATATTATGGGATTCCAGTGTTTTATTCACATGGGCTTAGTGTGATTGTCTGAACCCAGAGTCAGGAAAAGCTTCTACAAAAACTTCTTTCAAAAAGAGTCCCTAAAGCTTGGCTGAATGAACTCATTTATTCATACACTCTTTGCTCTTATATTTTTTTTCCTTTTAAAGGCCAAACTATGCAAAGAGAACACATATGACTCTAGCCGGAGGACTGAATTATTCCAGCCAATTATTAAAAGTTCCTGGTTCGTTGGCTTAACAGTGGAAACCTCATGCTTCTGAGATCAAACCCATGCCCAGCCCTGAAAAAATCTGACCATTTGATAGGTAGTAACATGATGCTTTTAACTTATGACCCCAATAAGTTATGACCATAATTTCAGGGTCAATGATGGTTATAAGTCAAGGACCATTTGTTACCAATAGTTAATCTTCATGCCAAATGGGCAAGTCTTCCAACTGCCAATTGTTCTGAACTATAAGTTTCAATTACATAAAAGTGAATTAAATCAACTCAAAGTTTGACTGTCTTGGCATCAAGCAACAATTTTTGGACTGCAGCTCTAGGGTATGCCTAAAAATCCAAATGTAACCTAGAAAACATTGTGCATTCCCATTTTATAATATCCTGTGGAGGTTTTCATGCTTGTATTCTCATTCTTCGAGCCATAATCTTTATACCGTTTACAGACCTCTCCAGGTAGATATACTGTAAGAACAAACTTCCTGACTTGTATAAGTTGTCAATCAGGGGAAGGTTGTCTCGTGAAATTGAGAATTCTCTTTTCTTTGAGGGGTTCAAATTAAGAGCTGGCTGGTCAACTTTCAGATGTTCTAGTGGATTCTGAATTGAGCAGGTGATTCGGCTAGATCAATGAATCTCAACCTTAGCAACTTTAAGATGTGTGGACTTCAACTCCCAGCATGCTTCCTGGGGAATTCTGGGAGTTGAAGTCCACACATCTTAAAGTTGCTAAGGTTGAACAACACCGTTGTAGGCAATCTGGTGCTATGCAGTTGCTATTTTCCAATCAGCATTAATATGGTCAACAAGATGGATTTCAAGATCTGGAACAATTTTGAAAAGTCTTCTGCCCATGCTTGCTATAAATTAAGAAAACAGGTGTTCCCCAAGCCACTTGGGGCATGCTATCTCTAAAATGCTCACCAACAGCTGAAATGGGGGTGGGGGAAAAGCAAACATCAGAGGGAGAATGGAATATCCAGGAAGAAGATGTAGCTTGAACAAATGTGTTACCTATTGTGGTTTTTTTTTTTTTACATATCTACATATACAAAACCCTTCATGGACCAGTTGACTGCTTCCTTACGACCCACCAAACACAACTTTTGCTTCACAACCAGGAATGCACCACTCAGGTGACCCTGAGGACACAGATAAACCTCCAAGTGCTTCAACAACCCTCTAAAAGGATGCAAATGACCAGCTGTCTGCAAGGAATATAAATCCTTCCATTCCCCACTATCCTGTCAGAGCTGAAGAAGCTTCTTGAATGAGAAGCAAAACGTCTTCAAAAGAAAAAACAAGAAAGTCCAGTCGCCTCCTGAAAAAGCACCTTTGGGACAACCATGACCCGGGTGACTGAGAATCTCTACAGACTTTTTGCGTCACAAGCTCAGACCATGCAAGACGTCTCAATTTCACCAAGTCACCTTCTTCCTATAGTTCTACAAGGAGCCATAATTATCTCCCAGGTTGGGGAAGAAGCAGAATTGATCCACAGTGCTGCAGTCACAAAACTAGGGGACATAATGAGCTGCCAGTATTACTGGTACCCTCAAATGCACCCCTTGAATGTTTCTCACTTGACTATGATGCACACCACACCCACTTCCTCCACCTTTAATAAGCTTCTTCAATAAGCCCCAATAGAGAAAGGGACCTGCAGCTAGTCCAACTCTCCAGCTCATCCAACTCAAGTCACCGGGGTTCAAAACCCTCTTGGTGCTTTTGACATTCTCCAATCAAGAACTGCAAACAACAGGGTTACAATTCTGTCTATAAATTCAATCCCCAGCACTTGTGGGTAAGTCAAGACTGATTTTAAGTGAGCTTGACTTCTAATGACTACAGGAGCATCTCTGTCTAGCTTTCCAAGATGAAGACTAGTTCTGGGTATTGGGAAAAAAAAAACATCTCACAAAGTAATGGACAAACCTCTTTTGTTACCAAGAATAGCACACAAATGTGCTCTTGTGATCCGCTGTAATTGAGCTTCCTTAAGTTTCATCACAGGAGGTGGCGGAACGTAGCCAACCTTGGTTGATCTTCAAAAAGCTAAACAAGGTTGGCTAGTTCTCGTATCCAAGAGACACCAAGCTATTGGATAAAGTGATGGCAAACTACTCCTGCTACAAGAAAATTGTAACTAGAAAACTCTATAGATGTTACCATACATCAGGGGTGTCAAACACAATAGCAATAGCACTTAGACTTATATACCGCTTCATAGTGCTTTCCAGCCCTCTCTAAGCGGTTCACAGAGTCAGCATATTGCCCCCAACAATCTGGGTCCTCATTTTACCCACCTCGGAAGGATGGAAGGCTGAGTCAACCTTGAGCCGGTGAGACTCGAACTGCCGAACTGCAGCTAGCAGTCAGCTGAAGTAGCCTGCAGTGCTGCACTCTAACCACTGCGCCACCTCGGCCCGCGGTCTGGATGCGGTTCACGATGTGATCGGATCCGGCCCGCGGGGCCATCCTGGAAAATGTAACGGGCTGGCCCGCGTCACTTTGGCCCGGTCTACCCAATGCAAAGAGGAAACATACCAGCAGTTTGGGGAGTGGTGTCAAGCTGGCCCCACCCACCTGCCCTCACCCACTGTCCCCCCCCCCCCGAAGTCAACCACAGCCCTCAATGAAATTTGGGGAGACCCCTGTCATACCCCTGTTTGAGACCCCTGCCATACATCGTGAAATTCTGCTTGAAAGTGGCATCCACCAGACTGCATCCAGGCATGCTTACCAGGGCATCAGGCGTCCAAAGCAAGTCCAGGAGCTTTTACTGATGAAGAAACCCACCAGGGGGTCAGTTATGGCATCCCACGCCCGTCCCACGAAAAGGATGATGGATGCGTAGAAGGGGTCCATCTGTTAAACAGAAGAAGGGAAGAACCTCCATTCAACTCGAGGGTGAGAGCTAATTCTCTCACTGTAAGTCATAAGGGAAAGCAAAGCAAATTGGTCTCTTGCAGGAAAAAAAAAAAAAAAAGGACAAGTAGAAACAAGCCAACCCAGTGGGAAGAGAGCAAGGTAGGGCAAGGTGGAAAATTCAGTATTTGAACCAAATCCGTACATATAAACTCAAGCAGGGGTGAAATTCAAAATTTTCCCCTACCGGTTCTGTGGGCGTGGCTTGGTGGGCGTGGCAGGGGAAGTATACTGCAAAATCCCCATTCCCTCCCCACTCCTGGGCAGAGGTGGGTTCTTACCGGTTCTATCCGGTTCTTTAGAACTGTTAGTAACTCGGCGATGATGTCACGGAGCCAGTTCTGTCGGTGTCTCCGTGGGTGCCGCCATCTTGGATTTTGCTTCTGTGCATGTGCAGAAGTTATTTTTTGATTGCTGTGGGCGCGCGCGCACGCACGGCACGACCTTGAGCGAACCGGCAGGAAAAGGATCCAGAACCCACCCTTGCTTCTGGGGTGTGTGTGTTTGCATGTGTAAGAGAGAGAGATAGAAAAAAAGAACTGATTTTGAACTGGAACATCCATTGAAAATGATAAAATTACAGTAACAGTACAGTAACAAGCACTCATCAAGGAGTAAAAAGACCTGGAATCCAATCTCTAGTCAGTGGTTAAGGATTTCATTTCTAACCAAAGAGACGATTCCAAGTGGGGTCGGAAAACATTCTGATCTGAAAACATGGGGAAAATCTGCCAATCAGAGATGGCAAAGAGTTGATTCATCATTAAGTGTTTTCCTATATTTGCGTAATACACAGTCAGATGACTTAGAGCAGGAATGAACAGAAGGACTGTCCATCAAATAGGTGAGGCCATTTAACATGCAGGATAGGTTTGGAGGAAGAATTGGGGAAATTTTTGTTTTCTAACTCTGATGTGC